>OY757932.1:54324471-54351971 GCA_963585895.1 Sepioteuthis lessoniana | reverse complement strand
ATTACACCACGGGCACCTCCATTCATAGTCGATAATAATTGATAGTAATACTTGAAACCATTGGCCTAGTCAGTAGAGTGTTCGCCAATGGCCCGGGAGACTAGGGTTCAGTCCCAGGTCGCGTCATACCAAAGACTTAAAAAAATGGTACTTGATACCTCCTTGCTTAACACTCAGCAATATAAGGTACATATCACGAGTAGAGTGGAGCAATGCAGGGGAAGGAGTAGAGCTCTCACCTACAACTCGGTGTCGTAGCTCTTGAAAAGGTAACTTTCGGTCCCCCTCGACTATGACTATATTTACTTAAAGTTATATTTGATTTTTTTTTAAAGTTGAGTTGAAGTTTTGTTTTGTTTTATGTCATATCAAACTGTGTAAGTTAATTAATGCCAAAGCTTTTTTATACGTATATATTAAATATATATGACGTGGTTTGTTTTAGTTTTATGACATATCAACCACTGTAGGTTATTTAATGCCAAATTCTCTTTATACATATAAATAAATATATATATAAGAATGTTTAGTTTCGTTTTATGATATATCAACCATTGTAGATTATTTAATAACAAATCCTTTTTATACATATATAATAAATATATATGACTTGGATTGGTTTACTTTTATGATATATCAACCATTGTACATTATTTAATGCCTCATCCTCTTTATATATATATATATATATATATATATATATATATATATATATAAATATATATATATATATATGACTTGTTTGGTTTCGTTTTATGATATATAAAACATTGCAGGTTATTTAATGCTAAATCATTTTTATGCATATATGTTATATACATATCGTTTGTAAACATATTTTGTAGATTACATGTTTAAATGTGCCTGGGCTCATTTTTTATTGGTACCCAGTTAAAAAGTTTCAAGTATTTCAATCTAAACCGAATAATTCTGTTGACTATGAATCATTTGTTTGCGCACATTTTAATGGATATACATATACGATTCGTAAGTGAATAGTTAGTTGGTAATTTTATTTTTAAATGATTTACAACTAATTTAGTTTGCTCGCTAATATTGCTATTTTTTCCATACAGTTTAATGATTTCAGTTATTGCTATGTAACAGAATTATCTGCAATATTATTCATACATTTGCTTACTGATGAATGGTTCCAATAATTGCCATGTCTCACAAATAATTCAATTAAATATCAGTTATTTGTTTAAACACAGTTAAATGATAAAACAGTTCTGTTTCTAACAAATCGGTTTAGCATAAGTCATTTGTTTATACACAATATGAATGTCAAGCAGTATTATTTGACCTAGAGATTGCCCGATCAGATGCAAAAATTCCGGGTCAGAGTGAACCTGGGAGCGATGGTGATGAAGGGGTACTCAGCATTCTGTAAAGCCCCAGCATTAGTGGCGCCTCATCATCAAATTGTTTTATGACATATCCAGTACACTCTTTAAGGGAATCTTATCCCTCTGTGGTATATTCTACAACCCCAGCCGACAGGGCTTTGTTTACGAAGGATTGTTATCATTAAATAGAAATACTTGATATCATATAATTATTTGCAAATTATTTGTATTAGGTAGGAATACTTGATATCATAAAACTATGTGTCAATTACTTGTATTAGGTAGGAATAATTGATATCATAAAACTATTTGACAATTATTTGTATTAGGTAGGAATACTTGATATTATATAACTATTTGCAAATTATTTGTATGAGGTAGGAATACTTAATATCATAAAACTATTTGCCAATTATTTGTATTAGGTAGGAATACTTGATATCATATAACTTTTGGCAAATTATTTGTATTAGTTAGGAATAGTTGATATCATAAAACTATTTGCCAATTATTTGTATTATGTAGAAATAGTTGATATCATAATTATTAGCAAATTATTTGTATTAGGTAGAAATAGTTGATATCATATAACTATTTACAAATTATTTATATTAGGTAGAAATACGTGATATCATATAACTTTTTGCAAATTATTTTATTAGGTAAGAATACTTGATATCATATAATTCCATGGAAGAAAAAAAAGCGCAAATATAAGCATACAATAAATACAATTCCCTAACCTCAATGCATGAACTAACCCATAGAAATACCGGCGGTTTCAATGTTCATTTATCTATTAATTGCCCGGGAGACCTTGATTCAATCCCCAAAACTTCAAAAAAATGGTACTTGATGTTACCTTGCTAAAAACTCAGCATTATAAGGTAAGGATCAAGGGTAAAGTGGAGCAATCCAGGGAAATTAGTAGCGCCCTCCCCTACAACTTGGTGTAGTAGCTATCGAAAAGGGAGCGTTCGGGTCACCCTCGACTACGTTCGCCAACTTACACTAAATTCAAAACGTCAAACCTCATGGTTAAGAATATTACAAACTCCACCACTATCCTAAACCAAAACAATGTAGTTTATAAGTTTACATGCCCATTTTGAGGATCTCTCGGAAAATAACATAAAAGTTATTATCTACATTGGGCATACTACAAATACATCCACTCGGCGCCTTACATACCACCTTTCAGGCGTAAGTACCACAAAATAACATCTAATGATAAAGCATAACAAAGACAATCTCAATTCTTCTGATATAAGAAATATCCCCATGAATAATACAGAAATCATATATAAGAACAGCTATAAAAATCGCCTACAAATCCTCGAAGCAATAACCATAATAGTAAATAACCTATGATAATAAATAGCATTCAACACAGGTATTAACATATTAAACATATTCAATAACTAACCCTAGCACCCCTCCAAACAGAACCAGTCAACTATATACAATCCAAATAAATATGAAAACTCACATCAACAAACAAACCCTGAGGACGATCAGCGAAATGGTTGAAAATGCTTGGGCTAGTATTGAGCAATTTCTTCAACACCTTGACCCAGTTATAAGGACAATAATTTGACAGCTTGAACGTCTTCACAAAGAGATCTTAAAAAGAAGATACTCCATGGTCTTCAACAGAACATGCTTAAATAATGATTTACTGCCAAAGTACACAATATATATATATATATATATATATATATATATATATATATATATATATTCTGCATACTGTGGTTGTTGGTTCGATCTCCAGAGGTGGAGATCACGGTCTGCACTGCTGATGAGACCTAAAAAGGTCGAAACAGCTGTTCCGTGCTCACTTTGTCGCTTGTAGGTGTTTGCCGGATTTTCTTGTCATGGTAATTCTATGATAATATCAATTCCTCCATTTAAGAATTATATATCATTATCCTGCCTATGAGGCTTATGTTATGAAGATTCGTAACTCCGACTTGGGAAGACGTAGCCCCGGAGGTAGCCGTGTCCTCTGTAAGGGGAATATGTACCCTTCGAGACACATTAGGTCAAAGTGGTCACGGAATTTACCATGACTTGTTAAATCGCCTGTGCTTATATGTGGCATGAACCGGTGGCCCAGTGGTAGAGTTTCGGCTTCTGCATACTGTGGTTGTTGGTTCAATCTCCAGTGGTGGAGATCACGGTGTACACTGCTGATGAGACCTAATAAGCTCGAAACAGCAGTTCAGTGCTTCGCATATAGGTGTTTGCCGGATTTTCTTGTCATGGTAATTCTATTGTGTGTGTGGTAAAACTAGAAATTAATGCAAAAGCATGAAAATATTCAGAGATGAAAACACAAAGCTATCAGAGGATGATTTTATTAATTGAATAATTTGCCATCTTCAAACGTTTTGAATATTAGACCTTCATCAGTAACCGTAAATGATCTAAGGAAGCGAAAAAAGATTAGATAGTTTTACAATCTTTAAATTTTTTCAAGCAGAATGTTTTAAAACTTTTTACCATTTTTTCCTTTATTAACATTGTAGTTATAGGAAACAGAGCCTCTTCACAATAATTAAAAATATAAACATTTCATTACTTATACGTACCAATCTTAATATTATATCAACCACACACAAATGTTCAAAATCAGCTTTTATGGGAATTTATCTTAACTCTTATTAACTTCATCATTACACACTTCTATTGATAACACTTGTTACATAATAGCTTCTACCAGCAACAAATTGGACATTTCCTCGGAGTGATTAACAGGCAGTGAGTCAAAGCTCAAATCTCAAACCGTTTGCAACAATGTCCTTGTGGACAGTCAGATTTGAATTAAGAGATTGGTTTGTTGGTTGTGGTTTACGCCATATCAACCCTTGTAGGTTATTTAATGCCCAATCCTATTCACACACGTACACGCACATACACACAGAAACATAGGCGTACACACACACACACACACACACACATATATATATATATGATTTGTAAATGAGTATTTTGAAAGTAACAATTTTTCAACAAGTAAAAGCTCATTTGTTTGCACGAAATTTAATGATTTCAAGTATTGCTATCAAACATTGATAGTTTTCAGTACAGAATGAAACGGTGTCACTTATTACTATTCAACACAAGTAATTCTAGTCAACGTTTTTTATTCGTCTGTTCACTGTTGAATGGTTCTAGATTGCAAATAATTCTTGACTCCATCGGCATTCGTCTGATAGGGCGCATCGGGTGCCAACCAGTTAACTTAGCCCTGAAAGCCTGTAAAGCTTGTGGAGACGACTCTTGAGACCAGTGATCTGTCGAGCCCACCCACCCGACGTGAATACCAAGCGGCCTTGGCCGAGTTTCTACAACTATGCATCGAAATTTGCTGCAGAAGGTTCAATGGATGCTATGTTAGATTTATTGGCACTTTTGCCGGTGGGATTGACCAATAGGTGCTAAATAATTAATGAAGGAGCGTTCTGATTGCACGAAGTGGTTGAGCGGGCTAAAATATTTGATCGGATAGCGGGATGCATATGTTGCTTTATTCTCTTCTTCAATCTTTGGCTAGTGAATCCAATATAACAAACATCAAATTTGCATTGGACTTTGTAAATGAAGGGACATTCAATCTTTGGCATAAAGTAGGAAAAGTCTGTTGGGTTTAAGAAAAAAATCGTTGAATAACATCGTTGAAACAACGGCCGACAGATCTTTTAATTTGTTCTCTCAATTGGATAGAAGCATAACCTTTCCATGATAATTGAATATCATCATCATCATGTCACGCTGCTTCCACGGATCTTCCTGATTCTCTCTCACCACCCATCTCTATCGTTCATTGCTCTCGGGAGGTCTTCCAGCCTACATCCTGTATCGGCACAGAGCTGTTGTGTATAGGTTCAAGCTGGTCGTCTTGCCTTGCTCGTCCATGTGAATTGGTTTGGTTTGTTGGGTTTCATGGCATATCAACCTTTGTAGGTTATTTAACGCCAAATTCATTTTTATGTAAATAATCTGTTCTATTGAAAACAATTCAGTTTAGCATAAGTGCACAGTTTAATTGTCAAAAACATTTCCATTTCAAACTATTCAAGCAGTTATATGTAACAATTCGTTAAGTGTAAATACAGTTTTAATGTCGAAAAACAGTTCTATTTGAAATAATTCAGTTAAGCATAAGCACACAGTTTAAATGTAAGTACGGTTTAATTGTCAAAAACATTTCTGTTTCAAGCTATTCATTTTAGCATAAGTATGCTGTTAGTTCTATTTAACCCATAGAGAGGACCCTATCATGTCCTACCACTTCAGGCCAGAGTTGACCTGGGAGCGATGGCAATGAAGGGGTACTCCGCATTCCCCAAAGCATTGCTGGAACATCACCATCAGATTGTTTAGCGTCATATATCAGGACACTCAGTGGGGGGGGGGTCTTACCCCTCTGCAGAGAAGCAGTCGGTGTATTCTACAGCCCCAGCCGACTGGGCAACGTCCATGTGAATTGGTCCACACAAGTATATTGGATATAAAAGTCATTTTTCAAGGACAAATTTAGTGTTGGAAGGAAACTGTATATCTTCCTTTCTGACAGTACAAGTAATTTTGTCGACTGGATATCCGTTTTTAAGAGTTAAGTTTTGATAAAGTCGAGTTAATCAGTAAGTTTTGACTAATACAAAATCATTAGGGCACGGTGAACAAGTGTTTTTTTAAGGTTTATTTTGCACTTTAAGGGCCAAAATGATTATCAACGTGTATATGAATGATTAGGTTTTGATTAAGTGTTGATTAGGTTTACCGTTGATGAAAGTTTGAAAACCTAAATAAGTGCGTTCTACTGGGATATCAAGAAAATGAAGACGTCATTGTTTTCAAATTCTCAAATAAAGAAGAGGGTGTCCTCGTGGTGTATTGGTTAAAGCGATGAACTGTGGAATCGTTGTAAGCGAGTTCGTACATCAGTCGCGCTATTACGTTCACTTTCGGTGCCCGTGGTGTAATGCTTACTGTCGTAGGAAATGGACACGGCGACACGAGTTCAAATCCTGGACAAGACTGATTGCATATCACATAGCTATAATACCCTTGGGAAAGGTATGAATCCAATTATTTCTCCCTCCAGCTATGGGTAGATTGTAGGACAGACTAGGTTCTTCAGCCTTGATGAGGCAACTAGTCTAGGAGAAGGAAAACTCTGAAATAAAACCTGTTAAACTCCACTTAATAATTGACCTTGTGTCGTATCCTGCCCCAGCGGAGGGGTTGGTAAATATGATTACGTTCATTTTCGGGCAAATACCCTTGGGAATGGTATGAACTCCCTTATCCTCCCATCTATGGGTTAAATAGTACTACTACTGTTCTTCTAGGAGAATAGCTTTGGCATTAAATAACCTACAAAGGTTGTTATGCTATTAAACAAAGAAACCAAACCAATCAACGCAGGATGTAAATCATAAATCGAAAAAAAAAATCGTCTGCTTTCCGATCAACCAGAGAACATTACAAATGGGTTATCAACATAACGTGCATAATAAAATCTTTTGTTTGTAGTTTCAAATAGTTTTTCTTCCTGGAAACCGATGAATATGTTCGCCATTGCTAATCCAGTTGACTACTCATAGTGATACCATCAATTTGCTGGTACATAGTATTATCAACACGAAATTGGACGCAATTAGTAGCAATGTGCATTTATTTTAGAAAAAGCATTTCCGGAAAAGAGGCGGGATTCAAGTGACTGCGATATAGAACATCAGCACAAATGGTGATAGTCCCATCTAATAGAACATTTGTAAATCAACTCAAGATGTCAAATGAGCAAAGGTAGAAGTTAGGATTAATAGAGGTATTTTGAATCAGTTTGGCGACTGATGAATAAGTCATAAAAACAATGCTTAGTGTAAAATTTCACTACTGGTTGAAGAGTACCAGCCAACCATTTAGCTAAGTGTGAAATATAATGGCCGAGGGATTTCGTTTTATATATCTTGCCTTTGGGTTTAGTTAGGCTGAGAACCTTTCGGCTCAGTGCATGGGTTAGTTAGGTACAAACTTGAGCGCACGTGTTGACGCGCGCGCGGGAAGGATGTGTCGTTCACAGATGTCAAAATAAAAATCCCAGATAGAAAGGTTGACCAGTGGATGTGAATGATGTCAGGCACCGGAAGCGCGCGCAGAGGATTTTGGGGGATTTTGAAAAAGTCAGTTCGTTGAGTTCCTAGCTCGGAAAAAGAAGGTTGACTTTCGCTTGCTCGCCGAAGCCAGGCCAGTGGCCTTGTGGCAGGTGTCGCACGTGGTTTGGGGCAGATGGAAAAGTCAGTATAGAAAGATGGTATCTCTCTCTTTATGTCGAAAAACGTTTTAACTCAAAGGTAATAAAAAGTTTCGTACCTGAACTAAGAAGTCGTAAGTGTTTTTCGTGTTTCGGGATTCTTATGTTTGGTTTGGTTTGGTTTTATGGCATATCAACCTTTGTAGGTTATTTAACGCCAAATCTATTTTTATGTAAATAATCAGTTCAGCTTTGCATAAGTACACAGTTTAATTGTCAAAAACATTTCCATTTCAAACTATTCAAGCAGTTATATATAATAATTCAGTTCAGTGTAAATACAGTTTTAATGTCGAAAAACAGTTCAATTTCAAATAATTCAGTTAAGCATAAGCACGCAGTTTAAGTGTAAGTACGGTTTAATTGTCAAAAACATTTCTATTTCAAGCTATTCAGTTTACTCAATTCATTTTAGCATAAGTATGCTGATAGTTCTATTTAACCCATAGATAGGGCCCTATCATGTCCTACCACTCCGGGCCAGAGTGGACCTGGGAGGAATGGCAATGAAGGAGTACTCCGCATTCCCCAAAGCTCCAGCACTGCTGGAACCTCACCATCAGATTTTTTAGTGTCATATCCAGGACACTCGTATTCTACAGCCCCAGCTGACTGGGCAAGATTCTTATGTTCTATGTATATATGTTATGAACATTCTATGTGCGTTTCACACATATCCATATCTGGCTATGTTACAAGTGATGCTGGGCAGAACCTAATATAGATTGAATAGATCTGGAGGGGATATTGCGTTTATGAATGTTAGGGAAACCATGTAGCTGTGACCTTTAGGGTTCAATGGGGCGTATATTTTCATTGATGTTTTTAGGAATTATATGGTGCTTATAAAAAGTGAATAACTGAGTTTGGATACGTTATCCTTGTATTGCTGTTTTGTCAAATTTATCAACACCATCTAGGCAGTTGAAGTGTAGTTTAGAATATGGGCCATTTTGTTGATATAGTCACACCCATTTAATAGAAAAACACCAGACCGTTTATCAGGTTTAGAAATAACAATAAAGTCATTATTAGTCAATGATTTAACAACATTAAAGTGTTTACGGGGTACATAAATATCTGATTTATCAATGTTGGATCAACGATAAACGTGGTCAAGATAAGCAAGATGACCTTTCAAGGCTCTAAGCGGTGTCAGTGGATGTAGGTTTATGTTTAACCAGTTTAACAAAGAGTAGCTCAAATTTAGAAAAAAAAAGTTCTCTTTTGATATTAATGGGTAAAATACAGAATTCGAGTCGATGCTTGAGAACAAATTCCTCAGTCTCATTGGGGAAGTTATCTCTATTAAGGTCAAGCATAATAGAGATCCATAAAGTTTATTTGTGAGACGTGCAAATAAATTATTCGGTATGGATCGTATAATGTTAATTTTATCATCCAGGTTGGCAATGTTCCAAAGAAAAATATAAAATTTAGGTTTACACACCAGTGTTGTTGAGACTCGCTGATTAAGGAAGTAAGTTTTCCCATGTTTAGAGTGCAATTAGAACGCTCTTTCTTAGGTTATCGATCATATGGAAATCAGACCTAACCGACAAAATGAAACGCAGTTTCTTCCTGGCAGCTGTCGTATAGATACTGATGTATGGATGCACAACATGGACGCTAACAAAACGGCGGGAGAAGAAACTAGACGACAATTACACAAGAATGCTGCGAGCAATATTGAACAAGTCCTGGTGGCAATACCCCACAAGACACCAACTATACGGCCACCTGCCTCCCATCACGAAAACTATCCAAGCTAGACGAACCAGACATGCAGGACACTGCTGGAGAAGCAGGGACGAGCTCATAAGTGATGTACTCCTATGGAGCCCCACATATGGCCGAGCAAAAGCAGGATGACCAGCACGAACATACATTTAGCAGCTATGTGAGGATACGGGATGTAGCCTTGAAGACCTACCTGAGGAAATGAACGATAGAGAAAAGTGGCGAGAGTAGGTCAGGGATATCTGTGCTAGCGGCACGACATGATGACGATTGGTCAATACCTCTTACGCCAGTGTCTATAAATCTTGTTTACCATCCTTGAGACTTCCAATAACGAGTTAGAACTGTCTGTGCTAGAGATACACACTATCACGAAATATCAACCGACTCTCTGCAATCAAAACGAATTCTACAATCTTCTTTTATTCAACCCTACGGCAACTAAATCTGATTTAGTCCAAGAAAAATATTAAAAAACTTTACCAATTTCTACCTGTAAACTTTTTTCTTTTTTTCCTATTTGGGGTGTTTTATTTTCCTCTTTGGGGTGTTTTAACCCTAATCCTAATCCCCCAAAGAACAACAACTGTACGACCACCTAACACCCATATCGAAAACTATCCAAATTAGATGACCAAGACATGAGGGACCCTGCTGGAAATGTAAGGACAGACTCATTTTCTACTGTGGACCCCTTCACACGGATGACCAAGGGTTGGACGACTGTCTAGAACTTATTTAGAACAGCACTGTACTGATACCGGATGTAGCATTGAAGAACTGCCGCGAGGGATGGACGATAGAGATGAGGGGCAAGAGAGGGTCAGGGAAATGCGTGCAAACGGCATGCTATGATGATGATGATAATGATATATATATATATATATATATATATACGTCTTTGCTTAATTAGTTGATACGCGTGGCATACCAGAATATCAACCACTAATTTATTTGGCCTTTGCAATATTGGAGGCGTAGATATCTTCCATATGAAATGGGCTGGGCATGTCATCCAAATGAGAGAAAAAAGAATTCCAAAGATCTTCATAAATAGCTAGTTTAATCAAATAGAAATGTTAGGCGACCGTAGAACAAGGACAGGGGCGATTTAAAAACATAAAAAAAATCTTATACCTCTGGGTATACCTGTTGATACATTGGAGCAAGTCGCTTCAATTCTTAACGGTGTGAGGACAAAATTCCGGAAAACCATCAAGAACTTAAAAAAAAGAGAACATCTCCAGCATCTCAAAGTAGTGAGGAAGAAGATAAAAGCTAGATCGGTCGTACCAGTTGTCAATCTCATAAGTCTCCTGCTTGCACTATCGGCAGACATGCATGCAAATCTATGACCAGTTTGAAAGGTATAACATTTGACGAGAGGGGTTTGGCACGTATACGTCGAAACTTAGGGGAGAATCCGTCATTTTTATATGTATATATATATATATATATATACATATTTATATATATATGAAAGATATATATATATATATATATGAATTCAAGAAAAACACGCGCACACACACACACACACACACACACACACACATATATATATATATATATATATATATATATATATATATATACCGAGGTTTAGATGACATAGTATAAAAAAACAATAAACGACTCAAATCACGTGGATATCTGAATGAAACTATTGTCAAGGAAGATTTGATACAATAATGTGATATAATCTTTGAAATGTAGAAAAAATGTTCTTACTCTCTCACACACTTTATATATATATATATATATATATATATATATATATATATATATATACATATATATAATGTATGTTGAATTCTCAGCGTTATTTCCTTACTTGACCTAATGAACATTATTAAGTATGCTGGTCGCTTTGAAAAGTTCATTGGCTGACGAAGATACTTTTAGTGAATGACACTAAATAAAGCTTATTTTTCGATATTTTTTCCTCTAACGTTCCACACTATTGATCAGTATTGATGTGCTTGGATCTCATTGGTAAAAAGTCATCAACAGTAGATAAGACGTCATCATATGAACTTTTCATGTATCATTCATTGCCATTACACTCAGGTCTACTCTGTACCCGAGTGGCAGTACCCGTTAAGGTTCAAATCTAGTAGCTTAGTCGGCTGAGGCTGTAGAATGGTAAGACCTCCACCCCAACGAGTATCCTGGATATGAAACTAAATAATCAGATGGTGAGGCTTCAGTAATGCCGGAGCTTTGATGAATGCAGAGTACTTCTTCATTGCCATTACTCCCAGGCCCACTTTGACCCGTAGTGGTTGCACCTGATTGGGTCTTATCTGTGGGTCAAATAAAACAATCTGACAATTAAACTGTGAGCAAACAAATGACTCATTCAACATGAAATTGTTAGAAATAGAACTGTTTGGTCGTTTAACAGTGTGTAAATAAATGACAGATATTTCATTTAATTGTTAGTTATACATAACAATAATTGGAACCATTTAACTGTCTGAAAATAAATTATTAATGTTAAATAGAATTATTACTGTTAAATAGCAATACTTGTAACTACGTATCTCTGTGCAGACAAAGGATTAATATTGAATAAGTTGTATCGTGGTAAAGAAAAGATAAACAGCGAAATAAAGTTAATAGTTTATTAAAACAAGTGGTACAGTCCGACTAGTATTATAAGTTTCGCGCTGTAGGTGTTACATCCGAAGCTGGTCTTACTACTGACCGACGTCCTTTCAGAGCTGTCTATTGTTGTATCTTGGCCTTCGACTCGGCCAAAAATGCCATTCCAAGGTGATGCACGGGAAGGAAGTGACACATTCTAATGGCAGTTATGAGAGGGAATCGCGTGGGCGGAAATTGGCTGATGAAATGGCACGAGGTAAAAAATTCCCATGGTACACTCATAGACTGTTGCACCGGAAGAGTGTGACCTGTGAACTGCATGACAGTTATTTCCGCTTGATGACAATCCAACATGCAATTCCAAAAATCGAGTAGGCGACTGAGTGGACGTTGAACTATTATATAACTCAGTCAAAACAGAAGTCAGACAGTTCCAGTTAGAGTTGGAGAATGGGGATAGACGAGATATGGTAGGTAAAGCCACATCAGGCCGAAGGGGCCTTGGGCCACTGATGAGTTGCAGTTAGAGATCGGACGGAGTTATAGACGAGATGTGGTAAGGAAAGCCACATCTGGCCGAAGGGGCTCGGGGCCCCCGATTGAATTAGGATCTAGGGAAGATGCTGGGCCTCCGGTTGAGCATCAGAAGAACGAGAAAGACACAACGTTGACGGCCATAAGAGTGGGGGTCAAAATATTGCAGTTTCTGTTTGGTCTCCAACTCCTTCTCACACGCAAACACTGAGTAACCCTTTTCGAACCCTTACAAATAAAGTGAGAGGTACAAATATATTTATAAAGAAGTCCTTCCTGCGTCTTTATCATTGCGTCGGTATGTATCCAGTATATATATGTATATTTCTGCATGAATAAGCAGATGACAATACAACACTATCACAACACCGAAGTTGGTCTTACGATTGACCGACGTCCTTTCAAAGCTGTCTGTTACCTTCTCTTTCTGCTTCTTCTTCTTTCTCTGCTTCTCCCTGCTTAAGAGACACAGTGTCTTCTATACTTCCGCGATACCGGAAGTCACGTGCTTCGAGCCACTATACAACTGTATAGAAATAGATCAGTTTGACAGGAATAATTGAAAACATTTAACTTTGTAGAACCAATAGCCATACTTGTGTGCAAACAAATTAGTTCTCATTTAAAAATGAAACTAGCTTCAAACTATTTCCTTATAAAACTATATATGTATATCCATTTAGGTGTGTGCAAATAAATGATTCATGTTAAGTTTTCTCCGTTACAGAACAATACGTGAAATTATTTAACTATGTGCAAACAAATATTTATGTGTAAATATAATTATTCACCGGCCATTGGTATAATGGTTAGTGTGTTTGCCAATGGTCCGGTAGACCTGTGTTCAATCCCAGGTTAAGTCATACCAAAGACTCGAAAAATGATACTTGATGCTACCTTACGTAGCACTCAGGATTATATGGTAAGAATCAAGGGTAAAGTGGAGAAATCCAGGGAAAGAAATAGCGCCCTCTCCTACAAGTTGGTGTAGTAGCTATCGAAAAGTGTAATAGTGCTATGTGAAATGCAATCAGTCGCGTCCAGGATTTGAACTCGTGCTGTCGTGTCCATTTCCTACGACGATAACCATTATACCACGGGCACCCCCAACAAATTATTAACAAAATAATTTCTTTAAAAACTAGAATGATTTGGTTAGGTTCATAGCATATCAAACCCTTGTATGTTATTTAATATCAAAGTATGTCTATCTAACACGAATAATTCTATTTAGTATTAATTATTTTTTAGCTCATAATTAAATTGCTTCATGTATTGCTTTGTACCTATATTGGGTGATATGCCATAAAACCCAACCAACGAAACAACCATCTGTATGGTTTAAAATAACTATTCTATTCAACAAATATTTGATTGCACAGTTATATCAAGGGGAAGTACCCGTAGCATAGTGACTAAAGGGTGGACTGGAGCCTTGAGTTAAGCGAGTTTGAACTCCCGTTGCGCTATTACGTTCAATTTTAGACAAAAATTCCTGTAATCCACTCCCACCGGCAATGGGTTAAATTATATCACTTCAGTTTTTCTATGAGGATGGTTTTGGCATTAAATAACCCTCGAAGGTGAATATGCCATTAAAGAACAACTCAAACTAAGTATATCAGCTATTTCTATTTAATACAAATATTGTGTACAATTTTATGGCTTAAAGTAACTCTACAAGAAAATAATTATTTGTTTTCACACAGTTTATGTCGATCTAGTAGTAATGATTTCGGAAAAGATCTATTTGATTCATATATAGGACTCAAACAGATAAAACCATTTAAATGATCAAGTCCTTCCTGCCCACGGCGGAAAGGCTAAATAAATACCACAAACTTTGTTTCTAGCCCAAAAAGAGATTGGCTTTCGGTGCTGCTCACCCAATTAGGATGTTTCCCCGTCCGAAAAGACAAGAATCAGATCCATTGACTGATGTCTAAAGCATGCCCCAACGAGCCGGAACCTAGCGGTTTTGAGCCCTGTCATCGACCGAGTATGCGCACGTAGGAGAGATTCCGTCAAAAAATTGACCTTGTGTTACATTTTGCTTGTGGTGGAGGAGTTATGTAATTACTGTTTTGGAAGGGAAGAAGCGATTGTTGAAGCAGCGCACTACCCTTCTATTTTCCCACAACTGAGGGGAGAAAAGATGAGTTCATGCCTTTCCCAGGGTCATTAGCGTGAAGATAAAGGCAGATTCGTCCAAAATTGGAACTAAATTCGACCGTTCCATTTTACACAGCAATAACGTAGTCCTTGTTGCATAGTGGTTAAAGTACCTGGCTGGAGTCTCAAAGTTGTCCAGTTCGAAACCCATTCGCGCTATCATGTTCACTTTGAAATGATACCTTTAGGAAAGGCATGAACCCTCTTATCCACCAACTATGAGGTGAGTAGTAGCATAGCAGTTTTTTCTTCAAAGATGCCTCTGGCATTAAATAATCTGCAAAGGTTGATATACCATCAAATAAAGAAATCGCGCTGAGCTAAGCTTGCCTTTAAACCATGTGTGTGTGTGGTTTTACTGAGAAATGAGAAACTTTTTTTATTTCCCACCCTTCTCATTCTCTCTCTCTCTCTCTCTCTCTCTCTTACATATATATATATATGTATAAGCGAGAAAGCTAAGAGAGAGAGAGAGAGAGAGAGAGAGAGAGAGAGAGGGAACAAGAGATAATATTTTACTTTAAAGGAAACCGAAGTCCAGTTTGAGTGAAGAGACAGAACCCCTTGTGCCGACCCAGGAGCTTTTTGAAAAAAAAAAAGAAGTTTTTTTGATACAGTTTCCTTCGACGCTCATTCATATAAATGCTGACTGTAACGAAATAATCTAAAATGCAACGAATAGGAAATGTAAATCAAGGATAAAAAAAACTCAGAGTAAGCAACAGGTTTTTAAAAAACCAGAAGTCATTAAATCAATTCTAATAAAAGACCAACTTTTTTATAAAGAATGAGTAACGACATGTGTTCAACGTCCTCGATTGTTGACAAATTATTAATTAATTCCGTTGACGTACAGTAGATGGCGAAAGTCTGTGAGCTTCGCAAAGAGAGTTTATGAAATTCTCCGTTAGACAAAAATTTCTTTTCGATACTTTTGGCTTTTTTTTTCTTAGATTATCATATTTTTTTTCTTAGATTATTGGAATAGAACCAAGTGGGCTTCAGTATCGACAGCTTGATTGTTTGTCTTCGTATATTTGTCATATCTGAGTAGGAAAACTCACCGCCACAATTATTTGTGAGTGAAAGACCTAATTCGGGGAGTGGGGTCCTCGTGATGTATTGATTAAAGCGATGGACTGCGGAATGGTAGTAAGCGAGGTCGTACTCCAGCCGCGCAATTACGTTCACTTTCGGGAGGTGCCCGTGGTGCAATGGTTATCGTCGCAGGATATGGACACGGCGACACGAGTTCAAATCCTGGACCTGACTGATTGCATTTCACATAGCACTAATACCCTTGGGAAAGGTATGAATCTAATTATTCTCCCTCCAGCTATGGGTAAATAGTAGGACAGACTAGGTTCTTCAGCCTTGGTGAGGCAACTAGTCTAGGAGAAGGAAAACTCTGAATTGAAACCTGTTAAACTCCGCTTAAAAATTGACCTTGTGTCATATCCTGCCCGAGCGGAGGTGTTGGTAAATATGATTACGTTCATTTTCGGGCAAATACTCTTGCGAAAGGTATGAACTCCCTTATCCTCCCAGCTATGGGTTAAATAGTACCACAACTGTTCTTCTGGGAGAATGGCTTTGGCATTAAATAACCTACAAGGGTTGATATGCCATTAAACAAAGAAACCAAAACAAACCTATTTCGGACACTTGCACCTGAGGAAATGTTTATTGGCTTAATATTTCCTCATTCTAAACAACGTAAAACAATTCAAGACGAATTGATGATATATTTATTGCCAGTGTAAATTTAATGGAATTAATACAGAAATTATATGAGAAAGTTGAAAATTTACTTGAGAAAAATCCTCTTGTCCAGTTGAATAGTCTTTTGGTATCAGTTGGAAGTCTTTAATAGAATGGAAGTTGTTGTATGAAGGCTTACATCAAAGAGAGGTACTGTTCGTGGAACGACACGAAGTTTAATTAAGGATGAAAGCCCCACTGTCGGGAAATGCATACATTCGTGTGGGCTTCCCGTTGTCGAGGCAGGAATTAATTTATAGGGTTTTTTTTTTTAGTTTCAGCGCAGTTTTAAATGCTTTTTTGGTCACACGACTTAAGAACTATTTGGAATGCAAGAGCTGTAACCCCTAACAGGACTGATTTTGTAATTTCTAGAAATGAATCAAACATAGAACACATACACACACACACACACTCTCTCTCTCTTTCTCTCTCTTTCTCTCTCAGTAAACATTTACTACTTTTTATCGCTGAAGCTTACAAAGTACTTTAATTATTAAGAAACAGTTTAAAACTTTAACACAGAATTACAATATTGCTATCAAATTAATGCACACGTGATATTTTTCTTTGTATGTGTGGGACATTTAAAATATCATCAGGTTCATCAAGATAACAGATATATACATATATATATATATATATATATATATATATATATATATATATATACCTTGAATACACGCACTTAAACCGGTGCCAGTAGGTGTCGTCAGTGATGTTTTACTCATCTGGGTCATTGGGGGGTTTCGTGTCTTTCAACATCATACTCCCCTCACCAGAACGACCCCATCAGAGATGATCAAATTCTGAGTCACCTACCCTATAAAACGCTAGACAAACTTATGGCTTAGACGGCTCGAAATAAATAATCCCTCAGACCAGGCCGAGCATATATATATACGAGGTGCATACGATAAATCTCCAGACTTTTTTCGTATGGGCACTTTTATTGATAGTACACACATGAAACTCTAGTCCACAGCGAAGTAATCTCCTCTGGCTGCAATGCACTTGTTGTACCGTTCCAACACCTTCTGGAGGGCCCCATGGAAGTCCACTTGTGTGAGCATGTCAATGACCTTCGTTACAGCCTTTTTCATCTCCTCAATTGTCTCATAACGACAGCCTCTGAGCTTAGGGAATAACCAAAAGCCACAGGGAGCAAGGTCTGGACTATAGGGAGGGTGAGGGAACTGTCTTGATGCCCATGTTGGTCAAATAGTCTGTGACAAGGATGAAGGTGTGGACTGGTGTATTGTCCAGCTGGAAATGCCATTGAGCTGATTTGAAGAGTGCTGGCCTCTTCCGACGGAATCACTCCCTGAACTCCCTTAAAACCTCAACATAGTAACCCTAACCCTTTGGCCAATCAACTCTGGTGTATTGACTTCCTTACTCCTCCCACACTTCTTATTATCCTTCACAGACTCCCTGCCATCCTAGAATCTCTTATGCCACTAAAAAACTGATGCTCAATTCATGCAAGATGCTCGAAAAGCAGTCTGAAGCATTCCATACGTTTCTGTGGCATTTTTCCAAGTTTAAAACATAATTTTATTGCATATCATTCTTTTGAAATTCACCCGCTGTGACAATCAGGCTTTAGAAGGGTGCATTCCAATTGCTGCTGTAGCTGTTCATTTAAACCTGAAATCATAAAAATTAGTCTGTCATCTCATAAGATGTATAGCAATAACTTACTAAATTTTCAAGAGTCTCCGACAATTTTAAATCCCTGTACGAAAAAAATCTGGAAACCTATCGTATGCACCTCGTATATATATATATATATATATATATATTAGTTTGTATCAAAAGTATTTTCGACTTTACCGTCATTTACTTCAAAATTTTTTACATATATATATGTATGTATGTATTCTTCAATCCAACAATTCCGAAGTAGGGAACAATTACGTCAGGACAATTAGATTATTCAAACTTCAAATATTTAAATATTCCTGATATAGAGCTCAATGTAAATGATGTCATAGAGCAAGGTCCTGTTAATTTTTTTTTTTTTAGTTATCGATTCATATCAATGCTCTTAGCAGGGTGGAAATAGATTCATAATCCTAATGTGACCAAATTTTTGTTTTTTTTGAAGTTATATATATATATATATATAGAATAATATTGATAATAGCATCGTATATATGTAATATTACCAGATATATATTCATTACTCTATGATAGTGCTGATAATGAAACTAGATAAATTGATTTTTTTGTATATAATATTATAGAATACAGTTCACAAATGGTCTGAGAGACCAGGATTCAATTCCAGGTCGTGTTATAGCAAAGACTCAAAAAATGGTACTCGATGCCGCCGTGTACAACACTCAGTATTATAAGGTACGAATCAAGGGTGAAGTAGAGCAGTCCATACTTTTGCTAAACGCGAATACTTTCGGCGGCGTTCGTTGGATGCCAGTTTAAACAAATTTTCCGCCATACATGACATTTTAAATTTAGTCAAGATAATTTTACTTTGGTTTCCTCTGAGGAAAATACCTTTCACCAAATGCTTTTTGACACTGATATACGCATGTGCAGAAGTCTGTTCCGCCTGAATGATTTTAATTATTTTTAATCAATGCCTTCTCTAAAACCACCCGGTCGTTTTTTGTACATTGTTCTGGAAATTGCATTAAGGAGCAGGGGGGCATTTTAATACCAGCCTCAAAATTACAAATGGAATAGTAATTGCATCTAAAATAAAAATTCTTTCATGTCTGCCAACAGTTTTGCGAGAACACACAGACGTAGACATAGCGTTTTATGAATTGATTGATAGATGTTAACGGCATGTAAACCCATCCAAGGTTGTTTTATGCTCAGAGGTTAGTGAATCACGTACACTGTACGTCCATAATTATATTTTTCGTGTAATTGTTTGCGCACTGTTATATGATTTCGAGTATTCCAATCTAATACAAATAATTTATTCAAAATTATTGGGTTTTTAGTATTTCTAATACAATAACCCAGTCGGCTGGGGTTGTAGAATACACCGACTGCATCTCTGCACACGGATATGACTCTCCCAACGAGTGATCCGGATATGACGCGAGACAATCTAATGGTAACAGTCCTTTAATGCACCTGATAGGATCTTACCTATGTGTCAAATAGAGCTAAACTGTTATTATGCTGAACTGAATTGTTTGAAATTAATTAGTTTTGCATTTAACTGTATTAACAAACAAAAAAACTGTACTTATACTAAACTGAATAGTTTGAAATAGAACCCTTTTGGCATTTAACTGTGTAAAGAAATGACTGATGTTTAATTGAATTTTTAGTGATACATAGCAATACTTGGAACCATTGAATCTGTTGACATGCTAAACTAAATTGTTTGAAATAAAACTGTTTTTACATTTAACTGTGTGTGAACAAAAACTGAGTACTTTAGCTAAGCTAAATGGTTTGAAATAGAACCGTTTTTACATTTTACTGTGAGTAAGCAAAAAACTCTATTAAAGGCAAAGACGAACTGTGTGTAAACAAAAGACAATACTTATGCTAAACTCAGTTGTTTGAAATCAAATGGAACTATTTAACTGTTTGCAAAAAAAATCGAGCCCAGTCTTGTTTGAAAATTTATCTTCAAAATCTGTTAAGAAATCAAATATTTGATATATGTATGTATAGGATTTGAGCATTAAATAACCCACTATGGTTGATATGCCATAAAATCAAATCAAACTAAACGTTACTAATATACAATAAATGATTTATACACAATTTTACGGTTTTTACAATTCCTAAATAAAACTAATAATCTATATACAATTATATGCTTTCTTATTTGTCTTTAATGACATGTCAACTTTTGTGGGCAATCTAATATCAAAACCAACCGTGCAGAAGAACAGCAGTGATACTATTTAACACAGAGCTGGGCGGGGAGGTAAGTTGTGTTTCATACGTTTTCCCCGTCCGAAATTGAATGTAATTGGGCTACTGGAGTTCGAACTCGCTTCCGACGATGTCACCAATCCAGCACGATAGCCACTGTGTCACGGAATCTTCCCCACAATTACATGGTATCAGTTAACTATTTATTCATTCAAACTGCACTCACTTTTATGGATTCAACTACTCTTATATGATATTACTATTTTTAAATATATTTATTTGTTTGGACAGTTTTTTTTATTTGAAGTAACTAATAATAATACTTAATAAACACGCACAGTGGTGTAGTGGCTAAAGCGCTGGACTGCAGAATCGTAGTAAGCAGGTTCGAACACTACTTGGACTTTTACTTTCACTCTCGGACAAATACCCTTGGGAAAGATATGAACCCCCTTATCCGCCCAGCTATGGGTATATAGTACCCTTGCTGTTCTTCTAGAAGGATAGATTTAGCATAAAATAACCCAAAAAGGTTGATATGCCATTTAAAACAACACAAGCAATTCATGCTTCAAGTAACTATTCTTTACAGAAAAAAACAGTTATAGGGCATCAAGTATTCCTACCAATGGCCTAATGAGTAGAGTGTTTGTCAGTGGTCCGTGAGACCGGGGTTCAACCCCAGGTCAAGTCATACCAAAGACTTAAAAAATTGTACTTGATGCTGCCTTGCTTAACACTCGGCATTACGAGGTACGGATCAAGGGTAAAGTAGAGCAATCCAAGGAATGGAGTAAACCCCTCCCCTACACTTCGGTGTAGTAGCTATTGAAATGGGAGCCTTCGGGTCACCCTCGAATACGGTCGCCAACTTTCCTTTACTTATTCATTCCTACCAAATACAAACCATTTTAAATGGATCTAATTCTCTCATAGATGGGATTCTGACAGGTACTACCTATTCGGTTCAGAATGGACCAAAGTGCAATGATGATGAAGAGGTATTTCAGACTTTTCAAAGACTCTAGAAATGGCGCTTGACCAACAACTGTCATTTCTAGAAACCCAGATTTTTGTGAAAGCCCAGTCGGCTATAAGATACACCGACTGTGCCTCTGCAGAAGGATAAGACCATTTTATGGTGCTAAGCCATCTAATGGTGAAATTCCAGTTCTAGAGCTCTGAGAAATGTCAAGTACACCTTCATTGACACTACTCCCAGGTCCACTCTGATTGGGTCTTGTTTATGGGTCAATTAAAACAGACCATTAAACAGTGTGTGACTAATGATTAATTAAATTGTCACTGTTAAATTTCAATACTGGGAACCATGTGATTATGTGCAGATGAATAAATAGTGTTGGATGGAGTTATTACTGTTGAATGGCAATACTTAGAATCATTTAACTGTGTGCAAATAAAATTACCAACGAGCAATATACAAAAATTATTAATATAAGGTGGCGACCGCAGTCGAGGATGAGCCGAAGGCCCCCTTTTCTATAGCTACTACACCGAGATATAGGGGAGGGTGACAGTGTTCGCCAATGGTCCAGGAGACCAAGATTCAATCCCAGATCGAGTCATACCAAAGACTCAAAAAATGATACTTGATGCCGCCTTACTTAAGACTCAGCATGGAATGGAGTAGTGCCCACCCCTACATATTGGTGTAGTAGCTATCTAAAAGGGAGCCTTTGGGTCACCTTTGGCTACGGTCGCATTAATATAAACTGAACGGGTATTACATAGAAATACTTAGAATCATTTATCTCTGTAAAAATAAAACTATTAGTATGAGCTATACTTGAAACCACTTAACCCTGTGCAAACAAAGGATTACTATGAAAATAAAATTATTAGAATTTGATGAAAATACTTAAAACCATTAAACTATATGCAATCAGATGAGCTCTGACTCTTTTTAAAATGTCACCGACAAACTAGGCCTTTTCGAATTATATATGTATAAGCAGGATTTAGCATCAAATAACCTACAAGGGTTAATACGCCATAAAATCTAATCAATCAACTAACCAACCTTTTTGTGGGGTCTTTACCCCAGTGCAGTTGATACAGTCAGTTTAATCTAAGCTCCTTCGAAGGGGTTCTTTTTTAATGTGCCTTCTTCCTGTTACAGAAAATATTTTCGAAGGGGAATACAAGTATTACATATGTTTTATAAAGACGAGTCAATTTTCCTTTCGTTTTGTAAGGAGTATCACCAAATTAATATGAAAAAAAGTCGAAATAATCTAGAGTAATGTAAGTATGGATTTCCTTGGTGTGTTTATATTTATATATATATATATATATATACTTTAAGAAAAACAACAAAACCTGTCACATTAGGATTATAAATTTATTTCCATCCTGTTACGCGTTTTTGAAAATTTCAAAAACACGAAAAAAATTTAACAGGACTTCTTCAGATCCAATAGATAAAAAAAAACTAGAACAGACACAGAAAAAAAAGTGGGAGGGGATAGAAGAGGGGTGAAGAGTTATCTCCTCATTTAGCCCACTTCCGTTTTTATTTTAATTTCGGTTAGAAATGTAGTAAATTTATTTTTAATTTTTTTTTTAATTTAATTTTTAAATTCTAATTACATTTTGACCTAAATTACATATTTTATATTAAATTAGATTTAAACTTTAACCAAAACTTTACGTAATGATACAGTAATAATTATATTAAATTAAACAAAGATTTAATTTATTTTAAGTTATTTTAAAATTTCAAAACTATTTAGAACCTATTAATCAGTTACACTTTTTATGAGTAGTCTTATATACGATATGCTTTTTCACAATTCTTCTATCTAACATTTTATTTTATTTATTTATCTACATCAATTCTCAGTTTAACTCTATGCTTTTTTTTTTAAATTTCTTAAGTTAATTATTTATAGTTTAAATTTAGCCCTATGTCTACACCTAGCTATTAATTCACTTCTCTTATTTAATGATTTTTTTGGCTCTGGAAAAAGCAAAATGTGCATTTTTTCTTCTATTTTATATATATATATATATATATATATATATATATATATATATATATATAGTGTGTGTGTATGTGTGTGTGTGTGTGTGTTTGTATGTGTATGCTGGTATATATGTGTTTGAGTATGCATATTTGTGCACACACACACACACACACACATATACACATATATATATATATATAGTATGTGTGTTCAATTCATTAGAATAGCTTTGCATTACACGAGTGGCAATCGTTAATTCCTTCGCAAGAGGGCTAAACCCCCAAAGCGGGGTGAGCATGTGTATGTGTGTGTGTATTTTTATGAACCTTTTCCTATCTATCTATCTATCTATCTATTTGAGCGATTTCCTATCCTGTTAACTTGCTGAGTCTGCTACCATTTATCATATCTATGTGAGGAATAACTAACGAGGAGGACTACGACATCGTAGTAGGTAACTTGGAATACCAGACCCGCTGTTACGTCCAGTTTTTGGACTACTACACAATATAATCCTTTTGAGAGCTCTTATCTGTTAAAAAGAATCACTGCTGTTTTTCTACAAGAATAGCGATGCCGTTAAATAATCCTCAAAAGATGTCATTAAACTAAGAAACCAAACCAAATCAAACCAAACAATATATATGAGTAATTAATACATTATTCTACGTTCTATCATTGTTTTGAAGAATATAAAGATGTAAATAAAGGTTTATTGGGCTTTATGGCAAATCAACCATTCAAGGTTATTTAATACTAAATCCTCTTTTTACCTATATTACATTTGTATGTAACATTTCTAAACGAGCCAGGGCCTATTTGTTTTTCCTTAGTTAATTCGGTGAATATCTTTATTCAACAGCAGTTATTTAATTGCACACAGTTAAATGGTTTCAAGTCTTGCTTCTAACACTAATAATTCTATTTGATATCTATTATTTGTTTGCATACCGTGGTGTGGTTACAATTATTGCTATTTAGCACTAATAATTTAAATTTTTCTCACAGTTAAAGGGTTTAGGGTATTGCTATTCACCACATATCCTATTTACCAACCCCTCCGCTCGGACAGGATATGACACAAGGTCAATTTTTAAGCGGAGTTTAACAGGTTTGAATTCAGAGTTTTCCTTCACCTAGACTAGTTGCCTCACCAAGGCTGAAGAACCCAGTCTGTCTTACTATTTACCCATAGCTGGAGGGAGAATAATTGGATTCATACCTTTCCCAAGGGTATTAGTGCTATGTGAAATGCAATCAGTCTCATCCAGGATTTGAACTCTTGTTGTCGTGTCCATTTCCTACGACGATAACCATTACATCACGGGCACCTCCTATTCAACACTTATAATTCTATTCAACATTACTCATTCGTTAGCACACAGTTAAATGGTTCTAAGTATTGCTATGCAACACTCTTAATTGGATTAAACATCAGTGATTTGTTTACACACAGTTAAATGTTCAGTTTTATTTGATCCATGGATGGAACCCTAAGAAATACGAACACAGCGGGTCAGAGTTGGCCTGGGAGTAATGGCAATGAAGAACTATTCCCCATTCCCCAAAATTCCAAGACTGGAGCTTTATCACGAGATTGTTAATATCTAGGACACTCGTCAGAGATAGAGGAAGGGTCTTCTCTTTCTGCTGTGATGCAATCGGTGTTTTCTACAGTATCAGCCGACTGGGCTGATTTAACGTTGAATTATCATAAAATCAACGACGTTCAATAATTGTTTCATCGAATCCATTTAACTGACGCAAGTATTTCAGCGTAAATAATTGTAAGTAGTGTAATAACCAACAATAATACTTATCTGCCCTTATCCATCTCATTACTTTTGACATAAATGTTTAGATTTGTTGACTTATATATATATATATCACCGGACATTGGCCTAGGGGTTAGAGTGTTCGCCAGGGAGACCTGGGTTCAATCCCAGGTCGAGTCATACCAAAGACTCAAAAATGGTACTTGATGCCTCCTTGCTTAACACTCAACATTATAAGGTACGGCTCAAGGGTAAAGTAGAGCAATCCAGGGAAAGAGTAGCGCCCTCCCCTAGCTATCGAAAAGGGAGCCTTCGGGTTACCCTCGACTATGGTCACCAACTTTACTTATATATATATATATATATATATATATATATAACAGTCTGTTCTTAAATGTCTACTCAATTCCGGACTGTTCCTTCTCTTAAAATGTGGTGCCTCTACAATGGAGTTACTTTTTGGAAAGGTCCACTGCACTGACGCTATGTAAACAGATTTGCATCGTAAATTGTATTCCTTTTCTGGTGAAGGCCTCCTTTTGCCTTCACATCAGGAAACTTATTGCAAAGGTAGAGAGATAAATCACAACAGTTCTGTTTTATGTGAATTTCGGCATATTTACTTTGCTTACAACAGCAGTCAAACGAACTTCAACTGTCGTGCAGAAATCTATGAACATTCAAAACCGTCGAGACAGACATAAATATATTACATATTTTAAATAACCGTATATATATATATATATATATATATATATATATATGTGTGTGTGTGTGTGTGTGTGTGTGTGCATATCTCTATGTGTGGATATGATATATATATATATATATATATGTAAGGTGCAATGTGTGAATGTCGTCTAAATCACGCAAAAATAAAAGTAACACTGACATCTCACTTGATCACATATATAAACCAAAATTACATGAAAATATCTTGAAACATTATAGATTGAATTTATTCAAAGAAATCACCGTGGGCTTAAACCACGCCCGATCGACGACTTGGGAATCTCCTGTATGCTCTTCCGATGGGCTCTTTATTTAAATTAGTAAATTCTGCCATTATATTTGCCTTCAGTTCATCTTTGGTGTTGCACCGAGTTTTGTTGGTCAAGGAGGTTGTATTCTGGGGAGTTAAGTGGTTAGGGTAATGTGGTTGCAGAAATTTTTTCGCATAAAAAAAGACTGGCTTCTTCTTCTTGTATAACGTGGCTGATAGTCATTTTATCAGACGTAGGTTCATCCACCAGCCTCCCTCTTGATGTACGGCAGCACTACCTTCCCCATGCACTTGATGCAGGCCTTTCTTTTTTTGTCAGAAGTGATGTGCTAGTGACCACCCAAAACACCTAGGCGTGAATTGGGCGGTTTTTTTTTTTGTTTTGTTTTTTCGCGATATGAATATGAATCTGTCCTAAGATTGATACCCAAACAACCTGAAATTTTCGTATTGGCGCTATCGTTGTATATATCTAACTATCCTGCTCCTATCTATCTATCTATCTATCTATCTATCTCATTCTGTTTATTTCTTACAATCTGGGACGTCGTGGTAAGTGAGTTCAAACTTCAATCTTGCTATTACGTTAACTTTTATACTAAATCCATGAGGAAAGGAATGAACTCCCACATCTCTGCCAGCTATGGGTTAAATAGTACCTCTATTATCCTAAAAGAATACCTTTGACATTAAATGATCCAATGAAGCTAATATATATATATATATATATATATATATATATATATATATATATATATATATATATCTCAGACTGTTCCTATCAATATATCTATCTCAGTCTGTTCATATATATATATATATATATACGTGGTGCATTCAGTAAGTTTCCAGACTTTTTGTACAGGCATTTAAAATTGTCGTAGACTATTGAAAATTCAGTATGAATATACATCTTATGAGATGACTGACCAATTCTTATGATTTCAGGTTCAAATAAACAGCTAAAGCAGTAATTGCAATACACACCCTACTAAAGCCTGACTGTCACAGCTGGTGAATTTCAAAAAATCAAATTGGAACGATATGCAATAAAATTGTGTTTTAAACTTGGAAAAAATGCCCCAGAAACGTATGGAATGCTTCAGACTGCTTTTGGAGCATCTTGCATGAATCGAGCATCAGTTTTTGAGTGATATAAGAGATTCAAGGAAGGCAGGGAGTCTGTGAGGGATGATGAGAGGTGTGGGAGGGGTAAGGAAGTCAATACACCAGAGTTGATTGGCCAAAGAGTTAGGATTAGTGTTACTATGTTGAGGTTTTAAGGGAGTTTAGGAAGAGATTCGGTCGGAAGAGACCAGAACTCTTCAAATCGGGCCTGTGGCATTTCCACCATGACAATGCACCAGTCCACAA
>OY757932.1:54254471-54321971 GCA_963585895.1 Sepioteuthis lessoniana | reverse complement strand
ACATTTAAACTACGTGCTTATGCTGAACTGAATTATTTGAAATGGAACTGTTTTTTGACATTGAAACTGTATTTACACTAAACTGAATTGCTTAATATAGAACTGTTTTAACATTTAACTGTGTGCAATCTGTACTTATAGTTAACTGAATTAGCTGAATTAGAACTGCTTAAGTAAACTGAATAGCTTGAAATAGAAAGGTTTTTCACAATTCATCTGTACTTATATTTAAACTGCGTACTTATGCCTAACTGAATTGTTTGAAATAGAACTATTTTCATAAAAATGAATTTGGCTTTAAATAACCTACAAAGGTTGATGTGCCATAAAACCCAAACAACCAATCAACCAACCAACATAGAATATTCCCCAAGGTTTTTCTTCCAGGGTTATATGCGAAGGTTATTACCAAAGTAATGCGTTATATAGACCATAATTATTAGTGCATTATACGCGCCTTTTCATGAGGCTCAACACTTAAATTTGGGATCGATAGCTTGGTAACTAGGTAGCGAAAGAGACAGAGAGAGAGAGAAAGAGAGAGAGAGGGGGAGAGAGGAAGGGAGGGAGAGGGGGTATACATTGGGAAGCATTGAAAAGAAATACATAGATACATATATCATCATGATCATTATCAAGTCGAGTTGCTGGCATGGATTTCCTTGACTCTCTCTCTCTCTCTCCATCTCTCTCTCTCTCTCTCTCTCTCCCCATCTGCCCCTATTATATATCACTCCCGGCAGGTCTTCCAAACTACATCCTGTGATCGGTCAGAGCTGATGTAAATAAGGTCTTACTGGTCAGCCAACACTGACACGTCCCTGTATAGGGGTCCATAGAGGAATGTCACATGAGTTCTCCAACAGTGTACCGCATGTCTTGTTCGTTTTACTCTGATGGCTTTTGAGACGGGAAGTAAGTGGCCGTACAGCTGTTGTTTCGTCGGATATCAAATACTGACTGAGATCGATGGCTTGGTAACGAGCCAGAGATAGAGATAGGGACAGAGAGGAAAGAGAGATAAAGGGGGTATACATTGGGGAACATTGAAAAGAAATTGACCCTTAGAAAGTCAAGAAAAGTGTTGAGACAATAAAAAAGAAAGAGAAGTCAACGTAAATATTCGAAC
This sequence comes from Sepioteuthis lessoniana, assembly GCA_963585895.1. Lineage (NCBI taxonomy): Eukaryota > Metazoa > Mollusca > Cephalopoda > Myopsida > Loliginidae > Sepioteuthis > Sepioteuthis lessoniana. The sequence continues at coordinate 54,320,842 of OY757932.1, read as the reverse complement.
TTTAGCTGGTTCATAATTTAAACGTTGACTGGTTGGTCGGTTGGTTAAAGTTTTGTGCCATAGCAACTCATATTGGTTATTTAAAGCCAAATCTTGTTCTATCTATCTATCTATCTATCGATGATTTGTAAGTGGATATCGTGTTGGTAACTTTATTTTTAAACGATTGAGAGTCCATTTATTGGCACACAGGTAAACAGTAGAATGGTTTCAAATATAGGGCATCGCTTATGGTAAGTCCTTTAGATAATATCCAGTGTCCGCACAGAGCTGATGATCGTAAGTTTTTGCATATCGGCTTACACTGCTGTGTTCATGTGTTTGAGTTCGCCAGTGCCCAGTATGGAAATTTACTAAGCTTTTTGCTTAGATGTGGCACAAGGCCATATGAAAGGGGCACTCAGTATGTCTTGTTTATCTTACATGGATTGTTTTTGAGATGGGAGGTAAGTGGCTGTACAGCTGTTATTTTTTTTTTTTTTTTTGAGTGTTACTAATAAACAAAAACACATTCCACGGTATATTTTTATGCAGCGGCATAAAACAAAAAGGCTTGTTCGTTAGTTTGGATCATAGATATAATTTACATTCCGTTATGTCGTCGTGAATATGGTGGTGCTCGTAGCCGCATAAAATTCATCATTTTATGTTTCCTTTCTCAATTTACCTGCCTAAAAACATTATTCCTCGAAAGGAGTTATCAGCAACAGAGAGTTATCTTGTGCTCTTACGTTAAACATATACTCTATCCTTTCTATCGTATAGGTGCTAGAAGGTGGTGGCTGAGGATCAACCGCGTTGACAGAAACAAGATTTTGACTACTGTTTAACTTTAGGGACCTTGGTTTTGGCCATGGAAACACTGATATTTGCAGTGTACTGGGTGATGTATTCCCATCTCAACAAAGGTGAATCGGTATTCCAACAAAAGTTTGACATTGTGGTTGTTGCGGGAGCACCAGACCAGCGAACGACAACGCCAAAACGAGACCTCTCCGAATCAGATTAAGGAAGGGAAATAATAACAGCATTTCCAAAATTTATTCTAATCGACCCATTAGAAGAAACATCTTTGGCAAAAATGCTCCCTTTCATCGAACTGCGAACAAAAAAAATATCAACCAGCAGTCTCCTCGTAGAGGTAGATAACAAGAAACATGTCAAATATCTCATAAAATAAAAATCTTCCACAATTTAAAGTGCAAAGTTTACAGAGATAGAAAAAAAATATTCCCCGAAAGGAGTTATCAGCAACAGTGAGTTATCCTAAGTTACACTAGTGGAAATACAAACAACCTTAAAAAAGCAAGAGGCCACGGACTATAAAAGGTAACCATTCGAAGGAGTCGTGAAGAAATGCAAACTCACACATACATTTTTATTAATCAGGGTTTTCGGACTGTTGTCTTCATCTTTATTGTTACTGTACTCCCTACATAATGGACTCGCCCTCCTCCATATATACAAGTCAACGGAGATCCAGAAGGAGCTAGCCAGACCCATGTGACACAAGCACGATCGATACCACTTGTGTAGGGACGGATAGTTGCTACCCTACTGGACTCTCAGCTTCCTATTATCTAACTACTGTTTAACCAGGTTCACTTGTATCTTGTTTCTGTTACTTGAATATATATGTTTTTCTTTCTACCTTTTTGTGTTCCTCATGTCTTTCTTTTTGCCAGCAGCATAACAATTGTTATTTTCACAACGTTTCGGCCTGTATGTCCTCCGGCCTTCTTCGGGTGTTTCTTGTCGAACTCTGGAGCCTACACGGAACTTTGAACCACAACCTTTATTTAATCCACAGGGGTCACTTACTCTGATTCCGCTAACCATAACCAGGTACTAGTGTTGAGTATTTCTGTATTGTTACTCGCCTGTAGTCAGGATTGAACCTACAACCTCTAGATGATTGTCTCTTTAGAAGCTTAAATGAAAGAAATATGGATACCACAAGGAGAGCTTCAGAGAATGTCTGTCATGTAGGTGTGGCCAAAGGGACCCCCAGACTACATGTAGGATGATTGTCCAAACAAAACCAAAAGACCAAACTGCAAATAAAAATATCTCACCTTTCAAAAAAACTTGCCATATACAAAAAGGAGAAAAGGAAATCATGGAGTGTAAATACTGATGAAATATAACATTTCTAGAGGCAATGAAAATAGAAACGTGAAAGATATCATCTACACCTATGTAGCATTGAAAGTGAGTCTAATCAGCAAAAACGATTGACTGTATAAATGCAGAACTCTCATTGGAAAACTAATGAATCTCGGCAAAAATTTCAAGAACAATTAAAGAAACTACACTCAGCTTAAATTCGTCAAAGAGAACTGCAAATGAAACATAATGAACCCACTACAAACACCCATACTTCAATTCTAAAAATACTTATAGAAAAACCCAAATCTTTAGCAGAAAAAAATATCGTAAAAGGAAAATCACGAAGATCACCGATCCGTCTGCCAATTCACAAAATAGATCATTCATCACAAATTAAAAACTAAAAAACCAAAACACTCCTAAATTTAACAATGTAGAAACTGTAGCAATGCTTGTATGTGTTGCATATTGACCCCAGCCGAGCTGTCAAAATAGGAAATGCACCTGTGTAAATAACAGGTGCATCCGGTCGAAGGTATCAAGGGGATAACCTTGACTGTCGACAGGTTCAATTGAGTGGACGTAAAACAATAATACAACTCGGTGCACAGGAAGTTCGTGTTAGAGATCAGATCAGTTGGAGATAAGATGATGTAGAGAGAACCAGCACCCAGCAGAGGAGGCCCTCAGGACCCCCGATTGAGCAGTTGGAGATCAGATCAGTTGGAGAGAAGATGCTGGAATGAGGACCATATCCTCATTATGCATATATGTTTCTCCATTTGTACGCATATGTGTATGTATAGTTGTTCATGGCTATACAACATATGCAAAAAAGTTTGTTCAAACTCCTTTAAAAATAAGATTATTTACAAATTATTTAAATGTGTTCAAACAAATGACTGATGTTAAATTGTTACCGTCACAGAGCAATACTTGAAACTACTCAACTGTCGGCAAAAATTGAGCCTAGGCTCGTTTTAAAATGTTATCTACGAAATGTATTTGCAAAACATATATATTTAATATATATGTATAACCTGGATAGCCTACAAGTGTTGATATGGCATGAAATACAAGTGACCAAACAATCTCAAAAGTCACCAACGAACATGACTTAATGAACAATAACTGCATCTGAGCTGTTTAGTACTAAAAGTTTCATATTCTATGAAAACTAAAAACACAAAAACGATACATCTTATTGAAAAACACAGTTTTGATTTGTTTTGGTTTCACGACATATCAACCATTGTTGCTTATTTAATACCAAATTCTGTTTTTAAATATATACTAAATATATGATTTGTAAAAACATTTCGAAGATACGCAAAATTAATGCATCAAGCAGTTCTATTTCTAATAATTCAACTCAACAAAGTTTAATAGTTCTAAATATTGAGATGTATCGCATAGAAATCAATTAAACATCTGTCATTTTTTTACCCAGTTAGATGATCAAAAAATTCTATTTCAAACAATTCAATTTAGCATAAGTCATTTGTCTGCACTCAGTTTAAATGTCAAACATTTCTATTCAATCCATTAATAGGACCCTATCAAGTGCTACCACACCGGGATAGAAAAGACCTGGGAGTGATGTCAATGAAGGGATACTCCGCATTCCCCAAACCTCCAGAATAACTGAAACATCGCCATCAGATTGTTTAATGTATTGTTAAAGATACTTGTTGGAGGTGTGTTTTTGCACCTCTGCAGAGATGCAATCGGTGTATCCTACAACCCCAGACGACGGGGCCTGACACTCGTGGTGGGGGGTCTTGCCTCTCTGCAGAGATGCAGTCGGTGTCTTCTACAGCCCCAGCCAACGGGATCTCACACTCGTGGCGAGGGCCTTGTCCCTCTGCAGACATGCAGTCGGTGTATTCTACAGCCCCAGACGACGGGGCATGACACTCGTGGTGGGGGTCTTGTCCCTCTGCAGAGATACAGTCGGTGTATTCTACAGTCCCAGCCAACAAGACCTGACACTTGTGGTGGTGGGGGGTCTTGCCTCTCTGCAGAGATACAGTCAGTGTATTCTACAGCCCCAGACGACGGGGCCTGACACTCGTGGTGGGGGGTCTTGCCTCTCTGCAGAGATGCAGTCGGTGTCTTCTACAGCCCCAGCCAACGGGACCTCACACTCGTGGCGAGGGCTTTGTCCCTCTGCAGAGATACAGTCGGTGTATTCTACAGCCCCAGACGACGGGGCCTGACAGGCGTGATGGGGGTCTTGTCCCTCTGCAGAGATGCAGTCGGTGTATTCTACAGCCCCAGACGACGGGGCCTGACACTCGTGGTGGGGGGGTCTTGCTTCTCTGCAGAGATACAGTCGGTGTATTCTACAGCCCCAGACGACTATATCTCAACTTATAGGTATAATCATGGATTTGGCATTAAATAACCTACAAAGGTTGATATGCCATAAAGCCCAAACAAACAAACAAACAAACTGACAGGGTGTAAAATTTATCTGAATATCAATGTTTATTCAACTTTAACCCGATGTACGATTTAGAATGTAAAATGCGGAATTAGAATGACGAATGTTTAAAAAAGAATTGTGGCGAATCAATAAACAACTTGGAGCGAGTCCTCGTGCGTGTTTGGTTTGGCTTAATGGCATATCAAACATTGTGGGTTATTTAATGCCAAATCTGCTTTATTCATGTATGATTTGTAAACATAAGTCAACAAAGTTAAATGGATCCAAGTTTACTTACAATTCAATTAAACATCAAACAGTTTGCTTAGGTTTAAGGCACGTCAACCATTGTAGGTTATTTAACGCCAAATCCGTTTTATACATATATATTAAATATATGATTTGTAAAAACATTTCGAAGATACCCACAATTAATGCATCAAGCAGTTCTATTTCTAGTTATTCAAGTTAGCTTAAGTCAACAAAGTTAATAGTTCTGAATATTGAGATGTATTGCTTGGAAATCAATTAAACAACTGTCATTTTTTTTACCCAGTTAAATGATCAAGGCACGTCAACCATTGTAGGTTATCTAATGCCAAATCCGTTTCATACATATACATTAAATATATATATGATTTCTAAACTCATTTTGTAAATGATATTTTTTTAAAGCGCCAGAGCTCATTTTTGCACAAAGTCAAATGGTTTCATTAATTCCAATCTAATACGAATGCATAGTTAAATATAAAATCAGTTTTATTTCAAACAATTCAGTTTGAAATAAGTACGCATGTTTATTTTTTGTTGTTGTTTAGACACAGTTAAAGGATAAAACAGTTCTCTTTCAAACATTTCAGTGTAGTATAAGCGCATTTGGTTTGGTTTAGTTTGGTTTCGTTTTATGGCATATCAACAATTATAGGTTATTTAATGCTAAATCCATTTTTATACATGTAAACAGTTCTATTTCAAACAATACAGTTTAGCATAAGTTTATAGCTTAAAAGTCAAAAACAGTTTTATTTCAAACAATTCAGTTTAGCATATAAACAATGCAATTTAGCATAAGTACATAGCTTAAAAGTCAAAAACAGTTCTATTTCAAACAATTTAGTTTAGCATATGTACAATTGAGTTTAGCATATGTATATATCTTAAAAGTCAAAAACAGTTCTATTTCAAACAATTCAGTTTAGCATAAGTGCTCTGTTAAGTTCTCATAACCCATAGATAGGACCCTATCAGGTGCTACCACTTCGGGCTTGGGCGAACCTGGGAGCAATTGCAATAAAGGGTTACTCCGCGTTCCCCGAATCTCCAGTATTACTGACGCCTCAACATTACATTGTTTAGTGTCATATACATAACACTTATTGGGGGAATCTTACTTTTCTGCAGTGAAACAGTCGGTGTATTCTGCAGCCTTCCCCACAACCGACTGGGTCAGGCATTGTAATAAGACAGTTCAAACTCCATTCACGCTATTGTGTTCACTTTTGGACAAATACCCTTTGGATTCTCCTTCTTGAAGGAGGGATTTCTTCTTCTAATATTTCTTCTTTTTCTTCTTCTTTTACTTCTTCAATGTTTCCATTCTTCTTCTTCTTCTTCTTCTTCTTCTTCTTCTTCTTCTTCTTCAATATTTCAATCCTTCTTCTTCTTCTTCTTTTTATACTTCTTCTTTTCCTTCTTCTTTTACTTCTTCAATGTTTCAATGTTTCAATGTTTCAATTCTTCTTCTTCTTCTTCTTCTTCTTCTTCTTCTTCTTCTTCTTCTTCTTCTTCTTCTTCTTCTTCAATGTTTCAATTCTTCTCCTTTTTCTTTAATGTTTCAATCCTTCTTCTTCTACTTCTTCTTCTTCTTCATTTCAATCCTTCTTCTACTTCTTAAATCCATGACCTATCTTCTGGCCTTGTTTGGGGGATCCATTTTCTTCTAAAATTTCCAAAGAATTTGCCGTATCTCATTTTGAAGGGCTGATTCTGGTTTATCAATTATTATTTGTCACTAAAGTCAAATTTCTATCTCTTACATAATTCTAAGTGGATTACCTTCCCCACTTAGCTATATTACCCCTGTACTCCTCTTCTGCCAGTTATCTTAATTCCCGTAATGGATTGATTAACCACTGTCTATTATCCTGCACCTAATTGATTTTAGATTGAACATAATAAGTTTTGTAATTGTCTAATTCCGGATAGCTATAAACAGTGATTGCGTTTTTCTCTGTGGATTTTTCCTGTGTGACTAAGCTCGAGTCCCCTCATATTTTGTCGCTTGAAGTGTCTATAGCGTGGTTTTTCTTACAATATTTGTTGTTTTTTTTTTGTTTTTTTTTTTTTTTTTTTGGTCTTCATTCCTGTTTCTCCTTATTATTAATATTTCTGCTGCTGACTGCGGTAATTAATATCTCCTGACTTACCTTTTTGTATATCTTTCGAATCCTTTAACTGCTAGATCTACACAATCCTCAAAGCTGACATATCATCTTTTTTTCTATGCTATATCTCAAGTGCAATTCGTTGTGCATCGTCATCATTTTTCTGGTTCATATTTCTGAACATCTTTCTTGTCCAGTTTAAAATGAGTCCAGAATATTTTGCAAGGGAAACAACCAAGTAATTTACTCTGGGATTAGATTTTCTCTGCATTTTAGTTACAATGTGTTCATTTTTTCTTCTTGATGTAATCTTTTCATTATTCTTTTTTTTTTTCTGTTTGTTTGATGGTATCTGCTTGTAATATTCCCGAGTATGTTCGACGTTCTTTCTCTCCACTTATTCAGATGCTTTCCTGATCAAATAATTTTATTCCTCATATTGTTTCTTGTTTTTTCTTCCTTCATTAAAAGTATTATAAATTTCTCGATAACAATTTATACTCCGATACCTTAGCTAAGGATTCGAATAGTTTGTACTTGTGTTTTCTTGTTACTCTTTCATTTTTGGTTTGAGTTGGTGTTTCGTTTTATGGCATATCAACCACTGTAGTTTATCTGATGCCAAATCTACTTTATACGTGGTGCATTCAATAAGTTTCCTGACTTTTTTGTACAGCCATTTAAAATTTTCGTAGATTACAGCCGGAGGAAATTACTTCAAAGGGGACTAGAGTTGCATATGTGTAGTCTCAATAAAAGTGCTCATACGAAAATAGTCTGGAAATTTATTTAATGATCCTCGTACATATATATTAAATATATATGGTTTGGTCTGGCTTGGTTTTATGGCATATTAATCATTGCAGGTTATTTATTCCCAGATCCTCTTTATACATATATAAATATAAATTATAAATATATATGATTTGGTTTGGTTTTATGGTATATCAACCATTGTAGCTTATTTAATGTCAAATCCTCTTTATAGATATGTATAAAATATATGGTTTGGTCTGGCTTGGTTTTATGACATATCAATCATTGTAGGTTATTTAATACTAAATCCTCTTTATATACATATATATTCAATATATATGATTTGGTTTGATTTTATGGCATATCAACCATTGCAGGTTATTCAATGTCAAGTAGTTTATACATATATATTAAATATAAATGATTTGGTTTTGTTTTATGGCATATCAACCATTGAAGGTTATTTAATGCCAAATCCTCTTTATACATATATATTAAATATATATGATTTGGTGTGGTTGGGTTTTATGGCATATCAACCATTGTAGGTTATTTAATGCCAAATCCTCTTTATACATATATATTAGATTTATATGATTTGGTTTGGTTTGGTTTTATGGCATATCAACCATTGTAGTTTATTTAATGCCAAATCCCCTTTATACATATATATATTAAATATGTAATTTGATTTTGTTTAATGGCATATCAATCATTGTAGTTTATTTAATACCACGTCTTCTTTATACATATATGTTAAATATAAATGATTAGGTTTGGTTTTATGGAATATCAACCATTGTAGGTTATCTAATGCCAAATCATCCTTATACATATATATTGATATATATAATTTGGTTTTGTTTGGATTGGTTTGGTTTTATGGCATATATATATATATATATATATATATATATATATATATATATATATATATATATATATATATATATGATTTTTGATAATAATTTAAAAAGTTAAATTCATTGCACTGCAATTGTGATGGTAACCAGAAGGGATGTTATGGTTCATGCCTTTCTCTTTCCAGAATTGATTGTGGTCCCAAGTATTTTCTCATCTCAATGATCAAAAAGCTCTATTTCTAACAATTCAAGTTTGCATAAGTCAACAAAGTTATATGGTTCCAAGTATTGCTACGTACCTCTAACAATTCATTTAAACATCAGTCATTTATTTACTCACAGTTAAATGATCAAACAGTTTTTTTTTCAAACAACTCAGTTTAGCAAAAGTCATATTTTTGCACTCTGGTTAAACGGCAAACAGTTCTATTAGACAAATAGATAGGATCCTATCACCTGCTACCACTCAGAGGCAGAGTGGTCCTGGGGGTGATGGCAATTAAGGGTTAATCCGCATTCCCAGAGCTCTAATATTACTAGAGCCTCACCGTCTTATTGCAAAATTTCATATGTAGGACACTCGTTGGGAGAGATGAAGTCAGTGTATTCTACAGCCCCAGCCGACTGGGCCAAATATTTTATATCATCCATGCCGATAAAGTGGTTATATTTTTCACCTATTTTGTAAATCAGTTTTCTATTTGGCATTTTCTGGGAACATAATTAAGCAGTACCATTAGTAAATCAAACAGTAGATAGTATTTCGGCAGATAGTATTTTTAGTAACTTTTTAACCATTTTATCTCACCAAGGATTATTTGAATAAAGATGCTGCTTCTGTCACTTCCCTAATTTTAGTGTGACAGTTGATGACCGAAATCTTTTGCGATAAAAGTTATTCACTTAAAAGTGTTGCGATAAAACACATTGGTTATGAATATTGTGGTGAAAATCAACGGTTAAAATGTTGCGATAAAAATCACTGGGTAAAATACTGAGTTAAAAAACATTGGTTAAAAATTTTACGATGAAAACCATTGCACTAAAATGTTGTGATAAAAACCATTCGTTGAAATTTTGCGATAAAATAATTGGTTAAAATGTGATAAAAACCACTGGTTAAAAAGTTAAGCTAAAAACTATTGATTTAAAATGTTGCGATAAAATTATTACTTTAAAATGTAAAAATATCGATAAAAACCATTCGTTAACATGGTGTCATACAAAACATTGGTTAAAAATGTTGCGATAAAAACCATTGGTTACAAGTGCAGCTATAGAAACCATTGGCAAAAAATGATACGATAAAAATCAATGGTTAAAAATTTTGTGATAAAAACCAATGGTTAAAAATGTTGCGATAAACACCATTGGTTAAAAATGTTGCGATAAACACCATTGAGGGAGAAAGTTCCCGTAGTATATTGTAAAATGTGCTGGACAACATCATAAAATCATTTGTTGGAAAATTTTGCAATCAAAATCATTGGCTTTAAACAATTTCAACATATTCTTTGCGCTGCGATTGTGATGGTGACTAACAGGGATGTTTTGGTTCAAGTCTTTCTCTTTCCAGAAATGACTGTGGTCTCAACATACCGACTTTGTAAAATCTCTGCCATTATGCTGGAACAGCGGATGAATACAAAGATCAAACGAAGGTATTAGGCTGTAAATGCTGCGTTGTGTTTTTCTTCCGAATTGTAAAGTAGATCCTATACGGAAGGAAATTAATTTGGACAAATCGTTGGAATATCATAAAAGACGAAGCAACAATCGTAAAATGGGGAGTTAGGGGAAATTTATTATGTGATCAAGTCAAAGAAATAAAGTTAATTTGCGAGAAAGGAAGAAAGAAAGAAAGAAAGAAAGAAAGAAAGAAAGAAAGAAAGAAAGAAAGAAAGAAAGAATAATATTAGAAAAATGGGTTGGGGCAGAAAAATATGAAAAGAAATGAAAAAAGAAAAAAGCCCAAGAATAGTAACGAAACACGACAAAAAGTGTTGAGAGAGAGATATTAAAATAGAAAATGATAAGAAACAAATAAAAATTTACAAAAATTGGGAAAAATAAGTAAAAAAATACAAAAACGAAAATAAATTGTAAAGAGAAATTAATAAAGAAAGAGTGAGCGAGAGACGAAGACAAATGACAAAAAATAAAAAATAAAGATAGGACAAAAGAGAGAGAAAATAAAGAGATAGGACAAAAGAGAGAGAAAATAAAAAGATAGGACAAAAGAGAGAGAAAATAAAGAGATAGGACAAAAGAGAGAGAAAATAAAGAGATAGGACAAAAGAGAGAAAAAATAAAGAGATAGGACAAAAGAGAGAGAAAATAAAAAGATAGGACAAAAGAGAGAGAAAATAAAAAGCTAGGACCAAAGAGAGAGAAAATAAAGAGATAGGACAAAAGAGAGAGAAAATAAAGAGATAGGACAAAAGAGAGAGAAAATAAAGGGATAGGACAAAAGAGAGAGAAAATAAAGAGATAGGACAAAAGAGAGAAAAAATAAAAAGATAGGAAAAAAGAGAGAGAAAATAAAAAGATAGGACAAAAGAGAGAGAAAATAAAGAGATAGGACAAAAGAGAGAGAAAATAAAAAGATAGGACAAAAGAGAGAGAAAATAAAGAGATAGGACAAAAGAGAGAGAAAATAAAGAGATAGGACAAAAGAGAGAGAAAATAAAAATATAGGACAAAAGAGAAAGAAAATAAAGAGATAAGATTAAAGAATAAAAGAAAAGAAAAGAAAAACATGGAATAATGAAGGAAAGAATGAGGAGGAGGGAATGAAAGAAGTGGGAATTAGATAAGAAAGAAAGAATGAAAGAAAGAAAGATACGTAAAGCTACAAAAAGCCTAAAAGTACACAAGAAGAAGAAGAAGAAGAAGAAGAAGAAGAACAACAACAACAACAACAACAACAACACAAACAGCAACAATAAGCTTATCAGAATCGATTTTCTATCCATAACACCATCATTACAACATAACATGAAAGGGTTTCCAAAAAGGTTTCTGTGTATAAATTACAGGTACACAAATCATCAAAAAATGTTTCAACAGCAAACACACTGAGTGCACCGATCCAAAACATGAACGTAACTAATTCCACTGAAAATTTTTTTAAATATTTGGTAGATGAAGTACATATATATATATATATATATATATATACTTTATTCTTTAAGAAAAACAACAAAACTGGTCACATGGGATTATAAATTTATTTCCATCCTGTTATGCATTTTTGAAATTTCCAAAAACACGAAAAAAAAATAAACAGGACTTCTTCAGATCTTTTAGATAAAAAAAAAAAATAGAATAGACAAAGAAAAGCGGGAGGGGATAGAAGAGGGGGGAAGAGTTATCTCCTCATTAAGCCCACTTCCGTTTTAAATTTTAATTTTGGTTAGAAATGTAGTAAATTTATTTTGAACAAATCTTTTTATATTTTTTTTTTTCAATTACATTTTAACCTAAATTACAGATTTTTTATTGAATTAGATTTAAACTTTAATTAATAACCTTACGTAATGATACAGTAATAGATATTTTAAACCAAAACAAATATTTCATTAATTTAAAATATTTTAAAATTTCAAAACTATTTAGAAACCATTAATCAGTTACACTTTTTATGAGTAGTACGTATGCATTATATTCTTTTTCACAATTTTCTGTCTAACATTTTATTTTATTCATTCATTTACATTAATTCTCAATTTAACTCTATGCTTTTGTAAAAAAAGAAATTTTTGTCATCTATAGCTTAAATTTAGCCCTATGTCTACACCAAGCTATTAATTCACTTCTCTTATTTAATAATTTTTTGCCTCTGGTAAAAGCAAAATGTGGATTTTTTCCCTCAAGACACAGATTGCACCTACTATCGAAAGACTTTGGGGTATTAGATCTTTTCAATATGGACCATTGAATATATATATATATATATATATATATATATATATATATATATATATATATATATATACGTGGTGGTTTCAAGTTTCCAGCCTTTTTTTTTTTTTTGGTACAGGCATTTAAAATTTTCGTAGACTCTTGAGAATTCAATATGTTATTGCTATACATCTTATGAGATGACTGACGAATTCTTATTATTTCAGCTTCAAATGAACAGCTCCAGCAGCAATTGGAATACACCCTACAAAATCCTGATTGTCACAGCTGATGAATTTCAAAAATGCAATCTGACACTTGAGAAGAAGGATATGCAATGGAGTTGTGGACTGGTGCATTGTCCTGGTGGAAATGCCACTGACCCGATTTGAAGAGTGCTGGCCTCTTCCGACGGAATCTCTTCCTAAACTCCCTTAAAACCTCAACATAGTAACCCTAACCTTAATCCTAACCCTAACCCTTTAGACAATCAACTCTGGCGTATTGATTTCCTTATTCCTCCCACACCTCTCATTATCCCTCACAGCTCCCTGCCTTCCTTAAATTAAAACACAATTTAAAAAAATACTACAGAAACGAATGGAATGCTTCAGACTGCCTTTCGACCATCTTTCATGAATCGAGCATGAGTTTTTGAGTGGCATAAGAGATTCAAGGAAGGCAGGGAGTCTTTTTTCATTCGTCTTTTTCTTCATAAGCACACAAACACACACACACACACACACACACACACATATATATATATATATATACATATACTCCCCTACCCCCGTAGGGTTGAGCTCTCCAGTGAATGAAGTAATCGTGTTGCCATTAGCGCTTGTGCCAGGCTCTTCATATATGAATTGAGCTTTCGGTAGCCGTTAAGCAGATGTATGTAAACAATAGTAATTGTGATTCATAACCGTTTAAAAATTTACTTCACTGCTGCTGGTTACTCGTAGCTGAGGGTTCGAGTCTTGGATTGGCCTTTGAGTCAACCTGGTTTCGATCCCAGCTACGGGAAGCTAGTATGTCTATCCACACTGATGAGTTCTGATAGAACGAAACAGATCTGTCTGTGGATGACTATATGTATATATATCAGTCTCTTTTATTTATTTATTTTTCTTGTTAATTGTACTTTCATGATTTATTTAGTTTATTTCTCTTTTTTTCTTTCTTTAAATGTGTCTCTCTTTCTTCTCAACTGAACGAAGTTCATCCGCCCGACCAAACTCGCTTGAACATTTGAAAATTTTAAAATCTCTTTGACATTGCTTTTTGTTGTTGTTGTTGTTGTTGTTGTTGTATTATTTGACAAAGAATTCTCGTTTTGTTTTTATTTTGTTTTTGTCTTTTCTCATTATCTAGTATCTAATTTTTGTTTTATTTATTTATTCATTTATTTATTTATTTATTCTTTTTTTCTTCATTATATCTTGAATCTGTGATTCAATGAAGAAAAGAAGAAACATAAAAATAGGCGATTGAATTGAATAGAAAATATATTTTCACGGGAGACAGGGAAAGACATGTAGACGTGGGGCGTAGGGAAAAGTTGGACCTCTTGTATAGTTTTGTATATTTTTTTTCCATTTTTTTTTCTTAAATCTTTTTCTAAAAAGGTTGCAGAGATCACGTTTGTACTTAATTTGTCGAGGTGTATTAACACAATTAGAAAAAAATAAAAAAGGGTAGCTTGAAGCACAGCTTCACCTGTATTCTATTTAAAATGACCGAGGCGACTAAAAGAAGAACTCTTGAAGTCGTTTTATGTATGGTTTAAAAAAAAAACACTCACAGGTACATATCACATACAAACACATACACACATACACGCATACAAATGTCAATCGACACAAACACACACATGTATATACACGCAGAAACACACGCATACAGACTTCTATTGATCCAAACACACTCACACTCATACTCACTGACACTCATCCACAAAAGCACACACAAACACACTCACAAACACGCATACATATAAACACACAGAGAAGTACACAAAACACACAAAACACACACACACACTCACGCACATATATATATATATGTGTGTGTGTGTGTGTGTGTGTATGTGTGTGTGTGTGTGTCTTCACAAATATGCATACTCAAACACATATATACCAGCATACACAAACACACTCACAAACACACGTACAAACCCCTGTGGGAACAAACACACATACATATAAACACACAGAGAAATACACAAAACACACACACACACTCACGCACACACATATATATATACATATATATATATATGTGTGTGTGTGTGTGTGTGTGTGCACAAATATGCATACTCAAACACATATATACCAGCATACACATACAAACACACACACACACACACACACACACATATATATATATATATATAAAGAGAAAGAAAGAGAAAATGACAGAAATAGAGTCATAGGAAAAAAAGATAGATAGATAGATAAATAGATAGATAGAAATAGGTTGCATTCAATTTGAGGGTTAATATCATTATTTCTTATCCAAATTTTCAAAATTAAGAAATCTTTACAGTCCAAATTCTCTGGACATTACGAAAAAGAATTTTCAGATAAACTGGAATGCTTAACAGTCGAACCAACTTGAAATCAGAGAAAAATGGTCAGAAAAAAATCATTTCAAAAGAAACTCGAAAGAACAGGAAAAAGAATATAAGTTATTGAAAGATGTAAAAAAGAGAAAAAAGAAAGACCAGAAAGAAAGAAAAAAACAAAATTAAAAGAAGAAAGAAGGAAAGTGGGAAATAAAGAAAAATACAAAAAATACAAAAACAAAAAGAGAAGCAAAAAAAGAAAAGAGAATAATATAAGAAAGAAAGGAAGGAAAAAAGAAGGAAATATCCTGGCGGAATCAAGTGGAAAGAAGGAAATTTAAGTAACAAAGAGGAAATAAATATATAAATAATGAACGAATGAAGAAAAAAGGAAAGAAAGACAATTAAAGAAGGAAGAAAAACTAGAAAGAAAGAAAGAAAGAAAGAAAGAAAGAAAGAAAGAAAGAAAGAAAGAGAGAAAGAAAGAAATGAAGAAGAAAGAAAGAAAGAAAAATAATGGAAAGAAAAAAGAAGTAAAGAAATAAAAAAAGACAAGAAATTAAGTTAGAGAAAAATTTTTATGAAAGAAAGAAAGAAAGAAGCTTGGAGAAAAATAAAAGAATGAAGAAGAAATCAAAGGGGAAATAATTTTTAGGAAGTAAGAAGAATGAAATAATCAGAAACGGAAAGAAAGAAGGAAAATGCGAAAAACAAAAAATTCTTAAAAAAAGAATAAGAAACAGGGATAAAAAGAGAATAATATTAGAAAGAAAAAAGAAAGAAAGAAAGAAAGTAGGGTAGTGCAAAATAGAAAAAATAAAGAAAAATATTTTACTTGATTATTTTTTTTAAAACATGTGTACCGAAAAGGTTATGTTATTAGATACGTTAGTTTTTGGAAAATATTCAGAGTTAATATAAAATTCCAACTTATATCAACTTTCTTAGCGTTTTTTCTTGGTTTCTTTGATTCATGGCACATCAACCTCTGTAGGTTATTTAATACCTAAGTTATCCTTCTAGAAGAATAGGAGTGGTACTTTTAACCCATAATTAGGAGGAAAAGGGGTACACACCTTTCCAAAGGGCGTGAGTCCGAAAATAAACGTAATAGCGCAACTAGAGTTCGAACTCGCTTCCAACGATTCCGCAATCTAGCGCTTTAACCATCACACCGAGGGAACACCCCGTTTGCCTTTCCCTCATTCATATTCTTATAGCAGAGACAGCAGCGGCAGCAATTATGGCGTGAAGACAATCATCATCATCATCATGTCACACCATCAGCAGGGATATCCTTGACACTTTCTCTGTACCCTTCTCTATCGTCCATTGCTTCCGGCAGGTCTTCAAGGGTACATCTTGTATCAGCACAGAGTTGCTATATGTAGGTTCTAGCTGGTCGTCCTGCCTTTGCTTGTCCATGTGAAGGGGTCCACAGGATTAAGTCACTTATGAATTCGTCCATACTTCTCCAGCAGTGTCCTGCATGTGTAGTTCGTCTAACTTGGATAGTTTTCGTGATGGGTTGTAAGTAGCCATACAGCTGCTGCTTTGTCGGGTCCTGCCTCCAGGATTTGTTCAATATTGCTCGCAGCATTCTTGTGTAGTTACCATTGTTAAAATCTATAAGAAAAAAAGCTTGACATTGAGTGCGTTTTACAGTTCCTGTAGACAATAGATGAAAACGAAAGAAAACGAAAAGATAGACAAATGCTTGGATCTGAGAATCAATTTTTTTTTTATTTATTGCGGACTGTTTGGAGATGCCCGTGGTGTAATGGTTATCGTCGTAGGAAATGGATACGGTGACACGAGTTCAAATCCTAGACGAGACTGATGGCATTTCACATAGCACTAATAACCTTGGGAAAGGTATGAATCCAATTATTCTCCCTCCAGCTATGGGTAAATGTAGGACAGACTTCAGGATTGGTGAGGTAACTAGTCTAGGAGAAGGAAAACTGTGAATTCAAACCTGTTAAACTCCGCTTAAAAATTGACCTCATGTCATATCTTGACCGAGCGGAGGGGTTGGTAAATATATATTGCGGACTGTTTGTCCTCATCTTGGTAGTTTTTTTTTTTTGGTTTTTTTTGTTTCTTCTCACTGCGTTTTGGCCTTCTTCAGGTGATTAACCGCAACCTCGGATAGGAATGCTGAGCCTTGTATCCGAATCCCCAGTAATTTCTGCCTTCCATAATTATTGTCTAACACACCACGTTTTTGACAAAGTAAACATCTGGCTGGCTTGGGTAAGAATTGAAACCGCTATCTTCTGACAATGCTCACCTGGAACCGTAGAGACTCAACGCCTCTATCCACTGCACCACGGGACCCGAAGGGGGATCAAGGTTGGATTTTTTGGCCATATAAATCCAATTATTTGTTCTCCTTATCTGGTCTAAGATAAGGAGAACAAATAATTAAGAAGCCTCATCTCAAAAGGATTCCCAATAAAGACAAATACTAGGATCTTAGCTGGGAACTGTTGAAATTAGCGAGAAGATTTGTGTTCACTCAGACTATTGTGAAAAGCCATCAGTTAACGCTGGTATTAAAAACTCTCATACAGTGAAAATGATTAAAATCCAATACTTCTAGAGTCACAAATCGTCAAATTATTCTAATATAGACCACCCTTCCCAGAATTCCTCATAAAGGAGATCACTTTTCCTATCATGAACCACATAACAGTATGTAAAGAGATACCTACCACGGGGGAAACTCTTGGTCTAATGATCATATAGACGAGGAACGGTCATCAATTGCCGCTGAGTCTTTGTCCGCTCTATTCAAAGATAGATCTCCAAATATATATATACATATATATATATACATAAGAAACAACAAAATATATACTAGTCTTAACAGTAACTGGTATAATTTTTATTTTACATTATTAATGTGATCAGTTATATAGAATAGTATAAAAATAGTATAAAATTTTGATATGACAATTTTCTTAGGTTTTTTAGGAATTAGTATTAATATCGTTGCCTCCAGAACTTGTTCAATATTACTCACAGCATTGTTAAGGAAACACTCCACAAAGCAACAACTATACAGCCACCTACCTCCCATCACGAAAAATATCCAAGTTAGACGAACCAGACATGCAGGACACTGCTGGAGAAGTAGGGACGAACTCATAAGTGATGTACTCCTGTGGACCGCCACATATGGCCGAGCAAAAGCAGAACGACCTGCTCGAACATACATACAGTAGCTCTGTGAGGATAAGGGTTGTAGCCCTGAAGACCTGCCACTGGCGATGAACGATAGGGAGAACTGGCGAGAGAGGGTCAGGGATATCCGCTAGCGCGGATATCCCTGATGATGATGATGATGAGTATTAATATATAATATAGGTCAATAATAAACATCTGTGATTGTCACATCCTCCCCACACGAGCGTGAACACCTGCACTCAATGTGTTCCCCTACCCATGCACTAAGCCGAAAAGTTCTAAGCCTAACTAAACCGAAAGATAAGACATAACCAACGAAAAATGATAATATAAAAAAATCCTTCCGCAATTATATAACACTCAGCAATCAACCGCAAAAAAGAAGTTGCTCGATTATCACAAGTTTTTCCAATGCTTTTTATATCAGCAAATTTCTGTACTGAAATCGTATGCTTTGTAATTAATGATGGAAAAATTATCGTTGGACAATATATATATATATATATGTTTGGTTGAATACTGCGGGTTGTTTCTTTTTTAAAATCTTCGAGTGAAGACGTTCAAGTCTTCTCACTAGCTTTCTTACTTCTGGGTCAAGGGAGTCGGAAAGGTGTTTGGTAAGGCGACGAGACAGCGTGGTTGTTGTATGGTCACAAGTTGTAAGATACTAAGTCTAACGTAAAGTTGGATGATAGTGTTTCACTTAGCACTAATACCCTTGGGAAAGGTATGAATCCAATTATTCTCCCTCCAGCTATGGGTAAATAGTAGGGCAGACTGGGTTCTTCAGCCTTGGTTAGGCAACTAGTCAAGGAGAAGGAAAACTCTGAATTCAAACCTGTTAAACTCCGCTTAAAAAATTGACTTTGTGACATATCCTACCCGAGCAGAGGGGTTGGGTAAACATGATTACGTACATTCCACGTATTCGTAGATTATGGCTATGTTACATGAGGTTGGGATTAAATCTCGGAAGATTGAGTCGTTCAGTAGTGGCAGAAAAATTTGATTGGTTTGGTTTCTTTGTTTGATGGCATATCAACCTTCGTAGGTTACTTGATGCCAAATCTATTCTCCTAGAAGAACAATAGTGGTACTATTTAACCCATAGCTGGGAGGATGAGGCGGGTTCATACCTTTCCCAAGGGTATTTGCCCGAAAGTGAACGTAATAGCGCGACTGGAGTTCGAACTCGCGTACAACGATTCTGCAGTCCATCGCTGTAACCTTTACACCACGAGGACACCCCCTAGAAAAAATTTGAGGAAAGATTAAGTTTCCAGGGTTGAAATGCTCAAAAAGTAAAAAATAAAAAATAAATAAATAAAATAAATAAATAAAACAGTGGTTTCATTTTCCTTCTATCGTCTTTAAGAAATCTTTGAACATTTTTTATTTTGTCTTGAAGTCAGTGATATCTTTTCAAGTTTGATCGTTCGATTAAAACGGTTCAAGTATGTAAGAAGTTTTTTTTAAAAATAAATTTGGTCTTATAAGTTGTTTTTTTTTAAATAAATTTGGTCTTATTTGTCTAAATTTCTAAGATGAAGTATGATAATTGCTTCACAACGTTTTGGCCAATATGTCCTTCGGCCTTTATTAGTTAATTCATGTCGACCTGGGGAGTTTACATAAAACCTCGAACTGAACTGTATATTTTATCCAGACTTTTCCATTTCTGCTGACCTTGACTGGTTAAAAGTGATCTGTAATATGTACTTTTGTTATCTTGTAGTTGGGATTGAACCTGCAACCTACAGATGATACATAGTTCTTCTTCTGGTGGACTAGTTTCCAAACCAAACTAATGAATGTACTCTGCCCTGCCATTTACCCATAGGGAGGGAGTAAAACAGATGGGTTCATGCCTTTCCAAGGCATTAGCGTTAAGGGAAACGTAAACAGCCTCGTCCAACTAAATCCCTTAAACACCCGAAGAAGGCCGAAGGACATATCGGCCAAAACATTTTTATTATAACAACGAAGATGTGGTCAATAGCCCAAATATTTCAAATGATAAAAATTTGGTTTTCACCAATTTCAGATCTCGAAACAAATTTCCCTTTTAATAAGAATTGTAAAATAAGTCTATCTGTTAATCTATTTAACGAACTATATATATTCCTTTCTATATGTGTGGCCTAACGACCTTGTTAAAAGTTGCGAATGGTGAACTATTTACATAGATGATATGTTTATATATATATATATATATAAGTGTGTGTGTGTGTGTGTGTGAGATGTACTATTTCTTTAATTGAAATGTTGTATACCCTCGTATATCGAGATCGAAAAGAGAGTCAATCATGAGTAGATAGATAGACAGATAGATAGATGAGGGTTAGTAGATAACATTTTAACTGTTCTGCTAGGTCCTCATGCGTCGATATATATATATATATATATATATATATATATATATATATATGTGTGTGTGTGTGTGTGTGTGTGTGTGTGTGTGTGATTTATCGAATACGAACTTAAACAAACACTTAAATTTTATACATTATCTATCTTAATCTGTTCATATCTTTTCATGTATACAAATAACTAAATCTTTTCGAATATATCAATCTATCTATGTTTCTGTCTCTTTTTAAACTATCTATCTATCTATCTATCTATCTATCTATCTATTTATCTATCCATCTATCTTTCTATCTATCTGTGTGTGTGTTTCTATCTATCTATCAGTTAGTCAGTCTGTATGTCCGCATATATTTGTGTTGTCTTTTTGTTTTATTTTCGTGAACGAAAGTCTTTCGCTCATAAAGATTTGTGTGCTTGCCACCCTGGGGCTACTTTCTTTGGGAACGGTCCTCCCATGCACATGCGAAGGGTACGACTTCAAAAGAACACCGCCCCACAGGTGCGTCATATTTCAGACTCGCAGACATATACAACAGGATTCCGACAGAGTTCAGTGGCTGCAGAGGGTGGAAAATCTTTCGCCGCCACTTGCTTAAATTTTATAGGTTTTTCGTGTGCTTTACATGAATGGATAGGGAACGGGATAATTTATATATATATATATATATATATATATATATGTGTGTGTGTGTGTGTGTGTGTGTGTGTGTGACTCTGCTTTTACTTTTATATATATATACATATATAATTAAGTGCTTCCTTAAGTACATATGTGTGTGAACGCATGCACACACGTGTGTGTGTGTGTGTGTAACTATGCTTTTTATTTGTTTATATATATATATACATATATAATTAATTGCTTGCTTATATATATATATATATATATATACATAAATACATATGTATATTCATATATATATATATATATACATATAGGGGAACGTGTGTGTGTGTAAGTATGTGTCAACGTTTTGCTTATATATATATATGATTAGATGCATACTTAGTTGAAGTTGTATATATATATATATATATATATATATATATATATATATATATATATATTATGATAGAGGGTATGCGTGTGTATGCGCGTGCGTGCGTACGTGTCTATGTTGTTTTTCTTTGTTTATATTTGTAATTAGCAGCCTGCTTATGTTTAGTTGTTTGAATATATATATATATACATATATATATATATATATATATATATATATATATATATATATATATGTGTGTGTGTGTGTGTGTGTGTGTGTGTGTGTGTGTGTGTGTGTGTGTGTGAATGAGTATGTGAGCGTATGTTTGTTTGCATCTATGTCTTCATTTTGTACATATACACAATTAGGTAAGTGGTCATGAGTAATTGTGTGTCACATATGCACACATACAAACTTGCATAAGATTATACAGGGTGGAAAGATAAAATTGTCGCCCTAGTAAAGACGACATGATTCTACTTCCGTTTAATGAAAACCGGTTTTCTTTTTTTTGTTGTTGACCATCTACTAGTTGGCCAAGAGCGATAGGAGCCTTCTATTATGTCTGAAAGTGACATCATATTCAACGAGCGAGATCGGAGATGCGCCGCTGTACAACTCATGCTCTCTACCGATCCAAGTTATGACAACAGGACCATGGCCAGCACTCTCAAAATGCAAATCCGGACGGCTCAACGTGCTCAGGGTGATGAAAACAAAGTATCTGGCTACGGTTATGGTCTTTGGTGTGGTTTCAAGTGAGGGCCACATCATGCCACTTCACATCTTCGAAGTCGGCTTGAAAGTCAATACCAGAGTGTGCCTAGATGTGCTGAAGAGTATGGTGATCCGCTGGTGCGATCAGGTAGCCGGTGGCAGACCCTGGGTGTGGCAGCAGGACTCGGCGCCGGCCCACATGTCCAAAGAGACCTAGGCTTGGCTTCAGATGGAGTGCAGCGACTTTGTACCCTTCTCTCACTGCCCCCCCCTCTTCCCCCGACCTGAACCCGCTGGACCTCTTTGTTTGGTCATGCGTCGAGAACATCACCAACAACCTTCCACAAAACCAAAGCCCACCTGATCGCTACCATCCGCTGAGTATTCGCCGAGCTCCGGCCGGCGCTTGTGGAAAAGGCACACTCCTAGTTCCGGATCCGTATCGAGGCGGTGATTGAGGCTGAAGGCGGCTACATTGAATTGATGTCAGCTCTACTACATAATCAAGTTACCTGAATTGATTTTTTCAATAAAAGTTTTAAGATAAAGCTGTAGTGTTGTTTTCTTTAAGACGACAATTTTATCGTTCCACCCTGTAGATGTGCATTTTGTCTGTCTGGAAATTAGTAAGATAATTATTTGTTAACAATTACAGCTTCAACGAACTATTCTTTATACTCTATGTTTGCACTGAGCGATATGGCTTCAAGTATTTCTCTGCACTACCAATAATTTTCAAACGGTTCTATCTGACTCATACATGAGAACCTAAAGTGGTTGTGTGTAATGGTTGTCGTCGTTGACAATGAACACGACAACCCGAGTTCAAATCCCGGACTGGACGGGTTTTATTTCATTTAGTGCAAATAACCTTGGAAGAGGTATGAATCCGATTATTCTCCCTCCATGTATGGCTATATAGTCAGGTAGACTGCGTTCTAGGAAAAGAAAACTCTAAATTCAAACCTGTTAAACTTCGCTTAAAAATTGATCTTGTGTAACAACCTGCTCCTCGTGGGTGTGGTTGATAAATATATACATGAAACCCTAACAGGTATTGTCATTCCGAGTCACATAGGAGCTGGGAGTAATGACAATGGAGGAATAATCCACCATTCTTTGAACTCAAGAACTAGAGCCTCACCACCCGATGCAGTTCACTGTCATACCTGGAACCCTTTGCTCAAATGTTTACTTATATGATATTAAGCATTCCTATCAAATACAAATAATTTGCATATTATAAGGCTGCAAGTATTCCTATCTAATACAAATAATTTATATACAATTATATAGTTTGAATTAGATATCCCTACTTAACAACAAACTTTAATTTGCACACGTTTATATGGCGACAAGATTTGGTTTGGCTTAGTTTTATGGCATATCGACAATTGTAGGTTATTTGATACCAAATACATTTTTATACATATAAACAGTTCTATTTCAAACAATTCAGTTTAGCCTAAGTACACAGTTTAAATGTCAAAAACAGTTATATTTCAAGCTATTAAGTTTAGTCTCCAAAGTTAAGTGGTGCCAAATATTGCTATATATCACTTACAATTCAATTATACAGGCACTTATTTACTCACAGTCGAATGTAAAATCAGTTCTATTTCAAACAATTCAGTTTAGCATAATTACGCAGTTTAAATGTCAAAACAGTTATATTTCTTTGAATTCAGCTTACTATAAGCACACCATTTAATTCTATTCAACGGATAGATAGGCCCCTATTAAGTGCTACCACTCAGAGACAGAGTGGATCTGGGAGCGATGGAAATACAGGGGTACTCCACATTCCCCAAAGCACCAGCATTACTTCAGCCTCACTATCAGATTGTTTAGTGTTATATCAAGGACACTCATTGGAGGAGTCTTACCTCTCAGCAGAAGTGCAGTCAGTGTATTCCACAACCCCACTCAACTGGGCTAATAGCAACAGAAGGTACACTCGGAGAATGAAACAACATGCATGCTCGACGTTCTATTCTCTCCAGGCTTTCATTACTAATTTTTTTTTTCTAATTTAAATATTTAACTACATTAGACGCAAAAGAATAAAGTTGAAATTATTTCTATTTTTTCATGGATGGCTTTGAAGATTTTTCGACGGGATTTGTGCCCATTTTATTTAAATGAAACCAAACAACTTATTTTGTCACATGACGAATATTCAAAAATTGTTTTAGTTTAGAATTTCATTATTGGGTGATTAAGAAAACACTCTGATAGAAGAGAGACATTATTTTTCATTTTTATTTGTGGGGTCTGCAGCCAAGAACACTCGGAGTTAGAGCCATGACTGTTCCGATCTAATAATATGAAGATTTTTATAAAGTTACAAGTATTTCAAACAATAAAATAGTTTGAAGTAACTAATAAGGTAAAATTCTACTCGTTCATGTTCCCCGGGAAAATTTTTTCTAGTATTTCTATTTTAATCTTTTTTTTTTTTTTTTTTTTTTTGTAATTTGGCAGTCAAACTCATCGCTGTTATTTTTTAAGTTTCGAAAAAAATAGAATTATTTTACATTTTATCAGGAGGTCTCCTTTCACATTATAATTCAATGTAGAATGATACCCTTTACCGGACTGTCCAGTCAGATTTTTCATTCTCCTCTGCACCTCTGCAGAGGGTCAGACCCCACCCCTGAAACGATTGCCCTAGATATGACATTAAACGACCTGATGGTGAGGTTCCAGCAGAGCCTGAGATTTGCGAAATGCGGAATACCCCTTCATTACCATCGCTCCCAGGTACATTCTGGCCCGGAGTGTTAGGACCTGATAAGGTTCAATCTATGAGTCAAATAGCACTGTTTGATATGTAAACTGAGGGCAAACAAATGATTTATGCTAAATCGAATAATCTGAAACAGAATTGTTTTATCAATGAAAAGTGTGTAAACAAATGACTGATAATTAATTCAATTGTTATTGATACATAGAAATATCTATAACCATTTAACTGTGGGTGAAAAGATGAACGTAGGGTTTTAAAATGTTATCGACAAAATGTGTTCACAAATGATATATATTTGATAGAGATTTATAAAGAGGATTTGGCATTAAATAACCTACAATGTTTGATATGCCATAAAATTCAGCAAAATAAAATCATATATATATATAATGTATATGTATGAACAGGATTTACCATTAAATGATCTATATTTGTTGATATGCCATAAAACCCTGCCAAACCAAATCATATATATCTAATATATCTAACGTATATGAATAAAGAGGATCTGACGTTAAATAACCGCATTAAATAGCATAAATCATTTGTTTGCCCACAGTTTACATGTCAAACAGTGCTATTTGACTCATAGATTGAACCTTGTCAGGTCCTAACACTCCGGGCCAGAATGTACCTGGGGGCGATGGTTGATATGCGATAAAACCCAGCCAAACCAAAATATACAAATTTAAAATATATGTATGAAGAGAAAATGGGTGATCTTTCTACATAGTATTATAATGTGAAAGTGAACCCCACTTATAGAATTTTTTCTTTGTGGAGAGGGATTAAAAAATGCGGCGAGTATGAGGTCTAATTAGTTCAAACCTTAACATGAAAAAATTTTTGAACATTCTCTATTTTTTCTTTTTTTTTATTTGCCCGTGTATTGAACGGGTGCCCCGGTAGAATAATACTTTATAAATAACCCTCTTCAAGCAATCATAGATTTAACCAAGAATTCTTAATAAAAATTCCCACACGGTTTAATTTTCAGTTATTCCTATCAAATACTAATAATTCATGATCTAATATATGGTTTCAAGTGACTAATTATATTTGATAATAATCATTAGTTTGCCCAGTTATATGATATCAAATATTCCCATCTAATCCAAATAATTTGTACCTAATTATTAATTTGCAAGTATTCCTATCAAATACTCGTAGTTTATGCACAAATATTTGGTTTTAAGTAAGTATTTTATTAAATGATAATAATCATTTGTTTTCAAACAAGTATTTATAAGAAATAATCTAAAACATATCGATTTGATCCACAGATGGAATTTTAAGAGAATTTACTATTCCAAGTCAGAGTGGATCTAAGAGTAATGACAATAAAGGGATTCACCATGTTAGCAGAGCACCACGATTGTCAAATGTAAATGTTATAGAAAGTGTCATATTAAGGCCGTGCTGATAATAACTGGTGCACAAGAGACAGTGTTAAAAAATTAACACTATGAACGATGAAGTAGACATAAGAGGTAAAACTAGAATTTAGAAGAGGAGGATCATTAAATAAGTTTCCAGACTTTTATTAATAGTACACACATGAAACTCTATTCCCCTTCGAAGTAATCTCCTCCTGCTGAAATGCACTTGTACGGTTCCAACAACTTCTGGAAGGACTCATGGAAGTCATCTTGAGTGAGCGTATCAATGACCTTCGTCACAGCCTTTTTCATCTCCTCAATTGTCTCATAACGACAGCCTCTGAGCTTAGGGAATAACCAAAAGTCACAGGGAGCAAGGTCTGGACAATAGGGAGGGTGAGAAACAGTCTTGATGCCTATCTTGCTTAAATAGTCTGTGACAAGGATGGAGTTGTCGACTGGTGCATTGTCCTGCTGGAAATGCAACTGACCCGATTTGAAGAGTGCTGGCCTCTTCCGACGGAATCTCTTCCTGAATTCCCTTAAAACCTCAACATAGTAACCCTAACCCTAACCGTTTGGCCCATCAACTCTGGAGTATTGACTTCCTTACTCCTCCCACACCTCCCATCATCCCTCACAGACTCCCTGCCTTCCTTGAATCTCTTATATCACTCAAAAATTGATGCTCGATTCATGCCAGATGGTTCAAAAGCAGTCTAAAGCAATCCATACGTTTCTGTGGCATTATTTCCAAGTTTAAAACAGAATTTTATTGCATATCGTTCTTCTAAAGTGTCAGATTGCATTTTTGAAATTCACTAGCAGTGACAATCAGGCTTTAGTAGGGTGTATTCCAATTGCTGCTGTAGCTGTTCATTTGAACCTAAAATTATAAAAATTGGTCAGTCATCTCATAAGATGTATAGATGTACATACTGAATTTTCAAGCGTCTACAACAATTTTAAATGCATGTACAAAAAAGTCTGGAAACTTATTGAATGCACCACGTATTTCACCCTCAGAACTGATTTATTTATTGATTGTGGGATTATTTTAATTAATTAATCATCATCATCATCATCATGTCGTGCCGCCAGCACGGATATCCCTGACCCTCTCTCGCCACTTCTCCCTATTATTCATCGCTTCTGGCAGGTCTTCAGGGTTACATCCTGTGTCTTCACATAGCTGCAGTATGTATGTTCGAGCTGGTCGTCCTGCTTTTTCTTGGTCATATGTGGGGGTCCATAGGATTACATCACTTATGAGCTCGTCCTTGCTTCTCCAGCAGTGTCCTGCGTGTCTGGTTTGTCTAACTTGTATAGTTTTCGTGATGGGAGGTAAGTGGCCGTATAGTTGGTGTCTTGTGGGATGTTGTCGCCAGGACTTGTTCAATATTGCTCTCAACATTCTTGAGCAATTGCCGTCTAGTTTCTTCTCCAGCCGTTTAGTTAGCGTCCATGTAGTGCATCCATATAGCAGTATCGATACAACCGCTGCCTGGAAGAAGCTGCGTTTCATTTTATCGGTCAGGTCTGATTTCCAAATGATCGAGAGCCTATCGATAGCTGTCCATGCTTTCGTTATAGCTGTCCATGCTTTTTCGGTTGATGAGACGCTACTTTCTAGGTAGGTGAATTTGTCTACTAGTTTCAGAGAGGCTCCGTCTAGTGTGGTAAATTAATGTCAGTCTGTCTTTTCTTATATTCTGATGTACAGCAAACAATCGAAAATGGAAGGCTGCATTGAATACAGCTCATCGGAATAATCAGAAATGAGTAAAATCAATTTCGTAATTATTGACAAAAAAAGACAATAAAAGCATTTTTTATTCATATATTTTATGACTAGAGATTAGAGAATCGTATTCAATGTATTTTCATTTGTATATTTTTTATTGTCGTTACAGAAGAGGGTTTTTGTACACGGCTCTCTTAAATACAAAAAGCTTAAATCGATATATCTAACCCATAAATGGAATCTTTAATGTTACAACCACTCAGGGTCAGAGTGGACCTGAGAGTATTGTCATAAAAGTGGTAACTTCACACTCTCTAGATCTTTAGAACAGAAGCCTCACTATTAGACACAGGTTAGTGTAATGCCCATGACAAATTGGGGGGGGTGATCTTACCCTTATGCAGGGGACAAAGAGTATTCTGAACCCCATCGACAAGGCGGCTGACATTGATAGTTTTTTCTACTCACTGATAATCGCCAAACATATGATGTGGAGATTCAAAATTTGAGAAGAAGAAGAAGAAGAAGAAGAAGAAGAAGAAGAAGAAGAAGAAGAAGAAGAAATTAAAGGGTAAAGAAGAAGAAGAAGAAATTAAAGGGTAAAGAAGAAGAAGAAGAAGAAGAAGAAGAAGAAGAAGAAGAAGAAGAAGAAGAAGAAGAAGAAGAAGAAAAACGAAATTGTGAGGTGGTTTATGCCGATTAACTTATTAGCCATCACATTTCGATTTAATGTATCCAGCGAGACGCTTCGGCGTTTGCAGCATTCGATATTCTCGCGAGAATACAGGTCAGTCATTGCGAAGGCTATTATTAACGAGACTTGGCTAAAACAGGGCCATGGCAGTCCACGAAGACCCATTTTTAATCATAAGAGAAGTAGGATGAGCCGGAGTAACATTAGAATTAGATAATTGTTTCGATCAGAACTAAGTGTGCAGTTGAAATCGTGGCAAGTATTGGTGTTAGTTATTTGCACTGTTTCAATATTGATATTTTCTTTTATTTATCTATTTATTTATTTGGCAATGGGTGGTGTCAGGGTAAGGGTCGGATCCTGACAGTTTATCATCCGTTAGACATTGTTTTTATCAGCATCCTCATCTACTGATGACGGGTTGTGTGGAATGGAAGCTGAACATTGATATTGTGACATTTTTTTTTTTTTTTTTTTTTGGTGAGGGGTCGTAGTTTGTATGGCCCCTTTGGGAAATCAAGTCTATCGGTTTCAAACTTATATAATTACTGTAGCAATCCTTTAAATTTTTGAGGATAGAAAAGAATGAAACTGAAGGGAACGAATATCGGCTGAAGGAGATAGACATAGAAAGACAGAGAACAAGTGAGAGAGAGACAGAGAGAGAGAGAGAGAGAGGAAGGGAAAGAGAAAGAGAACAGGGAGGTAATGAGAAGGGGAGAAATTGATTAAAAGAAAAAGAGAAAATGAAGAGGGGATAAAATTGACTGAGATGAATACGGTAGGAGAGAAATTTACAGGGAGGATTGTTAACAAAATATCTATAATAGAAGAAGAAGAAGAAGAAGAAGAAGAAGAAGTTAAAAGAAGACGAAATGAAGAAAGAGAAAAAATATGCATGTATGGGAGAATGATATTCTCTAATTAGTATATATATATATATATATATATATATATATTAAATGATAAAGTTGAATTAAATGCTAAACTGAATTGTTTGAAATAGAGCTGTTTTTGACATTGAAACTGTACTTACGCTAAACAGAATTATTTGAATTAGAACTGTTTGACCAAATATATATATATATATATATATATATATATATATCATAAATATATATTATATATATATATTTAATGCCATGGAATTTAGACTGCAACCATTGGGTTTCATGGAGTTTTTTTTTTTACGAAACAACAATCGTGAAGCCTGATGATTGTTGTTTTATAAAAAATAACCTCCATGAAACCCAGGAGTCGCAGTCTAAATTCCATGGCATTATATATATATATATATATATATATATATATATATATATATATATATATTATTATTATATGATAGCTCTATCCTAGATATTGAGCACTCTCCATATTATATTGCACTTGGCTCGCCACAAACTCACAAAATGATTTAGTGACAACCAACATTGTTATATATATATATATATATACTTCTTTAAGAAAAACAACAAACTGGTCACAAAGAATTTGTTGCTCTGTATTGTCTGTTACATTGAGCTCTTTACCAGGAAAATTTAAATGTTCACTCTTGAATAGTTTTCTTGTCCTGGTGGAATTACTCCCAACTCCGGTTTAACCGAACCAAATAATGTGTAAAGACACATTTCTGTCTACATAATTTTATTAAGATCCTTTCAAGTTTCCCGACAATTGGCGAATACAGAGGACCCCCTTTATTGCCATCACTCCCAGGTTCACTCTAGCCTAGATTGGACGCATCTGATTGTGTTCAATCTATGGGTCAAATAGAACTAAACTGCGTAACTATGCAATATTAATTCTTTGAAATGGAACTGTTTTTGTATTCTAAACTGAATTGTGTGAAATAGAACTGTTTTTGACATTGAAACTGTACTTTTTGGCCAAAACTGAATAGCATGAAATAGAAATATTTAGACATTTATACTAAATTGAATTGTTTGAAATAGAACAGTTTATTTGTATAAAAATGGATTAGCCATTTAATAACATAGAAATACTGATAAGCCATAAAACCCAAACAAATAAACAAACTTATAAGTAGGATTTGGCATGGAATAACCTACACGGGTTGATATGCCATAAAACACAACCAACCTACTAAACAAACAATCTTTAGACGATCGGGGTGTAAAGTTGGCCAATCGTGTGTCTATGGCGTGAGATTTAGTCATGTGATATGGAGTTATTGCCCGAGACATACGGGAAAGAATAATGTGAAAAGGAGTCAGAACACATTACATTCAAACAAGGATTAGAAAAAAAAGTCTGGTTGGGTTTGGTTGGGTTTTATGGCACATCAACCATTTTATGTTATGTAATGCCGAATCCTCTTTATTCATACACCCCTGGACAAAAATATAAGACAACCCTCAAAGAGGAAGAAAAAGATATTGTGAACAATTTTTAAATTATGAAAATCAGATATATGAAAGATAAGGATATGAGACATTTAGATTTAAAATCAGAAGAAATTTCTGTACATTTTTAATATGCATATTAGCATTTATGTTGAATTTAAAAATTTATTTTTGACATATATATAAGACCATTAAACTAAAGAAAAAAGCAGTTAATTTAATTGAAAAAGTATTTATGTATATTCTACATAATGCAAAAGTTATTAAAACTTTAATGCTTAAAATACAAAAGACAACTGGTTAAAGATACTAAATAATCTGACTTTGAGAGAGGCGAGTTTACAGCTTTGAAAGGAGTCGGAAAATCTTAGAGAGAAATTTCGAACGCCTTAGGACCCAGTAAAACCGTTATCTGCAATTACTTTAAACGTCCAAATACGTATGGTACAAAAAAACCGACTGGAAGGCCAGAAAAATTATCACCACAATTCAAGAGAAGAATTGTTCGCGAAGTATAAAAGAAAACTTCGTCAACATAAAAATATTGAAATCTCTTGAGGATGCTCTTTGCAGTACTAAAGCAATTAGAAGGCATTTAAACAACGAAAAAATTAAGCATAAGAAAAGAATTCATCGTCCAAGGTTAACTATGAAGTACAAATAGAAACAATTGGAATATGGTCGTCAATATCAAACCATGACTGCTAAAGAATGGCGAAAAATTATTTTCATGGACGAAAAGAAATTCAATTTGGACGGTCCAGATAGCTTTCAAAAGTACTGGCGCGCTAAAGAGAATTACTCAACAAGGCATAGTGGTAGAAGATCTCTTATGATCTGGTGGGGGGCTTCTCATCTTCAGGAAAACTTAAACTAGAATTTGTCAGTGGGCGACAAAAAGCAACAGATTATGTGAAGACGATAAGTGATTTATCTCTCACATAAGAAGGGCGACGTCTATGTGGAGAAGAATGGATTTTTCAGCAAGATAATGCTGCTATCCACAGTGCATCAATAACAACGAAGTACTTGTTTGAACAAAAAATAAGAAGCCTCATCTCAAAATGATTCCAATTAAAGACAATTACAAAAAATTCGGTACGGACCCGACTATGGAAGACAAGATAAGGATTTATAAGACCAAAATATCCATTCTTGATCGCTCTTCGGGGCGTTGAGTGTCTACGGTTCCAGGTGAGCACTGTCAGAAGATAGCGGTTTCAAATCCTACCCAAGCCGGCCAGAGGTTTACTTGGTCAGAAACGTGATGCGATAGACAACAACTGTGGAAGGTAGTAATTACTGGGGATACGGTTACAAGACTCATCATTCCTATCCGAGGTCACGGTAAAAATCACCTGAAAAGGCCAGAGGTGAAATTTGGCCGAAACGTAGTGAAAGAAGAAACAACACAAAAAACTACCAAGATGAGGACAAAAAGTCCGCAATAAATAAAAATTAATTCTCAAAATATAAGACTTCTTAACCACCCAGCCTGCTCTCCAGACCTCAGTCCCATGGAAAATTTGTGGGGATTGTTTGTTGCAAAAGTTTATGAAAAAGGTCGACAGTACTAAGCATTTTCTGAACTCAAAAACGCAATCTTAGACGTATGGAAAAAATGCCTACCTAGCAGAATTTTTGAGGTTATCAAAGCACACAGAAGCTCTACAAAATATTAAATACAAAATGTGCCTTTAAATTCTTTAGTTCTTCTCATTGGTCTTATATTCAAAACAAAACAAAATTCTGCCCGTGGTGCAATGGTTATCGTCATCGGAAATGGACACGGCGAGACGAGTTCAAATCCTGGACGAGACTGATTACATTTCACATAGCACTAATACCCTTGGGAAATATACATATAAAAATAAAATGCTAATATACATATAAAAATGATTTAAAATTTCTTCGTATTTTAAATCTAATTGTCTTTATGTCACATCTTTCATATATCTGATATACATGATTTAAAAATTGTAAATAACATCTTTTTCTTCATGTTTGAGGGCGGTCTTATATTTGTGTCCATGGGTGTATATATTACATAAATATGATTTGGTTTGGTTTGGTTTTACAGCATATCTAACATTATAGGTTATTTATGCCAAATGTTCTTTATGAATATATATTAAATATATATATTTATGATTTGCTGACATAAAACAGCCAAAGTAAATGTTACCAGTTATTGCTAACAGTTCAATTAAAATCAGTACTTTGTTTACACAAAGTTAAATGATCTAACAAAATTTAATAAAAAAAAACACATATGTTGAAGATCTCAGGAAACAACAGACAACGGAAAATCCATAAATACCATTTATTCTATGCCTACTCTATAAACACATATATGATTGAACAGTTATATTTGACCTGGAGATTTGGGACTTTTATGTTACATACTGACCTCTGACCGGTCATGTTGCGGATTTCAAAACGTGATATACACCTGTGCCTTAAGGTAAACAATGGACAGTGTAAATGCTGTGTAAATTGCACGGGTAAATCACGTGACTCGCGCCGGAAAAATATGTGTGGGCGTCTGAAAAATATATAATGACGGAAGTTTTAGACCCCAGAGGTCAGTCGGAATCGGCAGTCAGAAAAGTTGACACGTCACGCCATCTTAGGTGCCAGCCAGAGAGGGGAGAGGCTGCGATTCCCGGGCTGAGAATCAGTCCTGTATCAGCCTCCCGTGAAAGAAGCAAGGCTCTCTGACTATGACTATCTTTACGTGATGTCAGTCTGACTCTCTCTCTCTCTCTCTCTCTCTCTCTCTCTTTCTCTCTCTCTCTCTCACTTACACACATACACACACACACACACGACGATTGCGTCTTTCGTAAATAAAAAGAGGGTTTAGATTTTTATAAACAAGTGTACAACAACTCAAAATGGACCTGGGAGTAATAACAATGAATTGGTACTCTATACACCCAAGAGCTCCGGCACTGGAACCTCACCACCCCGCAGGATACTCACAGACATATATGTACGTGTGTGTGTTCTGCATCTGATGATGAGTTTCTTCTGCATCTAGTGGTGAGGTTCCTCACCAGCAGATGCAGTTCTATTTCAAGCAATTCAGTTTAATGTTATTATAGTTTAGTTCTATTTGACCCATAGATAGGACCCTATCAAGTGCCACCACTCCGAGCTTGAGTAAACCTGGGGGCGATGGCAATGAAGGGGTACTCAGCATTCGTCAAAAGCTCCAACATTACTGGAACCTAACCATCAGACTACTTACTGCTATATCCAGGACATTCGCCGAGAGGTATTACCCCTCTGCAGAAAAGCAGTGTTTTCTACAGCCCCTGCCCATTGAGAAATTTAGGTTTTCAATACTCCAGAGTATAAATAACTTATTATCCTAGTAAGGAGACTGTCATGAGGAGCTGAGTAAAAATTGATTTATTTTAGGGTTGCTTATATACATATAGGGTATAAAAAATGTAAACAAAGGCTGCTGCTGCTGCTGCTGTTTGCTAAATATAAATATATTTAAAATTCCCTTAGCCAACGTCGTCCGCTTGGTGGCGGCCGAGTGGTCTGAAACTTAGTCTATCGTAAAGTTGGACGGGTTCGATTCCGTCTTCGAGCGTCCTGCGTGTCTAGCCACACTGAAGAGTTCTGATTGAACGAAACAGTCTGTCTGTGGATGACTATGTATATATATATATATATATATATATATATATATATATATATATATATATATATATATATATATTTGTGTGTTATTCTGGACGTGGGTGTGTAGTTCATTCTCCGCAGATACGTATTCATATTTCTGATGAAAAGTCTTAGCTTCGTGTTGGTTTATAATTAATACCAAATAATATTCTGACTGTATAATGTTTCATAAAAGATAACAGAATCCTGCCACATTTGATTTAAAAGAACATCAACTTTTTTTGTACCCTACTTATTCATGGATTAAACTGTATGATATCAATAAAATCTCGTTCCAAATCCTAAGAGGAATTTTTTTTTAAATCAATTTCTTAAGCGTCAGTCTCGCAATTTTAGAATTCGATTTTCCATATCTGTAAGAAGACTTAAACATACGTTAAGCGTGAGTTAGGTACTGAGGTTATGGTTTGAGTTTGGGTTTGGCGTAAATTTAAAGTAAGGGTTGGGGTTAGAGTTAAGATTAGGGTTATGGTTTAGACACAGTACAGATTACAAAACCAGTAACATTAAATGATTGGTCTTGTATTTATTTATATATTCTTTTTTTTTTTCATTGGTGATCAGTGGAGTGGGATTAATCCACAACCCACATCAGATTTATTTTGTATCCCTATTTCGGATTGTTCTGCTCTTCTCAACGAGAGATCCTGGCTGAAGTATAATTAGGAGGTTCTTTCTAAGTTTTGAGTGGCGAATTTGAGACATTTTTTTTAAAGAAACGGACAGATTTGAAAAAGTACTAAAACCAAACCAAACACATAAAAAAGAATAGAATCTTTCTTCTTCTCGTTTCTCCCCGTCCCCCTCTCTCTCTCTCAGTCTCTATCTCTCTCTCCGTTTCTATCTCTCCTACCCTCCTCTCTCTCTCTCTTCACTGTCTCTCTACCTCCCCCCTCTCTCTCTCTAAATATATATATATATATAGAGAGAGAGAGAGGTAAAGAGACAGAAAGAGAAAGAAAGTGTGAGGACGAGAGACATAGACTGCGTGTGAGACTGATGGATAATAACAAGAGAAATAAAGTGTGATAAATTTCATATATATATATATATATATATATATATATATATATATCATGTCATGCTGCAAGCACGGATTTTCCTGATTCTCTTTTTGCTATCCGTCTGTATTATCCATTGCTTTTCTGTATATATTTTCTTTCTTTTTCTTTTCTTTTCTTTTCCCTATGTATATATATACCAAACTCTATAATCAATATATATACAGGGTAACCCCAATAAAAAGAACCCATATATTTTTGCAGAAGTAATATGGGTTCTGTTTTTTGGGGTTCAACCTATATATATATATATCATGTGGTGCAGCAAACACGGATTTCCCTGACTCTCTCTTTCACCATCCGTCTCTATCATCCATTGCTGCCAGAAGGTCTTCTAGACTACATCCTGTGTCCGTACAGAGCCGTTTTAGATAAATTCTTCTTGGTTGCCTAACACTTGTACGTGTAGGGATCCATTGTAAAACGTGGCTTATGAGTTCATCTTTTCTTCTCAGCAGTGTCCCACGTGACTTTTTCGTCTTATTTGGAGGGTTTTAGAGATGGTCGGTAGGTAACCGTTCATCTGCTGTTTTTTTAATGTTGCTTCGACTGTCGTATCGATACTGCTGTATGGATACAGTACATGGACGCTAACAAAACAGCTGGAGAAGAAGCTAGACGGCAATTACACAAGAATGCTGCGAGCAATCTTGAACAAGTCCTGGCGGCAACACCCCACAAGGCACCAACTATACGGCCACCTGCCTCTTATCACGAAAACTATCCAAGCTAGACAAACCAGACACGCAGGACACTGCTGGAGAAGCAGGGACGAGCTCATAAGTGATATACTCCTATGGACCCCCACATATGGCCGGGCAAAAGCAGGACGACCAGCACGAACATACATTCAGCAGCTATGTGAGGATACGGGATGTAGCCCTGAAGACCTGCCAGAGGCGATGAACGATAGGGAAATGTGGCGAGAGAGGGTCAGGGATATCCATGCTGGTGGCACGACATGATAAAAAAATTCTTATGCAGTCCCCGTCTAGCTTTTTCTCTATACACTTCATCAGCGTCCATGTGATGTAGCCATATAGAATAATTGTTACGACAGCTGCTTGATGCACGTTATGTAATATATGTCGGTACAGAAAATAGAAGGGGTAAGATGAGTTTAAATTCTGGTCTATACTTTTTGTTGTGTTCTGGTTAGTGAACACAAGTAGTAGTAATAATAAGACAAACCACGATATGTGAGGAAAATAGTTATATTTACAGGAAAGAGTATTTACAAGAGAGAGACAGTTAGTAATAAGAACATAGGATTAGTGATAGAGTAGTGATATACTTCAACAATAGGAAAGGCTCTTCTGGTTTGACTCGTTTGCTTATTCTCAGACTGATCTCCCCTACTGCCATATATGGCAGATCGAACAGCTCATTATGCTGAAAAGGTAAGTGATACCCAACACTTTTTGCGTTCATTTAGGACCAATGCACTGT
The DNA here is from genome assembly GCA_963585895.1 of Sepioteuthis lessoniana. NCBI lineage: Eukaryota > Metazoa > Mollusca > Cephalopoda > Myopsida > Loliginidae > Sepioteuthis > Sepioteuthis lessoniana. Next base: position 54,283,433 of record OY757932.1, on the reverse strand, counting down.
TCTTGGTTTGGTTTGGTTTGGTGGGTTTTATGGCATATTAACTTTTGTAGGTTATGTAACGCCAAATTCATTTTTATGTGAATAACCAGTTCCATTTAAAACAATTCAGTTTAGCATGAGTACTTACTTTAATTGTCAAAAACATTTCTATTTCAAGCTATTCAGTTTAATAAAACAATTCAGTTTAGCATAAGTATGCCGTTAGTTCTATTTAACCCATAGATAAGACCCTATCAGGTGTTACTACGCCGGGCCAGAGTAGACCTGGGAGCATTGGCAATGAAGGGGAGCTCCCTATTGCCCAAGGCCCCAGCATTACTGAGACTTCACCATCAGACTGTTTATTGTTTTATCCAGGACACTCGTTGGGAGCGTCTTACCCCTCTGCGAAGGTGCAGTCAGCATATTCTACAGCAATACAGAGTTATATGTCAAAAAGTTTTATTTCAGATGATTCAGTTTAGCATAAGTACACAGTTTAGATGTTAAAACAGTTCTATTTCGAGCAATTCAGTATAGCATTCGGATGCAATTTAATGTCAAAAGAGTTCCATTTTAAACACTTCAGTTTAGCATAAATACGCAGTTTAAATGAATAAAAAAGTAAACGCCAACCACCATTTAGTTCTATTTAACCCATAGATAGGACCCTTATCAGGTGCTACCACTCTTGGTCTGAGTGGACCTGGGAGCGATGGCAATGAAGGGATACTCCAGATTTCCCAAAGCTCCAGCATTGCTGGAACCTTGCCATCAGATTGTTTAGTATCATATTAGGACACTCGTTGGTGGGGGTTTTACCCCTCTGCAGAGAAGCAGTCGGTGTATTCTACAAACTGTTCTTGAAGATGGACTAGTTTTAATCAAAATATAAAACAAATAGTCCGAACAAATATTCATCTTCGAACTGATGACATTTATTTTATGCCAAAATATAAATTAAATGACCGCTTGAAAATTCTTCTATTATAAATTGAATTTATTTATCTTTTAAATTCTTCGTTAATTTAAATTATATTTTAGAGACTCAAGAGCTGGAGTCCGCAAGGTACCTCTGTTCCATAGCCACAATTAACGCCATGTGCGAAATGGACATATAATGTTCATAACGATAGAACATAGGAATCTCGAAATTCGAAAACACGTAACGACTTCTTGTTCAGGTACGAAACCTTTTTATTAACTTTGAGTTTTTATTAACTTTCGGCATAAGGAAGAGAGATACAATCTTGCGAAGCTGTCTTATTCATCTGGCCCCCATCTCGTGCGGCACCCATAGGGCGCAAATTTGCCCGCTTCGGCGAGCTCGCAAAAGTCGAACATCCTCGTTCGGTGTCTAGTTTCCAACTCTCTAACTTTTTTCAGATTTTCGCCAACCTCCGCGCGCTTCCGGTGCGTGACGTCACCCGCACCCTTTCGTCTCGGACTATTGTGACATCTCTGAGTGATACCTCCATCCGCCCGCGCGCGTCCGTGTTAACACCTGCCTCAATGTTTCATCTAACCTACCCATGTGCTGAGCCGAAAGGTTCTCAGCCTAACTAAACTCAAAGGCATGAACCGAAATCCCTCGGCCATTACGTTAAACCTCCATCACATCTGGAACGAATAAATAAATGAAATGGAATTAGTAAATTCTATTCATGATGGAAACGTAAGCTTTGCTTAAGGGTAATGTTCAATGAGGCGATCTATTTTTTTTTTACCCATAGACGGGTAGTTGATAAATAAATAAATAAATAAATAGGAATTGTCATAAATAAATAGATTAAAATGAAAATAAAATAAAAGTAAAAAATAAATCTTCGTTCCTCATCCCCCGGTGATACAAAAGGATTCACCTGGTTTTATATTCACGCATTCTCCCCTTGCATTAATTAGAGGGGTGGGGAGCTTGAACCGGCAGGTGAGAGATTCTGATTGCAATTTTCACCTTTTGTAAGCGAGTATTTGAAAGGAGTAGTTACGATTTTTTTAGTGTGGATTTTATTTATTTATTTATTCATTTTGGTTGGGTGAACAAAAGCTGTAAAGAAAAAAAGAAAGAAGAACAAAAACAGTTATGAATGAATAAATAAATGAATGGAAGCTGAGAGAAGAAAAAAAATGAATGAACGAACAATAGAACAAAAATCAGAACAAAATAAGGGGAAAAAGACAAATAGAGAGAACAGTGAGTACCATACATACATATATATATATATATATATATATATATGTGTGTGTGTGTGTGTGTGTGTGTGTGTATCGAGAGATAAAGAGAGAGAGAGATAGAGAGAGAAAGAGAGAGAGAGAGAGAGTAACAGACATCTGTTATATATATATATATATAAGTATTGATTCCGCCTTGCTTAAAACTAAAATAATTATTATTATTTCGCATTGCAATAGCCCTCTAAATGAATTCAATACAACAAAATTATACACACACACACACGCACACACACACACACACACACACACACATATACATATATATATATAAAAAACAGATGTCTGTTACTGTGAAAATCGTGTACACAATCAGAACGGAAATTACATTTTATTTTCTATAATCATTATATATTTTTTTAGATTTTAACCTTCTCTTAACCATCGAAACCTTTTTTGATACAAAAACTTTTTATTTGCATTTATCATGTATTAATTGCATAACCGGCTCGTTGATCAAGTATTCGCCAATGGCTCAGGAAACCGGGGCCAAATCCGAGGTCGAGTCATAGCAAAGACTCTAAAAATGGTACTTGATTCTGCCTTGCTTAGCACTCAGCATTATTATAAGGTACATATCAAGGTTAAAGTGGAGCAATCCGGGAAAAGTTGTGGCGCCCTCCCCTACACTTCTGTGTCGTAGATTATGAAAAGGGAGCTTTCGGGTCGCCTAAGAATAAGGCCGCCAACTTTACCTTTACTTATATATATATATATATGTGTGTGTGTGTGTGTGTGTGTGTGTATTGTTTGGTTTATTTATCTAATGGAATATCAATCTTCGTGGATATGAAATGCCAAATCTATCCTTGCAGATAGACAGTAGTGGCGGCATTTAACCCCTAGCTGGGGGAATATGTGGTTTCATACCTTCCCTAATGGTATTAGTCTGAAAATGAATGTATTAGCGTGAGTAGAGTTTGAATTCGCTCACCACAGTATTGCAAGTCAACACATTAGCCGTTACACCATGGGAACTTCTCGTATCTATTTAAATCTCTCTCTCTCTATATATATATATATATATATATATATATACCAGGCAGCTTTTGCCACCGGATAGGGTATTAAGAGAATTATATACATATATATATATATAATTCTCTTAACACCCTATCTGGTGGCAAAGGCTGCTTGGTAGCTCCATGAGTGGCAGTACCGCCTTGAGCAACCGAAACTGTGTTATCAACCCTGGTTGACGGCTGTTGAGGACAGATTATAGCACGTGTTTTCACACGTTTTATGATGAAAAAAATATATATATAAAAGAAAGTAGAATATATATATATATATATATAAAAGTAAGTAAAGTCGGGGACTTCAGTCGAGGGTGACCCGAAGGCTCCTTTTTCATTAGCTACTACACTGAGGTGTAGGGGGGCTGCTACTCCATTCCCTGGATAGCTTCACTTTACTCTTGATATTTACCTTATAATGCTAAGTGACATATATATATATATATATATGTGTGTGTGTGTGTGTGTGTGTGTGTGTGTTATGAAATAAAATCCACCTGTATGATTAACGGAAAATAATATTGAAAATTGAATGTCCATTTACTCAACTCGTTTACTTCAAGAAAATTCCCCAATTAATAGTCGTGCCAATATTATTTAACGGCACAATAACTCTTAATGGGTTCTCCAATGCTGCTGTCTAATTCTTTTGTAAATGTTTAATTTGAACCATGAGTATATTATCAGTGTTCCATGCCATTTTTTTAAGTTCTACTAGAGTTTTTGTCCATAATCATTCGTTTGAATTCTGGTGTCGGTTTCTTTGTTAAATGGCCCATCAACCTTCATGGGTTATTTAATACCATGCCATCCTTGTAGAAGAACACTTATTGTTTGCCCATAGTTACTTGATATCAATTTTTACCACCATCACATAGTTACATGATATCAAGTATTCCTATCTTTGAAGCAACACCCCACGAAACAACAGCTGAACGGCCATTTACTTCCCATCTCACAAACCATCCGAGTAGACGATCAAGACATGCGGCACACTGCTGGAGAAGCAAGGATAATCTCAAGATGTGACGTTCTTCTATGGACCCCTACTTAGGAACATGTCAGTTATGGCCGACCAGCAAGAACTTATTTCCATCAGCTCTTTGCAAGACCTGCCGGAAGCAATGAATCATAGAGAGGGATGGAGAGAAAGAGAGAGAGAGAGAGAGAGAGAGAGAGAGAGAGAAAGTCCGGAAAATCAGCGCTGATGAATTCATGATGATGATGGTGATGATGATGATGACAAAAAATTTGCAAATAGTTGAATTCTTTCAATATGCAATGGTATAGTTTAAAGAAATCATTCCTATAGCATAATAAGTATTTCTTTGTACATGGTTTTATGTATTCTTTCTTACACCAATAATTAGCAAGTAATTATTTCAAATATTAATAATAATAATAGAGGATTTGGAAGTTGGCGGACGTGTAGAGACCATCCAAACGACAGCATTATTGAGAACGGCTAGAATACTGAGAAGAGTCCTGCAGACTTGAGGAGACTTGCTGTCACTCAGACTCCTGTGAAAAACCATCGGCTAACGCTGATGTGAAAAGCTCTAATGAGTGAAAATAATAATAACAATAGCATAAAAACCGACCAAAACCAGAAAAAAATGAAAAAGGAGCTACTATTCTCTGGAACATCGATATCCAAATTAATCGAAAAATAAATCGCAATAAACTAGTGGTTAAGGTCTATCGATAAATAAAAAATGACTTCTAAATTTATATATATATATATATATATATATATATAGACATATTTGGTTAAATTGTGTAGATGTCTTTTGTTTGCATATTTTTATTTTGATTCGTTCAATTCATCGTATGTATGTTATAATACCCGGCGGGAATTGGCTAATAAATTTTCCAAAATTAATATGTTCCCAAATACTTTATAGGCCATCTTCAAAGGAGGTTGTGCATTGCTTTTGCAATACAATAATACACACACGCACACATACACACACGCACGCAGTATGTAACACGTGAAACTGTGAGTAATGGGTTTAATATGCTGCAAATAATTTGGATGTTTAGATTATTTTCATACAAGTTTGCATGTGTGTATCTACGTTGGTGTGTATTGTATATTGCGTGTCTGTCTGGTTAAAGTTTATATATATATATATATATATATATTACTTCTTAATTTTCAGCAGATTGCCATCTTCCTGAGTACTGATATTTATGAAATTCAAATGGTCGGAAAATTTTGTGCGTTTTACATCTCAATATATATATATATATATATACGTTCTAACGATCACAGCATGTAACATGTGGAACTATCAATCACAGGTTTACATTTTGCAAAGATTTTATAATTTTAGGTTATATATATATATATATATAAGTATTTGCGTGTGTCCCTGCGTGTGTATCAGTGTGTCTGCGTTTTTCTACCACTTTTCCTTGTGTCCTTATGATTATGTTGCAGCAGCGGGAGCGGGCCTCGACTGAATTAATATTTCGGCTCGTAAAAAGAGGAAGGGGAAAAATCAAGAGGCGAGAAAATAGACAAGCAGGCCAATCTTGTGTTCTGAATAAGCGTCATAAACTATATTCTTTGCTCAACTTCATCCACACCCGTGAGCCATTGTCCACCAAATAAACTGGTCGGAGGTCGACATTACAAGACGTCTATTGGATAATAGCCGGTGATTTAAGGCTTGTCGACGCGGCTTGTATTATAAGAAAAGGCCAGTTATCATAAAATCGCCATATATAAGGGCTTGCCGACGGCCGAAGAAAATTCGACAAAGAAATGAAAAACGTACTTTATGATAAGGACAAAATGGCCGCTCCACATATGGACGAGACAGGTATCAAATAGAAGCAGTCAATGGACAATAATCGATTAGTTGATAGATAGACAGATAGATAGATAGATAGATAGATAGATAGATAGATAGATAGATAGATGTGTGAATGTGTGCTCAACCACTGCGCAACACAAGGTCAATTCTTAAGCAAATAGTTTTCCTTCTCCTATATGAGTTGTCGTACCAAGGGCAAAGTGCCTACTCAGCGCGACTGCTTACCGACAGCGTGGGAAAAGAAATAAGGATAACTTTGGTTTCACCCAATGCAGCAAGTTTGCGATACACAGATGGGGTCGGCCTTAATGGAACAACAAGACTAGATGGCCAACGATTACAACATATATATATAGTAGATGATTTTTGTTTTATTTATATCTAGTAACTGACATAAAGAAAACTATCGAACCCCAGATCTAAAATTGGTCTTTTACCGATATTGAGCACTATTTTTTAGCAAACTTTATATCATCATTGATACACACCCACCCACACACACACACACATACACACACACATATATATATATATATATATACCAACCCCTTCGCTCAGGCAGGATATGTAACAAGGTTAATTTTTAAGCGGAGTTTAACAGGTTTGAATTCAGAGTTTTTCCTTCTCCTAGACTAGTTGCCTCATCAAGGTTGAAGAAACCAGTCTGCTCTACTATTTACCCATAGCTGAAGGGAGAATAATTGGATTCATACCTTTTCCAAGGGTATTAGTGCTATGTGAAATGCAAACAGTCTCGTCCAGGATTTGAACTCGTGTCGTCGTATCCATTTCCAACGACGATAACCATGATACCACGGGCACCTAATATATATATATATTTAGACACACATGTGTGTGTGTGTGTGTGTGTGTGTGTGAGTAACACGGGTAGGACGTAACACAAGTTCAATCTTTTAAGCGGAGTTTAACAGTTTAACAAGTTTTCCTTCTCCGAGACCGGTTGCCATCGCAGGGCATAAGAGTCCAGTCTGCCCTACTTTTATATTTGGCTGGAAGTAGAATAGCTGGATGCATACTTTCCACAAGGGTATTAACGCTGCATGAAAAGTCTCGTCCAGTACTTGAACTCGGTTCGCCATGCCCATTTCCAGTGATTTTAATCATTAAATCTCGAGCGCCTCCAAATGGATCATGCCTTTCCGAAGAGAATTTGCACTAAGTCCAAGATTTAAACTCGGTCGGTGATTCCATTTACTACAGCCATAACCGATTCGTTGACCATGCTTGGTATATATATATATATATATATATATATATATATATATATATATATATCAAGTATGGTTAACGAATCGGTTAACGAAAGTGCAAATTCTCTTAGGAAAGGCATGGCAAGCCTCTTCGTAGATGAATTGAGGTCTCGGCAGCCGTTTGAACGGATATATGTAAACAATAGTAATTGTGATTCATAACCGTTTAAGATTTACTTCGCAGCTAATATCTCCTCGTGGGTGAATGGTTAGAAGCTTTGCCTGGGCGTTTGAGTCAACCGGGTTTCGATCTCAGCTACGGGAAGATATTGTCTAGCCACACTGATTAGTTCTGATAGAACGAAACAAATCTGTCTTTGGATGACTCTTGTGATATATATATATATATATATATATATATATAAGACGTCTATCGTGAAATAGTTACTAGCGATAGAGTTCAAGACCTGGTCGAGACTTTTTGCATTTCTCATTGGGCTAATACTCTTAGGAAAAGGTAAAAATTGTTTAATGTGGGAGTTCGAACTCTAATCATGCTTTTACTTTTGGCCGAATACCTTAGAAAAGGCATGAAGCGTTTTATCCCTGCAACTGTGAGTTAAATAGTATTATTACTGTTCTTCTTGAAGGATAGCTTTTGTATTAGATAACCCCCAAAAGTCCATATGCCATTAAACAAAGGGATCCAAACCAGAGCCATTGCTTGGCTTTATATATATATATATATATGCTCGTGGTGTAATGGTTATCGTCGTAGGAAATGGACACGGCGATACGAGTTCAAATCCTGGACGAGACAGTTTGCATTTCACATAGCATTAATACCCTTGGGAGAGGTATGAATCCAATTATTCTCCCTCCAGCTCTGGGTATATAGTAAGGCAGACTAGGTCCTTCAGCCTTGGTGGGGCAACTAGTCTAGGAGAAGGAAAAACTCTGAATTCAAACCAGTTAAACTCTGCTTAAAAATTGACCTTGTGTCTTATCCTGCCTGAACTGAGGGGTTGGTAAATATATATATATATATATATATATATATATGGGGGTATATTGTATAGATGGGGAGTATCTGTAGGGTAGCGGTAGCAGTTTAATTTCTAATCTATGATAGCGTTGTAAGCGAGTTCCAACTCCCGTCGCGCTATGACACTCACTTTCAGGTTAATTCCCTTTTGGGAAAATATGAACTCACGTATCCCGCCAGCAATGAGTTACTTAGAGCTACAACTGTTCTAAAATTCGGTGTGCTCACTGAAGCTGGAACTCACAATCACAGTAATGAACCATGAGGCTAGTAGGCTAGACTTTACTCGTTATAAGCGAGTCTAAACTGTGTCAATAAAGACACACAGAGGATTCTATCCACGTCTAGGTAAATTCTATCTGATTTTCTATTTTCTTTTCAACGAGTTTGTTCTGGGTGGATCAATTGATACTATTTTCTACGTGTTACCTTTTAACTGGAAGGTTTCTAAAATCAAACAAGACATTCATGATGGATAAAAGGAAATATAATGACCAGCGTATTTATTGTAACAACAAAATCAGATTTGGAGGATAATGAGCGCAATTATATTCGTTTTCTTCTTCTCTCTCCCTGACTTCTCTCTCTCTCTCTCTCTCTCTCTGTCTTCTCTCTCTCTCTGTCTCTCTTGCGAGAGGTGTCGAATTACCCTATCTCATATCACTGGACATGCTCACTCTCAAACAGATGTAGTCTTTAATCTTGTGATTTTAATTACTTGTTTGCTATTGTTTGGGAGATTTGTATCCCTTTTATTATAAGTGGGTCCCGTCTGAATTTGGCCGTTTTCATGGTTTGCCGTGTTGTTGAGATTAGGCAAAAAGGATTGAGAGGTAGACTATTGATATTCAAATGTCTCTGCATCGAATGACGGGGTTCCAGAGAGATTAGATTTGGTTTGTCAAGCGCCCAAAACATGGGTGTTTGATGAAGGGCAAGCAGGTCGGCCAACATGAAGAATTTCGAATCAGAATCTTTTGAATACTTGCTGTTGTTTTAGAGAATCAAGTTTGGTCTTTTGTTTACTTTTGGTAAATGATAAGATGCCGTTGGAATGATTAAGGTATTGAGACGTTTGGAGATACTGGGAAGAGAGAGGGTGGGAAGAAATAATCAAAGGAAGGGGGAAAAAGGCAGTATAGAGAGAATGAAGTAAAGAGATCTAAAAGAACAAAGAGAGAAGGAACGTAAAGTAATAGGTAAGGAAGAAGAAAAAGAAAAATCAAATAAATGAGGAAAGTAAGATGGCAAAATTAAAAGGATGAAGGAGAAAGAAGTATTGAAATTATGAAGGAGAAAGAAAGAGTAAAAGGGAGAGAAAGAAAGAAAAAGTAAAAGTAAGTAGACTGGAAAGAATTTTTTTTAAAAAGGAAAAGAATGTGATGTGAAAATAATCTCAGAGGAATGAAGAAGAAACAAGGAAAAAAAAGAAAAAAGAGGATTGAAGAAAGGAAGAAGAAGAAAAAAAAAAGAAGAAATGAAACAAAAAAAAAAGAAAATTGAAAATAAGGAATGAGAGGTGAAAGAAGGAAAAAGTAAAAATGTAAAAAAATAATAAGCAAAAGAATGAAAAAGAAAGAAAATTTAAGATACGAAAGAGAAAAAGAAAAAATTGAAGGAATTTAAAATAATTTAAGGGAAAAAATAACATTAAAAGGTAAAAAGAAAAAAATGGAAAGAAAGAAAGAAAGAAAAATTAAAGAACACAGCAACAAATAAAAAGAAGATAATTTAGACCGAAGGCAAAAAAGAAAGAAAGGAAAGAGAGAAAACGGTGAGATCAAAGGAGATAATGAAAGAAGGAAAAAGAAAGAAAATGAAATAGATAAATAGAGAGCAATTACAGAAGAAAAAAAGGTTGTATGAGAAGAAACAAATGCAATGAAAAATGAACAGAAGAAAGAAAAAGAAGAGGAAAAGAAGAAAAGAGAAGAAAATTAAAAGAAAGAAAGAAAGAAAGAAAACTAAACAGGAAAAACATGAAAAGAAAACATTAAAATAGAAATAGATTTAAAAAAAAGAAAATTAAGATTAAAAAACAATAAAAAATGAAAAAAGAAAAAGAAAATAAATATAAAGAAGTAGATGGAAAATGAAAGAAAATTGAAATAACGAAAGAAAGAAAGAAAGAAAGAAAATTAAAACAATGAATAAAAAACAACAAACAAAGAAAATAGAAGGAAGAAAACTAGAATGAAGAAGAAAAGAATGCATTGAAATAATAAGAAAGAAAGAAAGAAAGAAAGAAAGAAAGAAAGAAAGATAGATAGATAGATAGATAGATAGATAGATAGATAGATAGATAGATAGATAGGAAGAAAGGAAGGAAAAAAGAAAGATTACTAAGAAAAGAAAGAAAACGATGAACTAAGAAAAAAGAAAAAAAAGAAATTTAACGTAAAGGAAGAAAAAAGAAACAAAAAAACAAGAAAAATTGTAAAAAGAAAGAAAGAAAGAAAGAAAGAAAGAAGGAAAGAAAGAAGAAAAACAACAAACAATGAAAAGAGAAGAAAGTAAACTAGGATGAAGAAGAAAAAAAGTACTGAAACAATAAGAAAGAAAGAAAGAAAGAAAGAAAGAAAGAAAGAAAAACGACGAACTAAGAAAAAAGAAATTTAACGTAAAGGAAAAAAAAAGAATAAAAAAACATGAAGAATTGTAAAAAGAAAGAAAGAAGTATTACTAAGAAAAGAAAGAAAAACGACGAACTAAGAAAAAAGCAAAAAAAGAAATTTAACGTAAAGGAAAAAAAAGAAACAAAAAACAAGAAAAATAGTAGAAAGAAAGAAAGAAAGAAAGAAAGAAAGAAGAAAAATAACAGACAATGAAAAGAGAAGAAAGTAAACTAGAATGAAGGAAAAAAAAAGCATTGAAACAATTAGAAAGAAAGAAAGAAAGAAAGAAAGAAAGAAAGAAAGAAAGAAAGAAGGATGGAAATAGATCATATGAATGAAAATCAACAAAAGGAATAAAGAAAAAAGAAATCTAAAAAGAAAATAGAAAAGAAGAGACGTTTACCCTAAATAAACAAAACGTATGTTAAACAAGTAAATCTGGGCAATACATTTTTTTCTTTCTTCAGCCAAATATTTTATTGTAACTTCTGGGTCGGGGTGAATGACTGTGGATAGGCATGGTGCATGAAAATGTCTCCGATTATCCCCTAAATCGGAAGATCAAACGTCCACGTCTAGTTTCCTATGCTACCTGGACGACATGGCCATTCTTATATCGACTTCCGTTCTTGTGTCATTTCCGCCCTCACTCTGACCCTGCCTTGATCTGCTGGACAAATATCTAATTAACAAGATAAATAAAACCTCACGAAAAGAACAACAACCAGGGGAACCCGAGGAGATATTTGAGCTGAAAGGAAATTCCACTTCTGATGACCAGACAAGAGATATTCAGAATAGTATATTTAACCCCTTGTCAGCACATAACATCTAAATACGTCATGGGGGTCCTCTTCTCCTGGGCACATGACCTGCATATATGTCATCGACATTGGAACTTACACGTGACTTGCGTAGTTGCTATCAGGGCTAGAGGTCGATGTTCGAGCCATGGCGAAAAGCTTTTAGTTTTCGCATGCTGATTTTCAGGATCGTATAACAATTTACTAGATGTCCGTCCGTACAACTAAACGTCTGCCATTTTGGACACGATATTGAAAAAACTTTCCTAAACGGTTAATCATACATGGAAATATTATATGTTCTACACGGAGATTCGGTTAAGAGTGTGTGTGTGTTTTTAAGTTGGATGTATTTCTCACCGAATTTCTTTTCGTTAGTACATACACCATTGACTTTGCTATTTTGGACAGGATATTAAATAAACTTTCTTAAAAGATTATTCATACCGGGAAATATTCTAAATTGCACTCGGAGATTCGGTTAAAACCGAATTTGTTTTAAGTGGGATCTATTTCCCAACAAATTTCCGTTCGTTAGTACGTACACCTAAGACTCTGCCATTTTGGGCACGATATCGAAGAAACTTTCCTAAAAGTTGAATCATATCTAGAAATATCTTAAATTGAACGTTCACCTAAGACTCTGCCATTTTGGGCACGATATCGAAGAAACTTTCCTAAAAGTTGAATCATATCTGGAAATATCTTAAATTGAACGTTCACCTAAGACTCTGCCATTTTGGGCACGATATCGAAGAAACTTTCCTAAAAGTTGAATCATATCTGGAAATATCTTAAATTGAACGTTCACCTAAGACTCTGCCATTTTGGGCACGATATCGAAGAAAATTTCCTAAAAGTTGAATCATATCTAGAAATATCTTAAATTGAACGTTCACCTAAGACTCTGCCATTTTGGGCACGATATCGAAGTAAATTTCCTAAAAGTTGAATCATATCTAGAAATATCTTAAATTGAACGTTCACCTAAGACTCGGCCATTTTGGGCACGATATCGAAGTAAATTTCCTAAAGCATCATACGTGCAAAAAATCCAACTGTATTAGTAAATCCGATTAAGATTGTTTTGGTATGGAATCTGTTTCTAACAAAATATCTGTCTGCCTGTCTGTAACAACAAATTCTCTGTCACATTTGGCACAATTCTAACCAAAATTTCCGAAAGACGTATTCCTGAAAAGATTTTGAACTCTACTAAGATTGCTTTTTAAGTGAATTTGTTTCTCCCATTCAATGTCTTACAGTCCACCTCTATGTAAAAGTGCGTCCATCTCACATAATTTACCCACTCTCTCGGTAATCGTAACGAAAGGCAGATGGCTCCCTCATTCAATATATGCACTTGGACCCTTACACTCACGACCAGGTATCAAACCGATAAGAGGGAATTTAAGTCGTATTCACTGACTAAAATGTCTTTAAAATCCTTTGATTTATTTCAATCTTGAGTTTTTAAAATTCAACCTATAGGTTAATATTATCCCTCCAAGTTTGAAAAAGAGTGAAATTATTAATTTTGATTTATAAATATTTTCAATAATGAATAAATGATAAAATTATTTTTTGATAATAATAGATATTTTGAAAATTATATAAAAGATAAAATAATCTATTCAAAATATTTATTATTCAAAAGAATTAATTTTTTTATTTATTCAAAATATTTATTATTCAAAAGAATTATTTTTTTTATTTATTCATTTTTCAAAATATTTAATATATTTTGAAAAATGAATAAATAAAAAAATTAATTCTTTTGAATAATAAATATTTTGAATAAAAGATAATTTATAAGATTATTTTTTTAATAATAAATATTTTGAAATATTAATTGAAATATTATATATAAAAATAAAATAATATATTTTGAATAATAAATATTTGAATAATATATAGATAATACAATTATTTCTTTTGAATAGTAGATATTTTGAAAAATATATAAATAATGAGATAATCTATTTTGAATAATAAATATATCGAAAAATAAGTAAAAAAGTAAAATTGGCAATTGTACTCGAGGGTGACCAGAAGGCTCCTTTTTCAATAGCTACTACACCGAGGTGTAGGGGAGGGCGCTACTCCTTTCCATGGATTGCTCCCCTTTACCCTTGATCCGTACCTTATAATGCTGAGTGTTAAACAAGGCGGCATCAGGTACCCTTTTTTGAGTCTTTGATATGACTCGACCTGAGATTGAACCCTTGTCTGGCGGAACATTAGCGAACACTCTACTCATGAGGCCAATATTGAATAATATAGAAATATGAAATTTTATAATTTGAAAAATAAATACATTGAATAATAAATAATAATGAAATTATTTAGAGATTTACGAAGCTCTTTGCTTCGATTTGGCACAAGGCCGATAATGAAATTATTTATTTTAAATAACAAATATTCGGAATAATAGATAGTAAAATTATTTCTTTGGAATGATAGATATTTTGAATGATAAATAGTCAATAAGAGTAAGATCATTTTTTTAATACTAGATATTTTGAATAATAAATAAATAAATAAGATTGATTATAGATTTATTTATTTTGAATTATAAATATTTTGAATAATGAATAGTTAATAAAAGTAATAATCAGATTATTTCTTTTGAATACTATTTTTTTTTATATATTTTTGAAATAAATGATAATATCAATTATAGAATTATTTTCTTTGAATTATAAATGTTTAGAATAATAAATAGTTAATAAGAGTAATCATAAAATTATTTCTTTGAAATGATAAATATTTTGAATAATAAATAGTTAATAAGAGTAAATCATTTCTTTTAAATACGAGGTATTTTGAACAAGAAATATGTAATAAAATGATTTATTTGAACCGGAAGCTGTCTTCTCTAAGTCACATTCCATGTAACAAAAACGTTAACCAGTTGTAAAGGAATGACAAAAACATACAAATTTTCTTTAAGAACAAATCATCATCATCATCAGCAGCAGCATCATCATCATCATTGTGTGCCGCTTACACAGATTTCCCTGAGCCTCTCCTGCCTCTCGTCCCTATCATCCATCGCTCTCGGTAAGTCTTCCATGTTACATTCTGTATCAGTACAGAGATGTGGTAGATAGGTTCGAGCAGGATCGCCCTACCCTCGCTCGCCAGTGTGAGGGGTTCCACAGACATTCATCGCTTATAAGCTCGTCCTTATTTACTCCAGCCGTGTCCTGCATGTCTTACTCGTCTAATTTGGATGTTTTTTGAGATAGCTGGTCGGTGTCTGCACAGTGCTGCTTTGTGAGATGTTGCCTCCAGGTCTTGTTCGATACCGTTCGCAGTATTCTTGTGCAATTGCCGTCAAGCTTCCTCTCCATACGCTTAGTCAGCGTCCATGTGGAGCATCCATACAGCAGAATTGACACGAACGCTGCTTGGAAAAAACTGCGCCTTATTTTATCTGATAGTTCTGACTTCCATTTGAACGTTAGTCTATCGATGGCTGTCCAAGACTTCGCTAGTCGCTTGCTGATATTTAGCATGGAAATGCCGTCTCTTTAATTAAAGCACGTGAACTATGTATGAACAAGTAAGTAAAGTTGGCGACCCTAGTTGAGGACGACCAGAAGGCTCCCTTTTTCCATAGTTACAAAACCGAAGTGTATGAGAGGGCGCTACTCCTTTTCCTGGATTGCTACAATTTACCCTTGATACGTACCTTATATTGCTGAGTGTTAAGCAAGAGGTATCAAGTACCATTTTTAAAGTTTTTGGTATGACGCGACCTGGGATTGAACCCAGGTCTCAAGGACCATTGGCGAACACTCTACCCACAAGACCAATGAGAACGAATAATTACCCTAAACTTTACTAAAAGTGAGACTAGATCCTTTATTTTTGATAGTGACCATCTTACAGCCTGTAATGGCCTCTCTCACCTATCTATAGGTCAAGAAATATCACGACTATTCTTCAACATAGAAACCTTTGATATTAAATAATCCACGAAGGTTGATATGCCATTACGAGCAGTCGGCAGGACATAAACTATGCTGACTGTTTCCTCTGCGGAAGGGTAACCCCCTCTTCAAAATGGATACCATGAGTATGACAATAAACTATATTTGATGCAGAGGATCCAGTTCTGCAGCTTTAGGGAATCGGATGTATGCATTCAATGCTATTACTCCCAAGTCCACTCTGACCCGGAGATTTATTTAAAAAGAACATTCGTATTCGATAGGGCAGTCAAAAAATAAGCTCTTAAGAAACAACTGAAAAGGCGAAATACTCGCGGTAGGTAACGTGCTGAATTTCCAAATCGTTCTAAGCGGGTTCAAACTCCAGCTGGGCTGATATGTTCACTTTGAGACTAATAATCATGGGAGAGATATGTTGACATGCCCTAAAGAAAAAAAGCAAACAAATAAACCATTGGCCTTATAAGTAATGTGTTCGCAAATGGACTGTGAGACCGGGGTTCAATCCCAGGTCGAGTCATACAAAAGACTCTAAAAATGGTACTTGCTTAACACTCAGCATTATAAGGTAAGGATCGAGGGTAAAGTGGAGCAATCCAGGGAAAGGAGTAGCGCCCTCCCGTACACCTCGCTGTAGTAGCTTTTGAAAATGGAGCCTTCGGGTTACCCTCTACTAAGGTCGCCAACTTACATACTTTACACAAAATATGTAAATATGTACGTACAATAAATGCGATGCCATAACCTCCCCACCAATGAAATAATGAAAGTAAACAATCTGATGATAAGGCTTTAGTAATGGAGGACCTTTGGGGAATACTAAGTACTCTTCATTGCCAGGTTCATTCTGGCCCGGGGGGTAGTTCCTGATAGGGTCCTATCTATGAGTTGCATAAAACTGTTGGGCATTTAAACTGAGTGCAAACAAATGACTGATGCTGAACTGAATTGTTTGGAATAGAACTGTTTGATCATTTAACTGTGTGTAAACAAATTACTGATGTTTAATTGAAATATTATTGATACATAGCAATACTTGGAATCATTTAACTGGGTGCAAAATAATGAGCGTAGGCACATTTAAAAATGTAATCAAAAAATGTGTTTGCAAATCATATTTATTTAATATATATGTATAAAGAAGAATTGGCAATAGATAACCTACAATTGTTGATATGCCATAAATCCAAACCAAATCAAATCATGTATAATTAATATATATGTACAAACTGGATTTGGCATTAAACAACCTACAACGGTTGATATACCATAAAATCAAACCAAACCAAATGATATATATTTAATATATATGTAAAAACAGAATTTGGCATTAAATAACCAACAAGTGATGGTATGCCATAAAACCAAACCAAAACAAAATATATAAATTTGATATATATGAATAAAGGAGATTTGGCATTAACCGACAACGCTAGCTATACCATAAAACCCAACCAACCCAAACCTCACCCCAAGACATAAAATAACCCAAGACGTTTTAACATGTCACTAAAATCGATTGATCGATTAATCTAAGTTGCGTTGATTGATTTCAAACTTGAGCAACTTTATCTCTGATAATCAAATTAGATTTTGCCACGTTAAACGAGTCTTTAAAATGACCAACTAGGGATTGGCTTGCGTGTTCATCAAACCTGAAGACTATCAGATATCATATCTTTAGAGCATCGTCAGTTTCGACATTATTTGAGTGACAAGCAATTTTCGTCCAAGAATTAAACTAAGGAAGAGAACCCACTAGGCCAGAAAAAAATCTGTATGCAACTTGAGCGAAAAGCAGGCTGCTCGAGGAGATAAGTACAAAAAACCCCAGAAATGGTCAGAAAATTATATCAGCAAACAATTATACCTTTCTATTGTGTTACTTAAGTATAATCTCGGCATCATCATTATCAAATCGGGCTTAACCCAGTCATCTTGGGCTGCAGAATACACTGATCGCATCTCTGCAGAGAGGTAATATTCCCCCACCGAATGTGCAGGTGGCCCAGTCGGCTGGGGCTGCAGAATACACTGACTGCATCTCTGCAGACGGGTAATACTCCTCCAACGAATGTCCGATATGACACTAAACAATATGATGGTGAAGCTCCAGTAATGCTGGAGCTTTGGGGAATGCGGAGTATCCATTTATTGCCATAACTTCCAGGTCCACTCTGGTTCGGAGTGGTAGCATCTGACAGGATCCTATGTAAGGGTAAAATGAAACTAAACTGTATACTTATACTAAACTGAATTTTTCGAAATAAAACTGTTTCTGATATTTAGACTGTGTACTAATACGAAACTGAATTCTTTTAGATAGAACTGTTTTGACATTTAAAGTGCGCACTTATGCAAAACTGAATTGTTAGAAATAGAACTGTTTTGATATTTAACTGTGTGTAATAAAAAAGTGTACTCGTGCTAAACTGAATAGTTTGAAATAAAACTTTTTTTTATGTATGAAAAGGAATTTGGCATAAACCTACAATTGTTGATATGCCATCAAACCAAACCAAACCAAATCGCTCTGACAGCACGGATTTTCCCGACTCACCCTCGCTCTCTCTCTCCATCCTTCCCTATCATCACTCGCTCCGGGCAGGTCTTCTACACTACATCCTGTGTCTACACTGAGCTGAGGTAAATAAGTTCTTGCTGGTCCGTCCATCTCAAAAGATCAATAGAAGACCGTCATTCATGAGTTTGTCCCACATGTCCTGTTCGTCTTACTTAGATAGTTTTTGAGATGGGAGGTAAGTGACCGTACAGCTGTTGTTTCGTGGGTTGTTTCTTCCAGGATTTATTCAAAATAGCAAGCAGCATTTTTGTATAGTTCTCATCAAGCTATTTCTTTATGCATTTTGTTAGCGTTCATGTGGTGCATTCATACAGTAGTATTGACACGGCCACAGCTAGAAAGAAACCCTGTTTTATTTTATCGGATAGAACAGACTATCATAAGATCGATAGCGTATTGATAGCTCTACACACCTTCGTTAGGCCTATATTAACATCGCTTTTAGTAGATGAGACACTGCTGCTGAGGTACGTGAAATTGTCTACTTATTTCAGATGCTTGCCACTTACAATAAAGATGGCTTCTTCTCGTTTAAAACACATGTACTCAATTTTATTTGCGTTCACGTGGAGACCAATGCTTCCTGCTGTCTGCTCCTGGCTATGCAGCAGGGAATCTGCCTGAGTATTAGCAAGAAACGCTACATCATCTACATGGTGTCTGTTATAGTTTCTTCAGGATATTGTCCACTTCTTGCTGTTTTCTTTTTTTTAACGTAAAGACATTTTCTTTTATTAGATCAATCGATATTCAAAGAACGTAGTCTAAGCAGATTATAAACAAATATGGTGCTAATGTTTCCCTTCTGTAAAATTCCTGTAATAATGTCGAAGAAACATTGTTTTCGCGTTTATATAAAGCATCATTACAACGGTAAAAGTTTCTTTGTTTTGTTTTGTTTGTTTTTGTTTTGTTTTAGGGCATATCAACCACAAGGGGTCATTTAATGCCGGCTCGGTTTTTGAGGTAAATTGATGTTATTTCATTTTTTATTATATTTTTGGTATATTTTGTGGAGAAAAAAATTTGTGGGGTAGGAGTATTTCTTTAAACACTTTTTTCCATATATTTTGTTTGAACATTTATTATAAGTATTTTTTTAACATTTTTTTACGGGGAAGTTGTTTTTTTATTTTGCTGTACAGGTGAACTTCTTTTAAGTATCCGAGTAAATTTTTTGGGTTTGTTTCATAGAAAATTTGTTTTAAGTTTGTTGTAAGGTAATATTTTTTTCGTATTTGTTCTAAGTCGATGTATTCTGTAAATATGTGTTTAATAGTATACGGCTTTTGGCATGGTATGCAATATGGGGCCTCTTCTTTTTGGGGGAGTTATGAATGGGTAATTTGTGAGTGTCCTATTCTTAATCTTGATAATATTATTTCTTCATTTTTTACAGATTTTGGTTTGATTTTTTTGTGATTTTCCTATTTGAGGCATTGTTTCGTATAGTTTGTTGTTCTGGAATTTATCCCAGTAATTCTGCCATTTTTGTTTTATATAAATGTTAATGGTTCTTTTTAAATCTGTAAAAGGGATTTTGAAGTGTGTGTCTAGTGGATTGTTCTGTGCTGTTTTTGCAGCTGAGTCCGCCATTTCATTTCCCTGGATTCCAATTTGACTTGATATCCAGCATAGTACAATTTTTTTATGGTTACACAAATATTTAATTTGGTAAGCAATTCTGCTATTAATGGGTTGTTAAATCTTTTCCCTTGATTGCTACTATGGCAGATTAGGAGTCAGAGAATATTATGTGTTTGGTGTTCCTGCTCTTGGTGATCAGGTCAAGTGCTAGGTTTAAGAACAGTAGTGGTACTATTTAAACCATAGCTGGGAGGATAAGGGAGTTCATACCTTTCCCAAGAGTATTTGCCCGAAAGTGAACGTAATAGCGCGACTGGAATTCGAACTCGCTTACTACGATTTCGCAGTCCATCACTTTAACCATTACACCACGAGGACACCCCCCAAAAGTTTCTTTGGAGAGAGCATATGCTCCATCTTCCCTCTGTGTATAGAAATAAAGGTCTTGGAGAAATTTACCAACAATAATGTTGCCTCATGATTTTTTCGCGAACTTGTTTAATGATTCTACGGATTCTCAGAACCTGTCATGTTCTGGATTTATTTCCCCGAAAGCCGTACTGGTTTTACCAAAGAATTTTCTCTGATTCATGTTTAATACGGTTGAGAAGAAGAATATAAAATAAGCTCTTAAGAAACAACAACTGAAAAGGCGAGATACATGCGGCATTGTAAACCTTAGCACCCACAGAAGTAAAAAGTTATGCCTCTGTATTTCTTGGCGATTGCGAAGCCACCTTTCTTAGGGAAAGGAACGGTTATAGCCTTGTCGTCCATACTTCTGCGAGTATTTAGTCAAAGCCTGCTTTTCTGCTTTTAATTTTTATCATATCTACGCGAAGATCTTCCTCCGTAAACTAAGTCGAGAACGTATGATGTACATACGGAGGTACCCGTGGTGAGAAGGAGGTACCCGTGGTGTAATGGTTATCGTCGTAGGAAATGGACACGGTGATACGAGTTCAAATCCTGGACGATACTGATTACATTTTACATAGCACTAATACCCTTGGGAAAGGTATGAATCCAATTATTCTCCATCCAGCTACGGGTAAATAGTAGGGCAGACTAGGTTCTTCAGCCTTGGTGAGGCAACTAGTCTTGGAGAAGGAAAACTCTGAATTCAAATCTGTTAAACTCCGCTTAAAAATTGACCTTGTGTCATATCCTGCCCGAGCGGAGGGGTTGGGTAAATAGGATGATCTAGATACGACTTCCACAAAAAAAGAAATAAAATAAAACAACGCTAGTAGCAGAGTGGTTATCGTCGAAGATAATGAAATTGACGAGTCGAATTCAATTTTCAAACAAGGCTATTCATATTTCACCTTTCGGCAATTGTCTTGGAGAGGGCATCAACCCATCTTTTCTTCTCCCAGCTAGAGATCAATTGCAGAACCGACAGGAATTTGTATCTATGACATGGAAAGCAGTTTTGAAGGAAAACTCTGAATTCAAACATCGCTACCGTTATATTGGGAGTCAGCGTGAGAGAGTACATTTCATGTTATGTCTTACTGGTTTTAGGGAAGGTCTGAGTCCTGTAGTGGTTGATGGTAAAACTTCCAGCCTAATTATTTCCAATAACTCTTCCCACTCCACTGAACCTCTTGACCGGACAAACATCGTATATATGTTCAAATGTTCCTTGGGAGACTGTGTCTCCAACGAAAATAATACTTACGTTGGTCTTACCACTACAACACTTTCAGAACGTCTTACTATGCCTCTTAACGATTCTAATTATATTACCCTGTATCTTAGAAGCCACTCTCTCCCCAAATCGAAATTTCGAAAAATTCTAGATGGTAACACCAAGAAATTAATAAGCCTCGACTATATTTCCTAGAAGCCCTACATATAAAAACAAAATAACCTAGAATTAAAAGAATTAATTTTAAAGACAGAAACAGTGTTTTGAAATGCCTTTAGTTTTTTTTTTCTTAAGTTATTAACGAAGTGAAAAAGATAGAAGCTTTCTGTTTTAAATTCGTTCGATGTCATTAGTATCTCAGTTGAATCCGACTATACGTTTATGTAATTTTTGCAATGTAATAAAAAATCTTTAAAACTTTTAAAAACAATCTTTATACTCGCAAATAACCTATGATGACGGCCTATGAAAAGTGCGAAAGATCTCGGGACAATTCATCTACCAACTCCAAACTAAAACCAAAACACTTGTCAGGAAACTTGAAAGGGATCGTCAAAAAATTATATAGACGAAATATGTCTTTATTATTTAACAAAATATGCTTAAATGAAGGACTACTGCCTGACTACACACATACACTTTCATGTATACATATATATATATATATATATATATATATATCTGTGTGTGTGTGTGTGTGTTTAATGGAATTAACATATTGTCAAAAGATGGTTTGTTCTTCACCAGTCAGAAAAGTGCTCATATACTGGCAGGCAAAGTCGGCTAAAACATATAATAAATGGACACATCATGACACTCCTATTATTACAAGTTTCATTTACTCTTACCAACAAAGAATCATCGAATGAAACTTGTATATATATATATATATATATATAGCGGATAAAGGAGAAAATGAATAAATAAAAATCCGATCTGTAAATTTGAGAACTTTATTACTTTAACTGGAGGAAAATGTTTGCTGAAAAACAACAGTACAAAATCTTTTTCTTGTAAGCAAAGATAAAGTTAGTCAGTGCGTATATATTCTAAATAGATAAGTGCAATGAAGTATAGCAGTAATCGTTGGATTAAAATAAGTAAAAGTAAAGTTAGCGACCTTAGTCGAGGGTGACCCAAAGGCTCCCGTTTTAATAGCTACTACACTGCGGCGTAGGGGAGGGCACTACTCTATTCCTTGGATTGCACCACTTTACTCTTGGTTCTCACCTTATAATGCTGAATATTTAGCAAGACGGCATCAAGTACCATTTATGAGTCTGTGGTATGACTCGACTTGGGATTGAACCCCGGTCTTTCGGAACCTAGGCGATTCTTTTGAGCAAGTATGATGCTAATTAAGAGAGAGAAAATGAACCTTCTCCTTAAAGGCTGTTTATGTGAACTGCTGCTGATGTTATATTTACAGCTCAAATATATAAGTGTAAATGTTGCGTAGCCATATACACGAATATGGCCATGTGCGAAAAAGACATGTAATGTTCATTACTATAGAACATATAAAGAACATAGGAATCTCAGAATTCGAAAACACGTAACGACTTGTTCAGGTACGAAACCTTTTTATTAACTTTGAGTTAAAGGTTTCGACGTAAGGAGGAGAGACAGAATCTTCTATGCTGTCTTATTCATTTGGCCCCCATCTCGAGCGGCCCCCCATCGGGCGCACGTTCGCCTCGCGCCTGCGAGCTCCAAGGCTCGATCCTTCTCGTTTTGTGTCTAAAACCCAACTCTTATTTTTTTCAAATTCTCACACAAACTTCCGCGTGCTTCCGGTGCGTGACGTCACCCGCACCTTGTCACCCAGTATCGTCTCGGACTGTTATGACATCTGAGTGACACCTCCATCCGCTCGCGCGCACCCGCGTTAACACCTGCTTCAATCTTACACCCAACCAACCCATGTGCTGAGCAGAAAGGTTCTCAGCCTAACTAAACACAAAGGCATGAACCGAAATCCCTCGGCTATTTCATAACATAAACAACATTCGTTTAATCTAAGTTGAAATGGAATGAATGAAAATGAAAGAAAAGAATGAAGACTTTCACACAATGGTATTTGAGTAAGGAATAATTCATTACTTACTGTTTGTTGAGTAAGAATAGACAATTCCATACTTACAAAGAAATGTCTTTTTCTTCGCTTTGTAATACTATTTAGGCAGGCGACAAATTAGCTTTAAAAAGTTGGTGATTTATCAATGAATCTAACTGGCTAAGAAATTATATCTCTATACAGTTGGAAAAAACGATTTCTTAAATGTTTAGTGATTAATCCTTCAAATTCTTGGCAGCAAGTCAAATATTGTCATCGGCGAAGTATCTCTAAATTCAAAAACTAGTGCGAATGCACCAATTGGTTTACAAAATGCGCAAAAGTACAAAAATTAAAGATTCTCGACCGTATTCTTTGCACAAAATCAACTCTTTTTGCATGGAAATAAGTTGAGTCTCTATATATATTTGAGAAAAAGGCCTTTGGTTTATAAAGCAAGAGAGTGGGTACGGAATGGTAATTAGAGAGTGAGCTAAAACAAGATAGGGGAGATAGAAAGAGGTTGGATGAGGGTTGGTTGGTTGGATGGTTGGTTGAGTTTTATGGCATATCAACCTTTGTAGGTTATTTAACGCCAAATCGATTTTTATGCAAATATTTCTATTCCAAACAATTCAGTTAAGCATGAGTAGACAGTTTAATTGTCCAAAACATTTCTATTTCAAGCTATTCAATTTATTCATACAGTTCTAATTCAGTTTAGATTAAGTACATATTTTATTTACACACAGTTAAATTTCAAAACAGTTCTATATTAAACAATTTAGTTTAGAGTAAGTACAGTTACAATGTCAAAAACAGTTCTATTTCAAACAATTCATTTTGGCATTAGCACGCAGTTTAAATTTAAATACAGTTTAATGTTCAAAAGCATTATTTTTTCAAATTATTCAGTTTAGTCAAACAGTGCTATTTCAAACAATTCAGTTTAGCATAAGTATGCAGTTAGTTCTATTTAACCTATAGATTGGGCCCTATCAGATACTACCATTCCGGGCCAGAGTGGACCAGGGAGAAATGGCAATGAAGGGGTGCTCTGCATTCCCCAAAGCTCCAGCATCACTGGAGCCTCACCATCAGATTGTTTAGTGTCATATCCAGGACACACATTGGAGGGGGTCTTACCCCTCTGCAGGGGTGCCGTCGGTGTATTCTACTGCCCCAGCCGACCTGGCAATGTAGGATGAGAGACGGATAACAAAAATTAACGGACTGAATTAATTCCATTAAAATAATGAGAAAATGTTTTCGAATAGTGAGTCATATTTCACGGTGAATATACAAAGATTACATCCTAAAGGTTATCAAATTATTCCTATAGTTTTACAATATCAAACCAAAATTCAGTATCCCAAATTCAAAAACATTTGTTTTTCTAATTGTACAAATGAATAGGATTTGTGATTTTAACAAAATAAGTAATTCCATTTGGGAATGATAGGAATCCATCTTTTATACTATATATATATATATATATATCCAACCCCTCCGCTCGAGCAAGATATGACACAAGGTCAATTTTTAAACGAGTTTAACAGGTTTGAATTTAGAGTTTTCCTTCTACACTAGTTGCCTCACCAAGGCTGAAAAACATAGTCTGCCCTGCTATTTACCCATAGCTGGAGGGAGAATAATTGGATTCATACCTTTCCCAAGGGAATTAGTGCTATGTGAAATACAATCAGTCTCCTCCAGGATTTGAACTGGTGTCGCCGTGTCCCTTTCCTATGACGATAACCATAACACCACGAGTACCTCCATATTCATAAACTTATAAGTCCTCAGAAATACAATTATGGTTCATGCTTATATTTATTGCTATACTAAAAAGGACTGATACATTTATAATCAGTTTATGTCACATTAGGGGAAAATTATTGATTTTCTCTGTTATAACTTCATTACTTTGGCAGTGGAGTACCTTTTTTTTTTATCGATGTATAACTTTAAATAGATTCTTTTGAGATTATCGCATATAAATGGGGATAGTCAATTGTAAAATTGTATAGAATTTATATCGCATAGCTAGGCAGAATAAAGCATGAATGAATTTCTAATGTCTTGGATTTTTAGATAGTTCACAAAAACGAAAGGTGTATGATTAAACGAGATGTGAAGCTTGTAAAATCATTAGGTTTATCATAATTATCATGTTGTTAATTTGTATATGTTGTATGAACTCTGTATTTCGCTTTCCTTCTTATCTATTTCTTTCATTAATTGTCTTTTTCCGATCGCATTTTTCATGGTCTTCTTCATTATCAGCATTGTCGTCGTAATCTTTCTATTCTTCTACCTTATCTGGTTCTCGTTTTATCTTTTTTTGCGGGGGGGGTGAAATGGTTAAAGCGATGGACTGCGGATTCGTAGTAAGCGAGTTCGTACTCCAGCCGCGCTATTACGTTCACTTTCGGGCCAATACCCTTGGGAAAAGTATGAACCCCCTTATCCTCCCAGCTATGGGTTAAATAGTATCACTGCTGATCTTCTCGGGGTGTCCTCGTGGTGTAATGGTTAAAGCGATGGACTGCGGATTCGTAGTAAGCGAGTTCGTACTCCAGCCGCCCTATTACGTTCACTTTCGAGCCAATACCCTTGGGAAAGGTATGAACCCCCTTATCCTCCCAGCTATGGGTTAAATAGTATCACTGCTGATCTTCTCGGGGTGTCCTCGTGGTGTAATGGTTAAAGCGATGGACTGCGGATTCGTAGTAAGCGAGTTCGTACTCCAGCCGCGCTATTACGTTCCCTTTCGGGCCAATACCCTTGGGAAAGGTATGAACCCCCTTATCCTCCCAGCTATGGGTTAAATAGTACCACTGCTGTTCTTCTAGGAGAATGGCTTTGGCATTAAATAACCTACAGGTTGATATGCCATTAAACAAAGAATCCATCCATCTTTTCTTTTTTTTTTTTTTTGTCTTTCACCTTTTCCTTGTTTTATCTCTTTTATTAGGATCGTGCATTTCTTTATTCTTTTCCATCGAAATTCTTTTTCACTTTCTCTTTCATTCGTATCGTCTTCAATGCATATATTTCTTCTTCTTCTTCTTCTTCTTCTTCTTCTTCTTCTTCTTCTTCTTCTTCTTTATTATCATATTTTTTCAATTTCTTCTTTTTTATCTTTTTCTTCCTTTCATCTTTTTCTTCTCTTCCTTTTCCATTGTTTTGTCATTTAACACTTTTTTTCCCTTTTCCTCTTTTTCAACATCTATTTTCTTTTTTTTTTTTTTCCTTTTCTCTATCTCTATCTTCATCTTTGCCATAATGTTCTCTCTTTTTTCTTTTCTTCTTTTTTTGTCATTTTTCTTTTACTCCCCCACCCCACCTACAGCATCATCATATTTTTTTCTTCGTCAGCATCACTTAATCTCCTTTTTTATCGGATTCATCATCTTCTTTTTCTCCTTTTCCCGTATCACATCCATCTTCTGATTTTTTTTTTTTCAATTTTTTCTTCTCCTTCACATCGATAACTTCTTCCTCATCGGCTTCCCCCCCACTCTTTCTTAGTTTCTCTTTTCTCGTCGTAATCTACTTCTTGGATATATTTTTTATTACTTCTTCAACATCATTACCATCATCTAATTCTTTTTCTTTTCCCCCCTTTTTATCAGTTCCGTTATCCACTTATTTTTTTTTCTACCCTGATCCTCCTCCCTGCTACCGAGACAACCACGTACATCTCTCTGCTTTGCACTGACCAAAGACTTCATTTAGCCTCAAAATGTTTTTCTTTTCGTCCTTTTCTTTCCAATTCGGTTGTCTATTTTATTCGCCCTTTTCCTCGGTTATTACATATGTTTTTTTCGGGACTCTTTTATTTATTTATTTTTTTCTGAAAATATTTTATCCGTTTTCTCCCTTGCAAGCGTCTCTAATACCACTTTTCCTGCTCTTGCCATCATTCGTTAGGGGGCGCGTCAATCGCTCACAGTAAAAATACCGTTCCAACTGTTTCTGGTCATGGCTGCCATGGCTATTGCTTGTGTTTTTGTTGTTGTTTTTGTTGGCGTTGTTTCTTTGCTGACAGTAGCCATAAGGCTTTGGAGAGGGTGAGGTTAAGTCCGAAAGAGATAAACAAAGAATGCGGATAGGAATAAGGAAAAAGAAAATGGAAGAAGGTCAAAATTGGAGGCCATAACAATAATTATATTGCATTGGTGTGGGTACAAGAGGGAGTTAGAATACAATGGGTCATCTTTGTATTCGACTTAACATCGTTGAACTAGGGAAATTGCTGAAAAAAGGGGAGTGGGAGGACGAGGTAAAAAAGGAAGTAAGCACAGAATATTGAGCAAATGAAAGTAAAAAGAAAAGGTGTACTTTCGAAGAAAATAAGGAAGAAAAAGAGAATTATAAAGAAGAAAATTAAAATTACCAATGAATAATTGAAAGAAAGAGAAGGATAGAAAAGGAATAACAAAAGAGAAGTAAGAATAAAATAATAAGCACAGACGAATGAAAAAAAACTGTTGGAAAGAAAAAAGAATAAGAATAGTACGAAGTACTGATCCTTTAAAAAGAAGGAGAAACAGAAGGAAAGAACAATGGAAATATTTTTGAAATAATTAGATAATAATATGAATATTTGAAGAAGGAAGGAAAGAATAAATAATGAAAAACGAAATGTGTGCGAGAAAGAAAAGAATAACGCAAGAAAGAAAGAAAGAAAGAAAGAAAGAAAGAAAGAAAGAAAGAAAGAAAGATAAAGCGGAAGAACGAAAGAAAGAATAACGAACAAATACAAAAGAATGCAAATAAGAAAGAAAGAAAGAAAGAAAGAAAGAAAGAAAGAAAGAAAGAAACTAAAAACAAAAGTAAAAATAGCAGAAAAGAAAGAGAAAAACACAATAAACAAAAGAAAGAAAGAAATAAAGAAAGAAAGAAAGATAAAGCGGAAGAATGAAAGAAAGAATAATGAACAAATAGAAAATAATGCAAATAAGAAAGAAAGAAAGAAAGAAAGAAAGAAAGAAAGAAGCGAAAGTAAAAATAGCATAAAAGAAAGAGAAAAACACAATAAACAAAAGAAAGAAAGAAAGAAAGAAAGAAAGAAAGAAAGATAAAGCGGAAGAATGAAAGAAAGAATAACGAACAAATAGAAAATAATGCAAATAAGAAAGAAAGAAAGAAAGAAAGAAAGAAAGAAAGAAAGAAAGAAAGAAAGAAAGAAAGAAAGAAAGAACTAAAAACAAAAGTAAAAATAGCAGAAAAGAAAGAGAAAAACACGATAAACAAAAGAAAGAAAGAAAGAAAGAAAGAAAGAAAGAAAGTGAGAAAGAAAGAAATAAACGTGGAGGGGGACGGAAAGGATAACAAGACTGATACCATTTGTGCATCTCCCTATGCGTGTTTGGCGTGGCTTTCGACTAATG
>OY757932.1:54211971-54249471 GCA_963585895.1 Sepioteuthis lessoniana | reverse complement strand
ATTATAGTTGCTAGCATGGATTTCCTTGACTCTTTCTCTCCATCCATTCCTATTATCCATCTGTCCAAGCAGGTCTTCCAAACTACCTCCTGTCTGTACACAGAGCTGATGTAAATAAGTTCTTGCTAATCGGCCAACACTAGCACGTCCCTGTGTAGGGGTCCATCGAAGAACGTCGCTTATTTACTCTTCCCTGCTTCTCCAGCAGTGTTTTGCATAAACGAAATTTGATATATATGCGTAAATTCCCGAGCTGACGTTGAGTCGCAGTCTGGGCATAGGGGTATGTCATCAGCTTAGTGTAAAGTTAGGAGGTTTCGATCCCGGCTTGAAGCGTCTTACGTGTCTAGCCACGGTGAATAAATGATAGGACGATACTCGTGAGTTATGAACAAGAAACGTCCTTTGAATGAAAGAAAGATTCTATGGTGAAACAACGAAACGAAGATACAAAAGGAAGAAAGAAAGAAAGAAAGAAAGACTATTTTATCAACAAAAGAAAAAAACAAAGAAAGAAACAAAGAAACAAAGATTCCACGATGAAAGAACAAAAAGAAGACACTAAAGACGAAAAAAAGAGAGAAAAATTATTTTGTGAAAGAACGAAAGGAAGATACCAAAGAAAAAAGAAAGAAAGAAAGACTATTCTATGAAAAAAAAAAGAAACAAAGATTCCATGATGAAAGAATGAAAGGAAGATACCAAAGAAAGAAAGAAAGAAAGACTATTCTATCAACAAAAGAAAGAAACAAAGATTCCATGATGAAAGAATGAAAGGAAGATATCAAAGAAAGAAAGAAAGACTATTCTATCAACAAAAGAAAGAAACAAAGATTCCATGATGAAAGAATGAAAGGAAGATACCAAAGAAAGAAAGAAAGAAAGAAAGACTATTCTATCAACAAAAGAAAGAAACAAAGATTCCATGATGAAAAAATGAAAGGAAGATACCAAAGAAAGAAAGAAAGAAAGAAAGAAAGAAAGACTATTCTATCAACAAAAGAAAGAAACAAAGATTCCATGATGAAAGAATGAAAGGAAGATACCAAAGAAAAAAGAAAGAAAGAAAGACTATTCTATCAACAAAAGAAAGAAACAAAGATTCCATGATGAAAGAATGAAATGAAGATACCAAAGAAAGAAAAAAAGAAAGAAAGACTATTCTATCAACAAAAGAAAGAAACAAAGATTCCATGATGAAAGAATGAAAGGAAGATACCAAAGAAAAAAGAAAGAAAGAAAGACTATTCTATCAACAAAAGAAAGAAACAAAGATTCCATGATGAAAGAATGAAAGGAAGATACCAAAGAAAGAAAGACAGAAAGAAAGACTATTCTATCAACAAAAGAAAGAAACAAAGATTCCATGATGAAAGAATGAAAGGAAGATACCAAAGAAAAAAGAAAGAAAGAAAGACTATTCTATGAAAAAAGAAAGAAACAAAGATTCCATGATGAAAGAATAAAAGGAAGATATTAAAGAAAGAAAGAAAGAAAGAAAGACTATTCTATGAAAAAAGAAAAAAACAAAGATTCCATGATGAAAGAATGAAAGGAAGATACCAAAGAAAAAAGAAAGACTATTCTATGAAAAAAGAGAGAAACAAAGATTCCATGATGAAAGAATGATACCAAAGAAAAAAGAAAGAAAGAAAACTATTCTATCAACAAAAGAAAGAAACAAAGATTCCATGATGAAACAATGAAAGGAAGATACCAAAGAAAAAAGAAAGAAAGAAAGACTATTCGATCAACAAAAGAAAGAAACAAAGATTCCATGATGAAAGAATGAAAAGAAAGATACCAAAGAAAAAAGAAAGAAAGAAAGACTATTCTATCAACAAAAGAAAGAAACAAAGATTCCATGATGAAACAATGAAAGGAAGATACCAAAGAAAAAAGAAAGAAAGAAAGACTATTCGATCAACAAAAGAAAGAAACAAAGATTCCATGATGAAACAATGAAAGGAAGATACCAAAGAAAAAAGAAAGAAAGAAAGACTATTCTATCAACAAAAGAAAGAAACAAAGATTCCATGATGAAAAAATGAAAGGAAGATAACAAAGAAAGAAAGAAAGAAAGAAAGAAAGACTATTCTATCAACAAAAGAAAGAAACAAAGATTCCATGATGAAAGAATGAAAGGAAGATACCAAAGAAAGAAAGAAAGAAAGAAAGACTATTCTATCAACAAAAGAAAGAAACAAAGATTCCATGATGAAAGAATGAAAGGAAGATACCAAAGAAAAAAGAAAGAAAGAAAGACTATTCTATCAACAAAAGAAAGAAACAAAGATTCCATGATGAAAGAATGAAAGGAAGATACCAAAGAAAGAAAGAAAGAAAGAAAGAAAGAAAGACTATTCTATCAACAAAAGAAAGAAACAAAGATTCCATGATGAAAGAATGAAAGGAAGATACCAAAGAAAAAAGAAAGAAAGAAAGACTATTCTATCAACAAAAGAAAGAAACAAAGATTCCATGATGAAAGAATGAAAGGAAGATACCAAAGAAAGAAAGAAAGAAAGAAAGAAAGACTATTCTATCAACAAAAGAAAGAAACAAAGATTCCATGATGAAAGAATGAAAGGAAGATACCAAAGAAAGATAGAAAGAAAGAAAGACTATTCTATCAACAAAAGAAAGAAACAAAGATTCCATGATGAAAGAATGAAAGGAAGATACCAAAGAAAAAAGAAAGAAAGAAAGACTATTCTATCAACAAAAGAAAGAAACAAAGATTCCATGATGAAAGAATGAAAGGAAGATACCAAAGAAAAAAGAAAGAAAGAAAGACTATTCTATCAACAAAAGAAAGAAACAAAGATTCCATGATGAAAGAATGAAAGGAAGATACCAAAGAAAAAAGAAAGAAACAAAGAAAGAAAGACTATTCTATGGAAAAAGAAAGAAACAAAGATTCCATGGTGAAAGAATGAAAGGAAGATATGAAAGAAAGAAAGAAAGAAAGAAAGAAAGAAAGACTATTCTATGAAAAAAGAAAAAAACAAAGATTCCATGATGAAAGAATGAAAGGAAGATACCAAAGAAAAAAGAAAGACTATTCTATGAAAAAAGAAAGAAACAAAGATTCAATGATGAAAGAATGAAAGGAAGATACCAAAGAAAAAAAAAAGAAAGGAAGACTATTCGATCAACAGAAGAAAGAAACAAAGATTCCATGACGAAAGAATGAACGGAAGATACCAAAGAAAAAAGAAAGAAAGAAAGACTATTCTATCAACAAAAGAAAGAAACAAAGATTCCATGATGAAAGAATGAAAGGAAGAAACCAAAGAAAAAAGAAAGAAAGAAAGAAAGACTATTTTATCAACAAAAGAAAGAAACAAAGATTCCATGATGAAAGAATGAAAGGAAGATATTAAAGAAAGAAAGAAAGAAAGAAAGAAAGAAAGACTATTCTATCAACAAAAGCAAGAAACAAAGATTCCATGATGAAAGAATGAAAGGAAGATACCAAAGAAAAAAGAAAGAAAGGAAGACTATTCGATCAACAGAAGAAAGAAACAAAGATTCCATGACAAAAGAATGAACGGAAGATACCAAAGAAAAAAGAAAGAAAGAAAGACTATTCTATCAACAAAAGAAAGAAACAAAGATTCCATGATGAAAGAATGAAAGGAAGAAACCAAAGAAAAAAGAAAGAAAGAAAGAAAGACTATTTTATCAACAAAAGAAAGAAACAAAGATTCCATGATGAAAGAATGAAAGGAAGATATTAAAGAAAGAAAGAAACAAAGAAAGAAAGAAAGAAAGACTATTCTATCAACAAAAGCAAGAAACAAAGATTCCATGATGAGAGAATGAAAGGAAGATACCAAAGAAAAAAGAAAGAAAGGAAGACTATTCGATCAACAGAAGAAAGAAACAAAGATTCCATGACGAAAGAATGAACGGAAGATACCAAAGAAAAAAGAAAGAAAGAAAGACTATTCTATCAACAAAAGAAAGAAACAAAGATTCCATGATGAAAGAATGAAAGGAAGAAACCAAAGAAAAAAGAAAGAAAGAAAGAAAGACTATTTTATCAACAAAAGAAAGAAACAAAGATTCCATGATGAAAGAATGAAAGGAAGATATTAAAGAAAGAAAGAAACAAAGAAAGAAAGAAAGAAAGACTATTCTATCAACAAAAGCAAGAAACAAAGATTCCATGATGAGAGAATGAAAGGAAGATATTAAAGAAAGAAAGAAAGAAAGAAAGACTATTCTATCAACAAAAGAAAGAAACAAAGATTCCATGATGAAAGAATGAAAGGAAGAGACCAAAGAAAAAAGAAAGAAAGAAAGACTATTCGATCAACAGAAGAAAGAAACAAAGATTCCATGATGAAAGAATGAAAGGAAGATATTAAAGAAAGAAAGAAAGAAAGAAAGACTATTCTATGAAAAAAGAAAAAAACAAAGATTCCATGATGAAAGAATGAAAGGAAGATACCAAAGAAAAAAGAAAGAAAGAAAGACTATTCTATCAACAAAAGAAAGAAACAAAGATTCCATGATGAAAGAATGAAAGGAAGATATTAAAGAAAGAAAGAAAGAAAGACTATTCTAGGAAAAAAGAAAGAAACAAAGATTCCATGATGAAAGAATGAAAGGAAGATACCAAAGAAGAAAGAAAGAAAGAAAGACTATTCTATGAAAAAAGAAAGAAACAAAGATTCCATGATGAAACAATGAAAGGAAGATACCAAAGAAAAAAGAAAGAAAGAAAGACTATTCGATCAACAGAAGAAAGAAACAAAGATTCCATGATGAAAGAATGAAAGGAAGATATTAAAGAAAGAAAGAAAGAAAGAAAGAAAGATAGAAAAAAAGAAAGAAAGACTATTCTATGAAAAAAGAAAAAAACAAAGATTCCATGATGAAAGAATGAAAGGAAGATACCAAAGAAAAAAGAAAGACTATTCTATGAAAAAAGAAAGAAACAATGATTCCATGATGAAAGAATGATACCAAAGAAAAAAGAAAGAAAGAAAACTATTCTATCAACAAAAGAAAGAAACAAAGATTCCATGATCAAAGAATGAAAGGAAGATATTAAAGAAAGAAAGAAACAAAGAAAGACTATTCTTGGAAAAAAGAAAGAAACAAAGATTCCATGATGAAAGAATGAAAGGAAGATACCAAAGAAAGAAAGAAAGAAAGACTATTCTATGAAAAAAGCAAGAAACAAAGATTCCATGATGAAAGAATGAAAGGAAGATACCAAAGAAAGAAAGAAAGAAAGACTATTCTATGAAAAAAGGAAGAAACAAAGATTCCATGATGAAAGAATGAAAGGAAGATACCAAAGAAAGAAAGAAAGACTATTCTATCAACAAAAGAAAGAAACAAAGATTCCATGCTGAAAGAATGAAAGGAAGATATTAAAGAAAGAAAGAAAGAAAGAAAGACTATTCTATGAATGGTATGATACCCTGTATCACACCCAACTATAGGTTAAATAGTTACTAGTCTTCTGCAACAATGATGGTTTTAGCATTAAATAACCCATGGAGGTTGATATGCCATTAAATAATGGAACTAAACTAAATCTCCGAATGATGTCGTCAGTATTTCAAGTGACTATTCCTATGGACCCCCACACATGGCCGTGCAAAAGCAGGACGACCAGCACGAACATACATTCAGCAACTATGTGAGGATACGGGATGTAGTCCAGAAGACCTGACAGAGGCGATGAACGATAGGGAAAAATGGCGGGAGAGGGTCAGGGATATCCGTGCTACCAGCACGACGTGATGATGATGATATTTCATGGATGATCAAATACAAATCATTTTCAGTCATTAACATTACTTCCACTCAGTCCCAGAGTGGCAATACCTGTAAGGGTCTTATCTACGGGCCAAATAGATGTATTTAAAATTTTTCATATTCGATAGGACCGTGTACAAAATAAAACAAAAAAGAAAATGCGAAACACTTGTTGAACAACCTTGTAGAGTAATGGTTAAAGCGGTGGACTGCTAAATCGTAGTTCGTTAGTTCGAACTCCAGTTCCGTGATTACGTTCACTTTCGAACAAACACTCTTGGAAAAGATATAGAAAGCACTTATCCTACCAGCTATTGATTAAATAGTACCACTACTGTTCTTCTAGACGGACGGCTTTGGCATAAAATAACCTATACAGGTTGATATGCCATTGAACAAAAATGCCTTTTAATTCCTTCATCTTTTATTAATTTGCTTTCATCCATTTTCTTCTCCCAATATTTCTTTCCTCTTCATCATAATTCCTTATTAATCCGTTTTTTCTTTCACCCTTTTTGGGTTTTTTTCTTTTTCATTCTTCGTTTTCTCTTAATAACTCTTAATCACTCTTAATAACTCTCTTAATAATTCCTTCTTTTTTCATTCATTTTCTTTCATCCCTTTGATTTTGTATTACTTTTTTTCTTTGGTCTTATCTTTTTCACCCTTCCCCCAAAATCCCTTCATCTTTCATTCATTTACTTTTATCCGTTTTATCGTATATAACTTCTTTCTTTCGTCATATCTTTTTCACTTTTCCCAACAATTCCTTCATCTCTCGTTCATTCTCTTTCATCCTTATTTTCTTTTGTTCCTTTACTTCTTTTTCATTTATTTTTTTCCTCTTCAACAATTCCTTCTTTCACTGTTTTCTAGAAATTTGTTTTGTACTTCATTTCTTCAGTCTTTCATTCATTTTTTCTTCTTCTTTTCCTTCACGCTATAATTACTTCCTCTTTCATTTGTTTTCTTTATTGTTTTCATATTTCCTTTCTTCTTTTTTATGTTTCATCTTTTCTGTTTATTCATCTTATGTTTTCTTTTTCACCCAAATTCCTTTTTATTTTTCATTCATTTCGTTCATTTTGTTTTATCTTTCCCTCTTTTTTTCCTTCATTTGTTTCTTCTTTTTCTTTTCTAATCTTTCATCTTTTCTTTTTTTTTCTTAGCAATTCTTTCTACTCTACTTTGTTTTTCGTCGTTTCCTTCGTAATTTTTCTTTTTACTCTTTCACCTCCTCATGCAATCCAGTCGTTGTAATATTTTTTGTTCATGTTTTTTTATTCTTTTTATTTTTCATTCCTTTATTTCATTTTCGCTCCAGTTTCTTTCCTCCAGTAATTATTTTTTTCTTTTATAATGAAACAATCCTTCATTATTCTATATATCTTTTCTTCATTTCATGCATTCTTCATTTCATTCATTCTATTTCATTCGTTCTTCATTTCATTCATTCCATTTTTCTTTCATTTTTCCTTCATTATTCTATATATCTTTTCTTCATTCATTCGTTCTTCATTTCATTCGTTCTATTTCATTCGTTCTTCATTTCATTCCTTCCATTTTTCTTTCATTTTTCCTTCATTATTCTATATATCTTTTCTTTATTTCATGCGTTCTTCATTTCATTCGTTCAATTTCATTCGTTCTTCATTTCATTCCTTCCATTTTTCTTTCATTTTTCTTCATTTTTTTATATATCTTTTCTTCATTTCATTCGTTACATTTTTTTCTTATCTACTTTTATCTACTCTTGCCTCCTCCTCTCAATTTTTCTCTCTTTCATTTTCTTCCTTCATTTTTTCTTTATCGAGTTCCTTCCCTCTATTGCT
Source organism: Sepioteuthis lessoniana (assembly GCA_963585895.1). Classification (NCBI taxonomy): domain Eukaryota; kingdom Metazoa; phylum Mollusca; class Cephalopoda; order Myopsida; family Loliginidae; genus Sepioteuthis; species Sepioteuthis lessoniana. The sequence continues at coordinate 54,241,858 of OY757932.1, read as the reverse complement.
TCATGCCTTATTTCTTTTCTTTCCACCCCTGGTTCAATAATTTTTATCCTTTCATTTCTTTTTATTCTCATCAATTTTTAAAGATTTTATTCTAATCTTTTTACCTTTTTGTTCTTCATTGACGAACTAAATTTTTGAATCTATTTTCTTTTTATCAATATTTTTCATTTTACTGGCTGAAATTGATAGATAGTTTAGTAATTTATCTCTCCTTCATTGATTTCTTTCATTCTGTTTATTTTTCATTCCTTTTCTTTCATTTATCCATCCCTCCTATTTCTTTCAGTTTCATTTGTTTTATCTTCCATTCCTTCATTATTTTATTTCTTTCCTATCTCTTTCTTACAGTAATTCATTTTTCTCTCATTCTTTCATTTTCTTTTTTTTTTTATCCCTCACTGTTTCTTTTAGTAACTCCTCTGTCATTGTTTTTTTATATTCTCATCATTTTTTGTGAAATTTTTTTTTGTTTTTTCTTCTTGTTCTTCTTTGTCTTTACAAGTTTTCTTCTTCTTCTTCTTCTTCTTCTTCTTCTTCTTCTTCTTCTTCTTCTTCTTCTATACTCAGTGTTTTAGACTATAAACTATTTTTAATGTCCAAAGAACTAAATGTTTCAAGAGAAAAACCGGGAGGTAGATTTTTATTCTTATCAGTTTTTTAAAAGATCTTTTCCCAAATTTTCATTTTTCTTCTTTGTCTCAGCAAGCTTTCTTCTTCTTCTTCTTCTTCTTCTTCTTCTTCTTCTTCTTCTTCTTCTTCTTCTTCTTCGTCGTCGTCGTCGTCGTCGTTGGCGGCGGCGTCGATGATCCAGGAATTCTGACAATTTACTCCAAAGAGCAAAATGTTTCAAGAGGAAAAGCTGAAGGGAGTAAAGACGCTTTGCAGCTTTAAGTGTCCAGTGGCAATTTTTGATATTTTCCTTGAGTGATTGTGGAGTGAAAACTTGGGCGCGGATTACTCTTGAAACACACCCACCACGAGTGCATGAAAGTCTGATTTGTATTGACGTCCCAATTCCAGTGCCCCCCTCTCTCTCTCTCTCTCTCTTTCCTGTGGTCCTTTTTTTTTTTTGCTGGTCACTGCTCCATTTCATCAGGACACTGCTGGTTGAATTATTGAGACAGTTTTTGCACGTGATACGCAGCAGTTTTAATTCCCCTAACTGATTTAGTCAGGCATTTCCTCACCTCCTCCATTCTTTTACAGCTAGGGACGGGGCACCAGAACAAACTATGCACGCGTTTAGGCGCCAAAATTGCAGACCACACCAAAGACGCGAAAAGGCATAGTTGATGCATCAACACGCAGACGTTGGCTTGAACAATAACTGCAAAAACATACCAAAGAGCTTTAATAAGCTTTAAAAAGGATATGATCTTACATATCTATACACTCACCCATATAGACATAAATTTAGATAGAATGTATATAAAGATAGATAAAATCAACACAAACAGATTAGATAGATAGCAGGACACATGGCGTAACGGTTATAGGCGTTGATTCCCTAAGGACACAATCATCTGAAGGTTGCAGGTTCAATCCTGATTACAGGAATACTTAACACTTTTACCCGGTGATGGCTAACAGGTGACCCCGTGGATTCAATAAAGAATTTTAAGGTATTTTTATTTTTAGAAACAGCAGCAGCAGCCTTTGTTTACATTTTTTATACCCTATCGGCTACCAGAGTGCCCAATTCTTTCGAAGAGCTTCGCATTACGCTAGCGGCGACCGGCAATTTCTTCGCCAGAGAGCTCAACCCACATGGGGGAGCATATATATATATATATATATAGTCATCCACAGACAGATCTGTTTCGTTCTATCAGAACTCATCAGTGTAGCGAGACAGTAGCTTCTCGTAGCTAGGATCGAAACCCGGTTAACTCAAATGCCAAACCAAAGCCTCAAACCATTCAGCCACGAGGAGCCATTAGCTGCGAAGTAAATTTTAAATGGTTATGAATCACAGTTACTATTGTTTGCATACATCCGTTCAACGGCTGCCGAGACCCCAATTCATATACGAAGAGGCTTGCAATGAACGCTAATGGCAACACGATTACTTCTTCGCCAGAGAACTCAACCATACGGGGGTAGGGGAGTATATATATATATATATATATATATCTTTCTCTCTCTCTCTCTATATATATATATATATATCGAGCGTTAGGCTGAGGAAGACAGAAATTGCGTGTGTGCAAGTTGGACTATAGTACAGAAAATATGAAAACAAATAGAAAATGCTTATACGCACAAATTATATCAATATTAATAAAAATATATAGGGCTTTCATTAACACAACAATATATACATGTATTTGCTTATTCCACTTTACAATATACATATATATATATATATATATATATATATATATATATATATACGAGGATCATTAAATAAGTTTCCAGACTTTTTTTCGTATGGGCACTTTTATTGATAGTACACACATGAAACTCTAGTGCCCTTCGAAGTAACCTCCTCCGGCTGCAATACACTTGTTGTACCGTTCCAACAACTTCTGGAAGGCTCCATGGATGTCCTCTTGGGTAAGCGTGTCAATGGCCTTCGTCACAGCATCTTTCATCTCCTCAATTGTCTCATAACGATAGCCTCTGAGCTTAGGAATAAGCAAAAGTCACATGGACCAACGTCTGGACTATAGGGAGGGTGACGAACTGTCTTGATGTCCATCTTGGTCAAATAGTCTGTGACAAAGATGGAGTTGTGGACTGGGGCATTGTCCTGGTGGAAGTGCCACTGACCCGATTTGAAGAGTTCTGGTCTCTTCCGACGGAATCTCTTCCTGAACTCCCTTATAACCTCAACATAATAACCCTAACCATAACACTAACCCTAACTCTTTGGCCAATCAACTCTGATGTATTGGCTTCCTTACTCCCCCCCACACACCACTCATTATCCCTCACAGACTCCCTGCCTTCCTTGAATCTCTTATGCCATTCAAAAAACTGATGCTCGATTCATGCAAGATGGTCGAAAAGCAGTCTGAAGCATTCCATACGTTTCTGTGGCATTTTTCCAAGTTTAAAACAGAATTTTATTGCATATCCTATTTACCAACCCCTCCGCTCGGGCAGGATATGACACAAGGTCAATTTTTAAGCGGAGTTTAATAGGTTTGAATTCAGAGTTTTCCTTCTCCTAGACTAGTTGCCTCACCAAGGCTGAAGAACCTAGTCTGTCCTACTATTTACCCATAGCTGGAGGGAGAATAATTGGATTCATACCTTTCCCAAGGGTATTAGTGCTATGTGAAATGCAATCAGTCTCGTCCAGGATTTGAACTCGTGTCGCCGTGTTCATTTCCCACGACGATAACAATTACACCACGGGCACCTCCAAAAATTTTATTGCATATCGTTCTTCTAAAGTGTCCTCACGTCGCGATTGCATTTTTGAAATTCACCAGCTGTTACAATTAGGCTTTCGTAGGGTGTATTCCAAATCCTGTTGTAGCTGTTTATTTGAACCTGAAATCATAAAAATTGGTCAGTCATTTCATGAGATGAAAAACAATAACATACTGAATTTGCAAAAGTCTACGATAATTTTAAATGCCTGTACAAAAAGGTCTGGAAACTTACAGAATTCACCACGTATATATATATATATATATATATATATATATGTGTGTGTGTGTGTGTGTGTGTGTGAACGAAATAATCGATATACGATCGTTGGTAGCTGAGTTTTAGTTTATGAATCCCGGCCTGTTTTGGCTTCAGCCCATCATCAGGAAGTGTTTATTGCATGCTTAAATTACATATTTACATTTAACGTGTTTGAGAGCCAAATATATCTCTCAAACGTGTCCTAGGAAATACTGTGATCCACATGCGGCTCTTAGAACTGTGAATGGATTTAGATAGGAATACTTAGAAAAATTCAACTGTGTGAAAATGAAAGGTGTTGGATAGACTTATTAGTGTTAATTATCAATACTTGTAACAATTTAAATGTGTGCAAAAAAGCTATTAGTGTGTGCTATACTTGAACCACTTCAGTGTCCAAACAAATGATTTATATTCAATAGAATTATGAGTAATACTTTCATCATTATCATCATGTCATGCCACTCACACGGATATCCCTGACCCTCTCTCGCCACTTCACCCTATCTTTCATCGCCCCTGGCTGGTCTTCAGGGCTTGATCCCCTATCCTCACATGGTTGCTGTATGTATGTTCGAGCTGGTCGTCCTGCTTTTGCTCGGCCATATGTGGGGGTCCATAGGAGTACATCACTTATGAGCTCGTCCTTGTTTCTCCAGCAGTGTCCTGAATGTCTGGTTCGTCTAACTAGGATAGTTTTCGTGATGGGAGGCAGGTGGCGCACAGTTGGTGCTTTGTGGGATGTTGCCGCAGGACTTGTTCAATATTGCCTGCAACATTCTTGTGTAATTGCCATCTAGCTTCTTCTCCAGCCGTTTTGTTAGCGTCCAAGTAGTGCATCTATACAGTAGTATCGACACGACCCCAGCCTGGAAGAAACTGCGTTTCATTTTATCGGTCAGGTCTGATTTCCATATGATCAAGAGCCTGTGAGTAGCTGCCCATGCCTTCGTTAGCCACGTGTCGATGTCTGTTTCGGTTGATGAGATACTGCTTCCTAGTAAGGTGAATTTGTCAACGAGTTTTAGAGAGGTTCCGTCTAGTGTGGAGATGTCGCTTGTTTGATTATAGCTCATATATTCAGTTTTGCGTGCATTGACATGGAGGCCAATGCCTGCAGCGGCTCGTTCCAAACTATGATTTATATTCCACAGAATTATTAGTAATACTTAAACCATTTAACTGAGTGCGAACAATAGTAATATCTATTTGTGTGCAAAAAATTAGCTATAACTTATTTTAAAATAATATTAACAACAAACTATTCAGTTACCAATTGTATGTATAACCATTTAAATTTGTACAAATGGTATGTATAACCATTTAAATTTGTACAAATAACGTATAACAGAACCGTATACAAATAATGTATAACCATTTAAATTTGTACAAATAACGTATAACAGAACCGTATACAAATAATATATAACCATTTAAATTTGTACAAATAACGTATAACAGAACCATATAGAAATAACGTATAACCATTTAAATTTGTACAAATAACGTATAACAGAACTGTATAAAAATAAAGTATAACTATTTAAATTAGTACAAATCGTATGTATAACCATTTAAATTTGTACAAATAACGTATAACAGAACCGTATTGAAATAACGTATAACCATTTAAGTTTGTACAAATCGTATGTATAACCATTTGAATTTGTACAAATAACGTATAACAGAACTGTATACAAATGAAGTATAACTATTTAAATTTGTACAAATCGTATGTATAACCATTTAAATTTGTACAAATAACGTATAACAGAACCGTATAGAAATAACGTATAACCATTTAAATTTGTACAAATAATATTATTTGTACAAATAACAATTGTTAAATAAATTTGTTAATGTGACATAGGAATTTTTGAAATGATTTAACTGGGGATGGCTTCGTGTTATAATGGTTAAAGTGATGGACTGCGGAATCGTTGTAAGCGAGTTTGAACTCTAATCGCGCTATTACGTTCACTTTCGGACAAATACCCTTAGGAAAGGTATGACCCCCCCGCTTATCCTTCCAGCAATGGGTGTAATACTACCACTACTGTTCTTCTAAGAGAATGGCTTTGGCATTAAATAGCCTCCAAACGTTGATATGCCATTAAAACAAAGAAACCAAACCAAATCTTAACTGGGTGCAAACTATGCGTTTACAAACCATATTTGATATATTCATAAACAGAATTTCGCATTAAATAGCCTATAAGAGGTAATATGCCGGAAAATTCAACCGCCTAATCCAACTAACTAAGACCATATACTGGGTGGAACGATAAAATTGTCACCCCAGAAAAGACGATATGATTCCATTTCTGTTTAATGAAAACCGGTTTTATTTTTATTTTTGTTTTTTTTTTTTTGTTGCAGACCATCTAGATGGTCAGTTGTGTACAAATCCCAAGAGCGATTGGAGCCTTCTATCATGTCTGAAAGTGACACAATGTTCAACGAGCGAGATCGGAGATGCGCCGCTGTACAACTCATGCTCTCTACCGATCCAAGTTATGACAACAGGACCATTGCCAGCACCCTCAAAATGCAAATTCGGACGGTTCAACGCTTGAGGGCACAGCTCAACACATCGGACGACCCTTTGGAGGTGGTGGAGCGGAAGGACACCGCCAGGATGACCCGGACCAAGGAGTTCATCGAAAAGGTCCCAGCAATCATTGATGAAACTCCCCAGCGGCCTATTCGGCAGATTGCTAGAGGATAACACACAATTGTGAATGCATGTGTTAAGGAGGACTTAAAGTGTAGGTCCAACAGACGCCAAACAAGCCAGATCTTGACTGAGAAGACAAAGAACTTCAGGCGAATCAAATCCGTCAGGCCCCCTCCTCCCGCGACCTGAATCCACTGGACTACTTCGTTTGGTCATACGTCGGGAACATCACCAACATGACCTTCCACAATACCAAAGCCAGCCTGATCGCCGCCATCCGCCGAGTATTCGCCGAGCTCCCGCTGGCGCTTGTGGAAAAGGCATGCTCCCAGTTCCGGATCCGTATCGAGGCGGTAATTGAGGCTGAAGGTGGTTACATTGAATAGATGTCAGCTTTAGTAAATAATCAAGTTACCTGAATTGATTTTTTCAATAAAAGTTTTAAAATAAAGCTGTAGTGTTGTTTTCTTTAGGACGACAATTTTAGCGTTTCACCCTATATATAGAGCCTTGTAGGATGCAGATGTTGAATACACCGACTGCATCTCTGTAGAGGATTAAGACACCTCCCCATAGAGAGTCCTGGATCTGACATTAAACAATCTGATGACAAAGTTCCGGCTTTGGGAATTTGGGGAATGTGTAGTATGCCTTCATTGTCATTGCTTCCAGCTCCACTCTGGCCCGGAATGGTAGCACCTGAAAGGGTTCTACCTGTGGAGCAAATTGAATTGTTTGACAACTTAAACTGAGCGTAAATAAATGACTTTTGCTAAATTGAATTGTTAGAAATAGAACTGTTTGATCATGTAAACGTGTATAAACAAATGATTGATGCAATATTGAAATGTTAGTGATTCATAGCTATACTTTGAACCATTTAAATGTGTGCAAATGAATGTTGTTGAATAGAATAATTAGTGTTAAAAAGCAATAATTGTAACAACTTCACTGTAGGCAAACAAATGATTAATATTAAAAAGAATTATTTGTGGTATATAGCAGTAATTGAAATCCCTTATCAGTGCAGAAACAATAGTAATTTTAGAGGGAAAACAACTAAGTTCTATCTTAGATAAAAATGATATTACTAACTGTTCTCTCCCAAATCATATTAATATCCAAAACTGGTGTTATATTGTTACTGTTACATAACAATACTTAAAACCATTTAACAGTGAGCTCTAGCTCCTTTAAAATGTGTTTCCTTATCATATATTTAACGTATATATATATATACATATATATATACATATATATATATACATATATATATACATATATATATATATATACATATATATATATACATATATATATGCATATATATATATATATGCATATATATATACATATATATATACATATATATGTATATATATACATATATATATATATACATATATATATATATATGTATATATACATATATATATACATATATATATATATATATATATACATATATATATATATATATATATATATACATATATATATATACATATATATATACATATATACATATATATATACATATATATATATATACATATATATATATACATATATATATATACATATATATATATATATGTATATATATATATGTATATATATATGTATATATATATACATATATATATATATATACATATATATATATATACATATATATATATATATATAAATATATATATATATGTATGTGTGCGTGTGTGTGTGTGTGTGTGTGTGTGTGTGAAAACTGGATTTGGCATTTTATAACCATTGGAAGTGCCCTTGGTGTAATGTTTATCGTCGCAAGAATTTGACACGGCGGCACGAGTTCAAATCCTAGACGTGACTGATTGCATTTCACATAGCACTAATACTCTTGGGAAAGGTATGAATCCAATTATTCTGCCTCCAGCAATGGGTAAATAGTAGGACAGACTAGGTTCTTCAGCCTTGGTGAGGCAACTAGCCTAGGAGAAGGAAAACTCTGAATTCAAACCTGTTAAACTCCGCTTAAAAATTGACCTTGTGTCATATCCTGCCCGAGTGGAGGGGTTGGGTAAATATGATAACTGTAAATTATATGTACGAGATTAGAATACTAGAAACCACACGAGGTGGACTCCCCGTAGCATAAAGACCGAAGTACTACTCTGAAGTCTTAAAGTAAGCAAGTTCGAGCTATTAATTTCACTTTTGAACAAACACGCTAACGAAAGCCCTGGTTTAAATTGTATCCCTACTGTTCTTCAACAAGGATGTCCTTGGCACTAAATAACATACAAAGGATGATGTGCTATAATAAAAGAAACCAAACTTTAAAAACATATTTAACTCTATACAAACTTGTTTTTAAATTTCAGCTTTTAGCTTCTTACAATATTTCTCCTGTTATTTATCCGAAACCTCGGGTGAAGGACAGTAGAGATTGTATGTATTCGATGTTCCATCGATACTTGCAAGTGTTCTTTTTCCAATCAATTTGTGTAGTGATCCCCAAAGGAGATAAACAGTCCTGAAAAGTACACGGGAGATATCATGGTTAAACCACTGGAGAGTGGAATTGTAGAAAGTGAGTTCGAACTCCAGTCGCGCTATTACATTCACTTTCAGACAAATACCCTTGGGAAAGGTATGAACTCCCTTATCCCCCCCAGATATGGGTTAAATAGTACCACTACTCTCCTTCTAAAAGAATGGATTTAGCATTAAATAACCCAAGAAGGTTGATATGCCATTAAACAATCAACTGAAAAGTACAATTTATTGGATTTCATTTGAATTTCACATTTCAAATACAATTATGCATTCTAAAATTGAAATGCATGGGACATTTTTTTGCTTGGTTGTTTTGTTTTAGGCTGTATCGACCCTTTTCGGGTTATTTAAAGCCAAATTATGTCATTTTGATAAAAGTTTCAAACAATTCAGCTTACTATAAGTGCAGTTTTCTTCACACAGTTACATGTCGAAATAGTTCTACTTCAAACAATTCAGTTTAGCATAATTACACAGGGTTTTTTTTTGTCTACACACATTTAAATGGAAAAACAGTTAATTTCAAACTATTCAGTTTAGTTGGTTGGTTTCTTTGTTTAATGGCATATCAACCTTTGTAGGTTATTTAATGCCAAAGCCATTCTCCTAAAAGAACAGTTGTGGTACTATTTAATCTATAGCTGGGAGGATAAGGGGTTGCTATACCTTTCCCAAGGGTACTTGCCCGAAAGTGAACGTAATAGCGTAACTGGAGTACGAACTCGCTTCCTACGATTCCGCTGTCCATCATTTTAACCATTACACCACGAAGACACCCCCTATTCAGCTTGGTGCGGTTACAGTTTAGTTCTATTTGACACATAGATAGGATCCACTCAAACGCTACCATTCCCGATCAGAATGGACCTCGGAGCGATGGCAATAAAGGAGTATTCCACATTCCCCAAATCTCCAGAATTACTGAAGCCTAACCATCGGATTGTTTTGCGTCATTTCCAGGATACTGGTAGGGGGAGTCTTGTCTGTCTGCAGAGATGCAATCGGTGTATTCTATAGCCCAAGCCGACTTGGCAAGTTTTTTTGTTTTATTTTGAATTCAAAGTGAAAATCAGTAGAGTTGAATTTTAACCAAGGCTTTCCCCTACGAATCACAACATTAATTGTTTACTAAAACAAATAAATTGTTTACTAAAACAAATAAATTGTTTACTAAAACAAATGAATTAATAAGACTATGATTACTAAATACATAATGCTAATAATAATTCGAGATAATTATATTTATGAATTTGATTTGAATGATTTATTAAAAAAAAGACTATATCAGATTCATGCATTAAATTTTAAAGATCACACATTAAAATTATTATAAGATTTTATCAAATTAAACAAGATTATGTCATATAACAATCGTCAGAACGAATCTTAATGCAATTTTAATTCATATTCTAAATAAAATATAATTATGAAAAATAAAATGTGAAAAGAATATCATATATTGAATTATTTATTTAATGACATTATTTCTAAAAAAAAACAAAAACTATGGCAAATGAAAGTAACAGTAATTGTAATTTTTTTCTATATTTCGTAATATGGATTGATCTATCTATTTTAAATATCTATATATCTAATTAGTGTGAATTGTCGGCTACTACACACGCGTAAACGCAACACTCTTGAGTACTTCGGTAACAGATAAGCATATATGTAAATAAGTATATACGTAAAAAAGTCCTTCGCTTACGCTGAGAAGGACGATAATGTGAAGTCAGCCAGGTTTCGATCCCAACTTGAAATATCTCGCGTGTCTAGCACCATTGAAGGGCTGAGATACAACGAGACAGTGTGTCTGTGGATTACAATGTATACTTAGCGACCTTAGTCAAGAGAGACCTAAAGGCTCCCTTTTCATTAGCTACTACACCGAGGAGCAGGGGAGGGCACTACTCCATTCCCAGGATTACTCAACTTACCATTGATCCTCTCCTTATTGTGATGAGTGCATAGTAAGACGGCATCAAGTACCATTTTCGAGTTTTTGGTATGACTCGACCTGGGATTGAACCTCGGTCTCCCGGACCTTTGGCGAACATCCTACTTATATATATATATATATATATATATATATATATCTTTATTTATTTGCATTTTCATAATAATCATAATAAAATTTGACAATACGAACAAATGGTATATGTACAACCCAGTACCTGTCCGAGAAAATGACACATAAACTCCTATGTAACTTTGACGTTCAGACGGATCTTTTTCGTAGGGAGCAGAACTAATCAACAAAAACAAGAGAATTTGCAAAATTGTCAGCTTTGCTGTTCTGGCTGATCACAGAATAAAAGTGAAAAGAAGGATATATACCTCAGCCAAGCTAGGGAATTGGAAAAACTGTGAAACATGAAGGTGACAATTATACCAATTGTGATTGGTGCTTTTGGCACGGTAACTAAAGGATTTGGAAATTGGCGGATGAGTGGAGACCATCCAAACGACAACATTATTGAGAACGGCCAGAATACTGAGAAAAGTCCTGGAGACTTGAGTAGACTTGCTGTCACTCAATCTCCAGTGAAAGGCCATCAGCTAAAACTGATGTGGAAAACTCCAATGAATAATAATAATAATAATAATAATCTTGCTAGGTATTTGAAAAAACTATGGAAAAGGAAGGTGACAACTATACCAATTGTGATACGTACTTTTGGTACAGTAACTAAAGGATTATTAAAAAGACTGGAGGACTTGGAAGTTGGCGGATGAGTGGAGACTATCCAAACCACATCATTATTGAGAACGGCCAGAATACTGAGAAGAGTCCTGGAGACTTGCTGTCACTTAAACTCCAGTGAAAGACCATCAGCTTACGCTGATGTGAAAAACTCTAAAAGAGATAACAACAATAATAATAATAATAGATTTTAAGAAGTGTAAAAAACAATTGTAAAATAAAAAACAAATTGTGTAAATGTAAGTCGAAGAGCCTGGATAGAGTCGAGAGCTTTCGTGGACGAAAAAGAAGAGAGAGAGAGAGAGAGAGAGAGAGAGAGAGAGAGAGAGAGAGAGAGAGTTAGTGCTTGGGAAGAAATGGGAGGGATAGCATGAGGTGTAGGTCGAAGTAAGTAATTCAAAGAAAACTCATATTTCATCTTCGGCACGCCACCGTTCCCTGCCATTTTCAACACTATGTTTTTCAACTGTCAAACCAATAAAGGAGAGAGAGAGAGAGGGGGGGAGGGGCGAGACCACCCTTTTAAAGAAGAAGTAGGGTCAGCTAAAGCGGATATATAATCGTTGTCGACAGCGAGTACAAGAATCGAAGACTTGCAGAGGCTGAAGGAATGAAGAAGCCCGAACAAAACGAATGTCTTGGTGGTCACGGTGTTGTGCAGTCAGGAATTATTGGAATCAAGTCACGAAGAAACAAGGACAGGAACCGGAATTGGCACAGACAGCAACGGAAACAAATTACTTATGAAAAGATCAAACGACTTGGACAAAGGATTTTACATACACAAAGAGCTTTTACTGAAATTGACATGAAAGAAATAAGGGACGTAACTCCTCCCGCCTCCGGAGAATTATTGCTTTATTTATTTAATTTTATTACTAACGAACAAGATGAACTGATAAAGAATTTTCTTCTTTATCCATATATTTGATGATTAGTCCGAGGATGAGTCAAAAGTTTTGCGATATTTTTTTACTTTATTCTTCAAGTTACGATAAAAACAGCTTTGCATTTACAGTACAATCCATCATGTTGCATTATCTGAAGTCACCTTTCTGTCAGTAGCCCAATCGACTGGGGCTCTAGAATGCACTGAGTACATCTCTGCAAAAGATTAAGACCCACAAAGAGTGTCCTAAATGTGACATTAAACCATCTGATGGTGAGGCTCCAGTCTTGGAGCTTTGAGGTATATGGAGTATCCCTTAATTGCCATCACTCCCAGGCTCACCCTGACCCTACGTAATGACACTTGATATTGTCCTGCCCATGGGACAAGTAGAAATGTTTGACATTTAAAATGAATGCAAACAAATGACATGCTAGACTGAATTGTTAGAAATAGAACTGTGTGTAAGCAGACGACGGATGCTTATTTGAATTGTTAGTAATACACATCAATACTTTTAATCACTTCACTGAGTGCAAACAGATGATTTATATTTTAATAGAATTATGATTGTCATGTAGCAAAAACTGAAACCCTTTAAATGTGTAGAAACAATAGCAAACAAGTATGCTAGTAAATTAATTCTAACTCATCTAAAAATAAAATTATCAACAAACCAATCACTTAGGAATCATGTATATGTTTTTAAGTGTGAGCAAACAAATGGTTGATGTTTAATTGTTACTGTTACATAGCAATGCTTGTAACCATTTGATAGTGTGCAAAGGAATGAATAGTGTGGAATAGATTTATTCCTGTTACATAGCAATACTTGTAACCATTTGATAGTGTGCAAATGAATGAATAGTGTTGAATAGAATTATTACTGTTACATAGCAATACTTGAAACTATTTGATAGTGTGCAAAGGAATGAATAGTGTTGAATAGAATTATTACTGTTACATAGCAATACTTGTAACCATTTGATAGTGAGCAAATGAATGAATAGTGTTGAATAGAATTATTACTGTTACATAGCAATACTTGAAACTATTTGATAGTGTGCAAAGGAATAAATATTGTGGAATAGAATTATTCCTGTTACATAGCAATACTTGAAACCATTTGATAGTGTGCAAATGAATGAATAGTGTTGAATAGAATTATTCCTGTTACATAGCAATACTTTAAACCATTTGATAGTGTACAAAGGAATGAATAGTGTTGAATAGAATAATTCCTGTTACATAGCAATACTTGAAACTATTTGATAGTGTGCAAAGGAATGAATAGTGTTGAATAGAATTATTACTGTTACATAGCAATACTTGAAACTATTTGATAGTGTGCAAAGGAATAAATAGTGTTGAATAGAATTATTACTGTTACATAGCAATACTTGAAACTATTTGATAGTGTGCAAAGGAATGAATAGTGTGGAATAGAATTATTCCTGTTACATAGCAATACTTGAAACTATTTGATAGTGTGCAAAGGAATGAATAGTGTTGAATAGAATTATTACTGTTACATAGCAATACTTTAAACCATTTGATAGTGTGCAAATGAATGAATAGTGTTAAATAGAATTATTACTGTTACATAGCAATACTTTAAACTATTTGATAGTGTGCAAAGGAATAAATAGTGTGGAATAGAATTATTCCTGTTACATAGCAATACTTGTAACCATTTGATAGTGTGCAAATGAATGAATAGTGTTGAATAGAATTATTCCTATTACATAGCAATACTTTAAACCATTTGATAGTGTGCAAATGAATGAATAGTGTTGAATAGTATTATTCCTGTTACATAGCAATACTTGTAACCATTTGATAGTGTGCAAAGGAATGAATAGTGTTGAATAGTATTATTCCTATCACATAGCAATACTTGTAACCATTCGATAGTGAGCAAAGGAATGAATAGTGTTGAATAGAATTATTACTGTTATAGCGGTATGTGTAACCACTTCAATATCTGCAAATAAATGATTAATATTGAATAAAATTAGTAGTGTTCATCATTATCATTTCACGCTATTAGCACGGATATTTCTTACCCTCTCTCGCCACACCTCCCAATTGCCAATTGCTTCCGGTAGGTTCTCAAGGCTGCATCCCGTATCGGCACAGAGCTGCTGTATGAAGGTTCGAGCTGGACGTCCTGCTTTTGTTCGTCCATGTGAAGGGTTCTACAGGAGTACAGCACTAATGAGCTCGTCCCTAATTCTCCAGCAGTGTCCCACATGTCTGGTTTGTCTAATTCTGATAGTTTTGGTGATGGGTGGTAGGTGGCCGTACAGCTACTGCTTCGGAGGGTACTGTCTCCAGGACATGTTCAATACTGCTCATAGCATTCTTGTGTAATTGCCGTCTAGCTTTTTCTCCATGCGTTTAGTTAGCGTCCATGTGGTGCATACATATAGCAGTATCGACAGCAATAATTAAATGTGTAATATAATAGCCGAGGGATTTCGTTTTATGCCTTTGGGTTTAGTTAGGCTGAGAACCTTTCGGCTCAATGCATAGGTTGCTTAGGTGCAACATTAACGCAGGTGCAGAGCAGACGTGTCACTCAGAGATGTCACAATAGCCTAGATGGGAAACGGGGCTAGAGAGTGTGAATGACGTCACGCACCGGAAGCGCACGGATGATTTTGGGAATTTTGAAGAAAGTTATTTGAGTTGAGAACTGAACACCGAACGAGAAGGGTCGACTTTCGGGGCTCGCAGATGCCAGACGAATTTGCGCGCTACGGGCGCCGCACGTCATGGGGAGCAGATGGAAAAGTCATCATAGAAAGAATGTGTATCTCTCTTCCTTATGTCGAAGAACCTTTAAACTCAAAGGTAATAAAAAGTTTCGTACCTGAACTAAGAAGTCGTTACGTATTTTTCGTGTTTCGGGATTCCTATGTTCTATGTATATATGTAATGAACAGTCTATGTACTTTTCACACATATCCGTATCATGGCTATGGTACAAAAGCATTTAACTGTGTAGAAACAAAAGCAAACTTTTTTTTTTTAAATTTCAATTAAAGTAAACACTTAGGTATCATGTATATGTTTTTAAGTATGTGCAAACAAATACTTGAAACTATTCAACTGTAAACAAAAAATATTGAGCTCATGATCGTTTAAAAATGTTATCGACAAAATGTGTTTAGTTGGTTGGTTGTTTGGGTTTTATGGCATATCAACCTTTTGTAGGTTATTTAACGCCAAATCCATTTTTATGAAAATAGTTCTATTTCAAACAATTCAGTTTAGCATAAGTTCGCAGTTTAATTATTTCTATTTCAAGCTATTCAGTTATTCAGTTTAGTTAAGCAGTTCTAATTAAATAATTCAGTTTAGTATAAGTACAGATTGTATTTACACACAGTTAAATGTCAAAACAGTTCTACATTAAACAAATCAGTTTTGTGTAAAATGTCCAAAAAATGTTCATTTCAAATAATTTGGTTTAGCATAAACACGATTTTTAAATGTAAATACAGTTTAATTGTCAAAAACATGTGTATTTTAAGCTATTCAGTTTTGTCAAACAATTCAGCTTAGCATAAGTATGCCGTTAGTTCTATTTTACCCATAGATAGGGCCCAATCAGGGGCTAGGAGCAATGGCAATAAAGGGGTACTCCGCATTCCCCAAAGCCCCAGTATCACTGGAACCTCGCCATCAGATTGTTTAGTGTCATATCCAGGATACTCATTAGAAGAGGGTGTCTTACCCCTTTCCAGAGGTGAAGTCAGTGTATTCTACAGCCCCGGCCGACTGGACAAAAATTGTGTTTAGAAATCATATATATTTAATATATACGTATAAAGAGAATTTGGCATTAAATAACGTACATTTGTTTATATGCCATAAAACCAAACAAAACTAAACCTTTCTGCCAGTTCTTTGATCCCACGTTAATACCACTTCTTATCCTTCGAGGTAAAGAATTCCTTCACTGAAGTTTCCCTCTTCCCTTGGTTATTGAAGCGTCCCAAGCACAGGAAGTTAGCTATGGATCAGAATAAATAATAACCCGAGGGTGCTACGTCCAGATGCTGGGTATGGCATCGGTTCGTTTACCTTAAGTTCCTGGAGTTTATTCCTGGTCGTCTGAGCGTTGTTTTACCGCAGAAGAATTCAATTTCTTTTAACCAATGCCAGGTTTGGGTCGATGTTGCCGTACAGTCAGATACATCTGCTCCAGCTCTTTAGAGTATAGAAATATGGTTGGTTGGTTGGTTGGATTTTATGGCATATCAACCATTGTAGGTTATTTAATACCAAATCCATTTTAATACAAATTAACAGTTCTATTTCTAACAACTCAGTTTAGCATAAGTACACAGTTTGTCAAAAGCATTTCTATTTCAAGCTATTCCGGTTAGTCAAACAGTTCTAATTTAACCGATTATATTTATAT
Organism: Sepioteuthis lessoniana; assembly: GCA_963585895.1. Classification (NCBI taxonomy): domain Eukaryota; kingdom Metazoa; phylum Mollusca; class Cephalopoda; order Myopsida; family Loliginidae; genus Sepioteuthis; species Sepioteuthis lessoniana. The sequence continues at coordinate 54,224,979 of OY757932.1, read as the reverse complement.
ATCCTTGGAAATGGAAAAGGCAACACGAGTTCAAATTCTGGACGAGGCTTATTGCCTTTCATACAGCGGTAATACCCTAAGTACCCTTCTCTGCCTCCACTAAAATGCAAATAGAAGGACAGACTGGGCTCTTTAATCGTAGTGTGGTGACCGATCTAGGAGAAAGTAAACTCTAAAGTGAAACCACTTAAATTCTGCTTAAAAATTGACATTGTGTCACATCCTGTCCATGCAGAGTGAATACTAAATTGAATTGGTTGGTTGGTGGGTTGGTTGATTGGTTTTTGTGGCATATCAACCTTTGTAGGTTATTTAACGCCGAGTTCATTTTTATGCAAATTGTCAACTCTATTTCAAAAATTTCAGTACAGCATAAGTAGACAGTTTAATTGTCATCATCATCATCATCAACATCATCATCATCATCATCATATCCCTGACTCTCTCTCGCCACTTCTCCCTATCGTTCATCGCCTCCGGCAGGTCTTCAGGGCTACATCCCGTATCCTCACATAGCTACTGTATGTATGGTCGTGCTGGTCGTCCTACTTTTGTACGGCCCTATGTGGGTGTCCATAGGAGTACATCACTTATGAGCTCGTCCCTGCTTCTCCAGCAGTGTCCTGCATGTCTGGTTCGTCTAACTTGGATAGCTTTCGTGATGGGGGGCAGGTGGCCGTATAGTTGGTGCCTTGTGTAGTGTTGCCGTGTTCAATATTGCTCGCAACATTCTTGTGAAGTTGCCGTCCAGCTTCTCCAGCCGTTTAGTTGTACTATAGCCACAAGTAACGCCATGTGCGAAATAGACATATAATGTTCATAACGATAGAACATATAAAGAACATAGGAATCTCGAAATTCGAAAACACGTAACAACTTCTTGTTCAGGTATGAAACCTTTTTATTTTGAGTTAAAGGTTTCGACATAAGGAGGAGAGACACAATGTTTTTATGTTGGCTTCTTCATCTGGCCCCTACCTTTTGCGGCACCCATGGCGCGCAAAATCGTCTCACCGCTGCGAGCCCAAAAGTCGACCGTCTTCGTCCAGTGTCTAGTTTTCAACTCTCTAACTTTCTTTCAATTCTCCACAAACCTCTGCGCGCTTCCGGTGCGTGACGTCATTGGCACTCCGTCACCCGTTTCGTCTCGGACTAGTGTGACATCTCTGAGTGACACCTTCTTCTGCCCGCGCGTGCCAGCGTTAAAACCTGCATCAATGTTTGCACCTAACTAACCCAAATGCTGAGCCGAAAGGTTCTCAGCCTAACTAAACCCAAAGGCATGAACCGAAATTCCTCGGCAATTACGTTACAAAGTTAGCCTCCAAGGAGTGCATCCATACGGCAGTAGTACAGTTCTAATTCAGTTAATTCACGTAAGTATAAGTAGAGATTTTGTTTACACACAGTTAAATCTCAGAACACTTCTATATCAAATAATTCAGTTTAGTGTAATTAGAGTTTCAATGTCAAAAACAGTTCCATTTTTTAAAAAATTCTGTTCAGCATAAGCACACTGTTTAAATGTAAGTACAGTTTAATTGTCAAAAACATTTCTATTCAGTTTATACAAACAGTTCTAATTCAAACAATTCAGTTTAGCATAAGTATGCAGTTAGTTCTATTTAACCCATATATAGGGCTCTATTAGGTGCTACCATTCCGGGCCAGAGTGGAGCTGGGAGCAATGGCAATTAAGGGGTGCTCCGCATTCCCCAAAGCTCTAGCATCACTGGAACCTCACAATCAGATTATTTATTGTCATATCAGGACACTCATTAGTGGGGGGGGTCTTACCCCTCTGCAGTGAAGCAGTCGGTGTATTCTACAACCCCAGCTGACTGGGCAATTTAAATTGAATTGTTTGCTTAGAATAGTTTAATTGTGTGTAAACAAATCCCTACTGTTATCTGAATTGTTTGATATACATAGCAATACTCGGATAGCGATACTGGCAAATACACCCAACCAAGCCGAAACACTACTGCATAGTTTGGAACGAGCAGCCGCAGGCATAGGCCTCTATGTCAATGCACACAAAACGGAATATATGTGCTATAATCAAACGGGTGACATCTCCACTCTAGACGGAACCCCTCTTAAACTAGTAGACAAATTCACAAATTCGCATCAACCGAAAAGGACATCGACACGAGGTTAACGAAAGCATGGACAGCTATCAATAGGCTATCAATTATATGGAAATCATACCTAACCGATAAAATGAAACGCAGCTTCTTCCAGGCAGCGGTCACATCGATACTGCGATATGGATGCACTACATGGACTCTAAAAAAACGGCTGGAGAAGAAGCTAGACGGCAATTACACAAGAATGCTGCGAGTAATCTTGAACAAGTCCTGGCGGCAACACACCACAAGACACCAACTGTACGGCCACCTGCCTCCTATCGCGAAAAATATTCAAGTTAGACGAACCAGACATGCAGGACACTGCTGGAGAAGCAGAGACGAACTCATAAGTGGTGTACTCTTATGGACCCCCACACGTGGCCGTGCAAAAGCAGGACGACCAGCACGAACATACATTCAGCAACTATGTGAGGATACGGGATGCTGTCCAGAAGACCTGCCTGAGGCGATGAGCGATAGGGAAAAGTGGCGAGAGAGGGTCAGGGATATCCATGCTACCAGCACGACATGATGATGATGATGATGCTTAATTGATTTTTTAGAAATAGAACTGTTTGATCATTTAACTGTTTGTATCTACAAAATTTGTTTAAATATCTCATATCTTATATATATATATGTATATATATTAACAAGATTGAACATTAAGTAACCAAAAATGGTTTATACGCAATAAAACCAAAGCAAAACATTGTTTAATCATATTACTAATGGTAAAGAGCAATACCTGAAACCTTTTAACTGTGTGCAAACAAATGATTGATATTTAATAGCGTTATTAATGTTCGATAGCAATGCTTGAAATGATTTAACTGCGCAAAAATGACTTCTAACAACTCGTTTAAAAATAAAATTACCAACAAATTGTTTGTAATTCGCTTGTAAATTGTATATATATATATATATATATATAAACAGGATTTGGTATTATATAACCCACAAGGGTTGATATGCAGAGATTATTCTACAACCCCAGCCGACTGGGTTCTATATATGATTTGTAAACACATTTTGCAGATAGCATTCCCGATCGAGCATGAGCCATTAGATTATTTAATATCATATCCAGCAGACTCGTTGGTGGGTATTACTCATCTGTTGTGATGCTGACTGGGCTGATATATGTATTTTTGGGAAGGGGACATTCGCGTTGTAACGTTTACCGTTGTTGGAAATCGACTCGGTTACCTGAGTTCGAATCCTGAAAGAAACTTCACTTCACTGAGTGGTAAAACCCTTTAAAAAATATGAATCCAGCGATTTCCTCTCCAGGCAGGGCAGACTAGGTTCTTTGACTTAGTTGCGACAACCAGTCTGGGAGAAAAAATAGTCTGAATTCTAACCAGTTGTTGACCAGGAGAGGGATGAGCCCTACCAGGCTATTTCTGCCCAAGATATCCTTGATGAGTAACGCCCCACTTCCAAACAAGATTACTAGACCAGCGATGATGATTGTGTGTGTTTGATTATGAAAGAGGATTTCAAAATGGCTTTGACTTCAAAGCAAAATTCCGAGAGCGGTAATATTGATGGTATGTATGTTTCCTTCCGCGAGACCTATGGTCTGAAATTTTTGTCCATTCATGATAATGTAGAACATGTTTAGCATATAAGGTTAGTTTTTTTTTCAAATTCTAAATCTTTTATTGTTTATATCGATGGGGGATCATTTTACAGTGTTAAGTATAAGGCTAAACTGGACCCTTACGTTATGTTCGTCTGCTGAGATAAACTGAATCGCAAAGGTACAGTAGTCATTTAGAAACAGGTGAAATATACTGGCTGATGGAAAACAAACCTCTATCTTTTCGTATTTATTTCTTGTAAAAATTCAGACCTATCTGATAAAATAAAACGCAGTTTTTTTTCCAAGCAGCAGTCGTATTCATACAACTATATGGATGCACCACATGGAAACTGACTAAGCGCATGGAAAAAATATCTTGACAGCAATTGCACAAGAATGCTACGAGCCATATTGGATAAATCCTGGAGGTGCCTGTGGTGTAATGGTTATCTTCGTAGGAAATGGATACGGCGACACGAGTTCAAATCCTGGACGAGACTGATTGCATTTCTCATAGCACTAATACCCTTGGGAAAGGTATGAATCCAGTTATTCTCCCTCCAGCTATGGGTAAATAATAGGGCAGACTACGCTCTTCAGCCTTGGTAAGGAAACTAGTTTAGGAGAAAGAAAACTCTAAATTCAAACCTGTTAAACTCCGCTTAAAAAAAATTGACCTTGTGTCATATCCTGCCCGAGCGGATGGGTTGGTAAATATGCATATTGAATAAATCCTGGAAGCAGCATCCCACAAAACAGCAGTTATACGGTCACCTACCTCCCATCTCTAAAACCATTCAAACCAAATGAACAAGACATGTGGGACACTTATGGAAAAGTAAGGGTAAACTCATAAGCGACGTTCTCCTGTGGATTTCATCACACAGATGAGTAGGTGTTGGACATCCGGCTAAAACCAATTAACAACAGCTCTCTACAAAAAGAGAATGTAGTCCAGAGGACCAGCCGAAGCGATGAACGATAGAGATGAATGGAGAAGGAGAGTCAGGGAAATCCGTGCTCTCGTCATGACACGATGATGGTGATCACTTTTCTGTCACCCAATCTCTTTTCAATCGGTAAAACATACTGAGCACATTTTAAAGCTAGAAATTCATATTTACCCAACCACTCCGCTCGGGCAGGATATGACACAAGGTCAATTTTTAAGCGGAGTTTAACAGGTTTGAATTCAGAGTTTTCCTTCTCCTAGACTAGTCGTCTCACCAAGGTTGAAGAACTCAGTCTGCCCTACTATTTACCCATAGATGGAGGGAGAAAACTTGGATTCATACCATTCCCAAAGGTATTAGTGCTATGTGAAATGCAATCGGTCTCGTCCAGGATTTGAACTCGTATCGCTGTGTTCATTTCCTACGACGATAACCATTTCACCACGAGCACCTCCTAAAGCTAGAAATTAACTATTCGTCGAATCTGCATTATGTCTTTTTGAATAATAAGTTTACATTGGGTTTAAGTTCTCTGTTTAATGGCATATCAACCATCGTGAGTTATTTAATGTCAATGCAGTGATGCAATTTAAACAGCAGTGGTGCTATTTAAACACATACCAGGGTGGATTATAGCGTTTATACCTTTCTAAGGTTATTTGTCGGACAGTCGACGTAAAAGCGCGACTGGAGTGAGAACCGGCATACTTGGAGGCAGCAGTCCAGTCATTACGCCGTGGGAAGTCACCTCGATAAGTTTCTTTTAGTTTTTTGTTTAATGGCATATCAACCTCCATGGGTTATTTAATACAAACTCCATCCTCGCAGAGTGGGTGTCCTCGTGGTGTAATGGTTCAAGTGATGGACTGCGAAATCGATCACTTTCGGACAAATAACCTTGGGGAAGGTATGAACCCCCTTATCCTGCCACTTACGGGTAATATAGCATCACGGATGTTCTTCTAGAAGAATGGCTTTATCATTAAATAACCCCCGAAGGTTTATATGCCATTAAACAAAGAAAGCAAATCATTTTATCCTCACAGAAGGACAGCAGTGGTGATATTTATCCCATACCTCGGTGGATAAGGGGGTTCATACCTTTCTCAAGGGTATTAGTCCAAAAGTGATCGCAAACGAGCAACTCATGCTCAAATTCGCATTCTATGATGTCACGGTCCAACACGTCAGCCACAACGCCATGAACGATAAGAGGAATAAAAAAAAATCGTCAATAGAAGAAACTTTGACGTCAGCGGCGCGTCTGTGTTCAAATTGAAAATATCACTTGATTATTGATGGTGTTAATTTCACCGAATTTTGATCCGTTCGAAAGCTTTCAAATTGTACTGGTTTATTTTCGTTAGCGATAAGCGAGAAAATGGTAATTAATCTCTGACTTCAGCTCGGTAGAAACCAATTGTCTTTCCATTTATGACTTATCTCCCTTGACCTGACTTGAAAGATTAAACGTTACAAATATAGAGCTTCATAAAAACAAATACATTCTAATTAGAACTTAGCAGAGCTTATTATACGCTGACTGTATCTTCTACACAAGGCTAACACACCCCACCAAATAAAAAGTGGGTGTTCTGTGTATGATACTAAATTCGCAACTGAGGTTCCAGTTCTGGAACTCTCAGAGACATAGAGTTTCTTTTTCATTGACCTTACTTCCAGGTCTTCTCTGACCAGATTGGTTTGATTTGGTTTGGTTTGGTTTTATGGCCTATCAACCATGCCAAATCCATTTTTATACATATAAACAGTTCTATTTTAAACGATGTATTTTAGCAAAAGTACACAGTTTAAAATGTCAAAAACAGTTCTATTTCAAACAATTCAGTTTAGTATTAGTAGGCTTTTTTGTTTACACAGTTAAATGTCAAAACAGTTCTATTTCAAACAACTCAGTTTAGCATAAGTACTCAGTTTTATTGTCAAAAAAATTTCTATTTCAAATAATTCAGTTTAGCACACAAAAACATATCTATTCCAAGCAATTCAGTTCAGCAATAAGAACACAGTTTCAATGTCAAGAACTGTTCTATTTCAAACAACTGAATTGTTTGAAATAGAACTGTTTTTGACATGTAAACTGTGTACTTATGCTAAACTGAATTGCTTGAAATCGAATAGTTTTGACATTTAACTGTGTGTAAAAAATTATACTATACTAAATTGAATTGTTTGAAATAGAACTGTTTATATGTATGAAAATGCATTTGGCATTAATAAGCTACAATGGTTGATGTGCCATAAAACCAAACCTGATCTCTATTTCTCACTGTCTTTTTTCCAAGCCCTTGGGGAACATTCAAAGAACACCAACTACTATTGGTATGAGGATGTTAGTGACGTACAACCTCTTGTTCTACGAGTATTTTTTGAGCTCTCAGGCAAGATCCAAGTAATTGTCTATCTTTTCGGGGTTCTCTTGTGTTTGTTTTTTGCCCATGTAATAGCAAAATCCATGAGATGACAAGTTGTTTTCTCTTTTTATATGTTTGTTTGTTTGCTTGCTTGTTTGTTTGTTTGTTTGGTTGGTTGGTTGGTTGGTTGGTTGGTTGGTTGGTTGGTGTGTTTTTTGTTGTTTTTTGCTTATTGGGGATTTTTTCTTTTTTTGCTAATGAATAATACCTCTGGTCTTCTGAAACCGGAAGAAAATTTCATGCTTCTCATTTTCTATGACAGATTCTGGTTTATGCATATGCTACTTGTCAGTATTGTCAAATTTTCATCTCTTGCACAATTCCCAGTGGATCACCTTTTTTTTTAAAACCAGTTTGCTGCATTCGCTTATTATATGATTAGCCGTCTTATTGCTGTCACCAGTTAAACTACACTTGTTTTTTTCTATTTCTTTTTTTTTTCTTTTTTTTTTTTGCATATCATCAAATTCCACTTCGATATAATTGGGACTTATGGCATTATTTTGTACTGCAATAAAAGGATATTCAGTTCCTCTCTTGGGTTTTCTTTTTCTTAGTAATGTCAAGTTCATCTCGTTTGCAATCTTTCTAATTTGTCTCTTGAAGTATCTATTTCATTTTACTCTTTTGAGAGTTTTTCTCACAAATGTTAAAAGATTTTTTTTTTTTTACAGAAGCTTGAGTAACAGCAAGTTTTCCCAATTCTCCAAGACTTTTCTCAGTATTCTGGCCGTTCTTAATAATGTTGTAGTCTGGATGATCTCTACTTGTTCTCTGATTTCTAAGTCTCCCGGTATTGTGTTCTGGTTAGTGAACACAAGTAGTAGTAATAATAAGACAAACCACGATATGTGAGGGAAAATAGTTATATTTACAGGAAAGAGTATTTACAAGAGAGAGACTGTTAGTAATAAGAACATAGGATTAGGGATAGAGTAATGATATACTTCAACAATAGGAACGGCTCTTCTGGTCTGACTCGTAGACTTATTTTATTTCTTTGTAAAAAATAAAAAGAAGGCACAAGGCCTTAAGGTTTTTGGGGAGGGGAAGGGAGCGGTCTTGCTTTTCTATGTATTCTAAAGGAAGCCTAGCTAGCCACATTCGCCGACCCATTCAACAGTACAATATATAACCATTCATCCCTCATCATGTGCGCAGCAGACACCAAAATATCACATTTGCTCTATGATAAAGCCTACTTAAAACCCGTAAGTGGTATATGATTTTTATTTACAAAATATGATTTATGTACAATGAAGTGATGGGAATGGGAGAAAAAACCCCGAAAAATATATATACAAGAAAGAAAACAAGGAAAAATTCCCCATTTGGTTTCCCTCCCATCCCCCCGTCTATAAAATTGGAGGCCGACTGTTTTCCGGTTCGAAAGAAACCGGAAACAAGCCGGACCTACCCTAGGTGAGACAGGAATCCTAATCTACAGAGATAAAATAAATAAAGATGCAGATAATATGATTTTTTACATATGAATGTTCAAGATCTTCAATAAAAGCGGACTGGGATTCGGGTTGAGGTACAAAAATAATAGGGAGGGGGAAGATCTTGAGAAACTAACGACTAGATGACGGGGACAATGACACACAACATACTGCTAACTAGGTTACAAGGGGAAAAAACAATTCTACTTACTAGGGATGGGGTCCCTAAGGACCCGTACCGTAGACGCCATGGGCCGGCAGAGGAGGGAAGGATGACTCCAACATTGCCCCCTTTCGTACGACCAGGCTCGCTGCAGTCACCCACCTTTTGCTGAATGTTATGCGATCCAAGCGTTTTCTATCGCATCTGATTTTGACCCTCAGCTGATGCCGAAAATACAAAACCAGATCACGATGAGAAAAGTTTGCATCGTCATACAATCCCTTGTTTCGCGTCGTCCAAATCACCATTCGGGCTACAGCTAGGATCGCGAGAAACACCACACGCTTCTCACCGTGAAACGGAGAAAGAACGTTGTCTACGACGTAACCAACGTCGAGCAGCACAAGCTTTTTGGGTTCGATGCGAGCCGTCCACTCCCCGACGTGATCCCAAAACGGGCGGACTCGCTCGCAGTAGTAGAAGGCGTGCTCAGCCGTTTCTTCCAACCCACTGCCGCAGCGAGGGCAATCAGGCATGTCTGCCAGGCCCGCCTTGTAGTTCAAGTCGCGAAGGGGTAACGCATTCCGTGCAAGTCGCCAGGTGAGCGAGAACTCGGAGTTGTTCAAGAAGCTCGATCCTGGCGCCCAATTCCAGTGAGAGCGGATCTCCTCCGCCGTCCAGCCGTGCCGCTCGCTGAGAGGATCAGAAGCGGAACCCACCACTAGCTCCCGATACAGTTCCTTCCGAGGCCATGAAAGGTCACTGGACCCAAGAAGGTTACGAAGGGCCTTTCGGCACTCGCGGACAAACAGTGCTTCGCCCAAAGGCCTACGTCGACCTTCAGCCTTTGGGTCTGAGTTGAGGCGAGGAAAAGTCCGACTCGCCTTTCTTCTCCACACTGAGTCCCCCGTCAAGACACGGCCCAGATATGCAAGTCTTTCAGGAAGCCAGTGGCTCTCCAGATCAGGCATACCCAGACCCCCGTTGCGAGTACGTTAGATACAGACCTGCCTACGGACCATCTGCCAAAGGACAACCTCCTTGAAAGCCAGATTCCCACCTGAGCATTCACCTTAGCATGTACCTCCGACCAATTTCGCTCCAGTTGGAGGTCGGGCCCAAACCACACCCCGAGGATGCCGATGGGTCCGCCACTCCAGCGGAAGAGCCCCGGAAGAGTATTGCTACCCCTCTAAGCACCAAGCCGCAAACCTTCGCTTTTGTCAAAATTGACCTTGGCCCCTGCAATCCGCTCATACTCGACAACCGCCTCTTTCACAGCCTCTATATCCTGGCGGTGGGATACAAAGACTGTGACGTCATCAGCGAACGCGGAAACACTGGCCGCAAGGCGGCCAACGAATGGGATACCGCGCAGTACCGGACTTGTCCCCTCATCCCTAAGCCTGCGCAGGAGGGGCTCCAACGCGAGGACGTAGAGAAGAGGAGACAGAGGGCAGCCTTGCCGGGCCGAACGCTCGATCGCGATCACCCCCGAACGCCTTCCGTTCACCTGCACCACTGCCTGAGGGTTGTGGTACATCATGCTAATCCATCTGCGGAACTCCGGTTTGAATCCGGCAGTCTCCAAAACAGACGCCAAGAACCGATGGTCAACCCTATCGAAGGCCTTGGACTGATCTAAACTGATCAGCGCGGATTCGGTGTCGTCTTTTATCCCCTCTAGGACCTCGCGAATCAAGTGCAGGTTGTCCTGGATTGATCTGACTCGTAGACTTATTCCCAGATTGATCTCCGCTACTGCCATATATGGCAGAGAGAACAGCTCATTATGCTGAAAAGGTAGGTGATACCCAACAATAAGTCTTCCAGTTTTTTATCAAACCTTTGGACATTGTTCCAAATTAACCAGTTACACCATTATCTTCATGTTCTTTTTTTTCTTGTTCTCTAGCAAGGTCTTGATATTTATCCCTCTTTTAACTTTCTTTTAATTTTACGCGGTGGTCTTCTGGCACTATTCCGCAGGTGGTCTTATTTTTTGTTGATTATCACTCGGTCCTGTCGTCTTCCCAAGATTAGGTGATATCTCAAAATTAGGTGATATCTCAAAATTATTATAATTATTCTAAATAGTAGTTACTTGCAATTGTATTAATGAGGGAAAACACATGGTTATTGAATACAAATAGTTACTTGAAACCTAATAATAGTATATAAATTCGTATTAGATAGGAATACTTGAAATCATTAAATTGTGGAGTAAACGAAACTCCTATGAAAAAAATTGCACAATGATGTAGATATAAACGTACGATGAACGTAATTCTCTGACCTATACGGTATAAAATAACCCGATGTGAGTTGATATACCATTATAATCAGTCAATTGACTTTTCTACGAAAAGTTAATAACTTGATGTTTTAAGCATTTCTAAAAAAAAAAAAAAATAAGACAGATATACAAGGAAACATTTTTTTAAAATAAGTTGAACGTTCTTTCTTAATTAAATATTTTTTCCAGAAATATTTCTTCATTTAATTATACAGTATCCTATTATAATCCAAAAGGAAGAGATCTCAAGGTAAAATATTCTCAGAGAAATAATAATAATAATAATAATAATACCCGGCCAGAAGACCGGACCTCATAAGAATCAACAAAAAAAAGAGAATCTGTAAAATTGTCGACTTTGCTGTCCCGGCGGACCACAGAATAAATCTGAAGGAAAGTGAAAAGAAGGATAAGTACATCGACCTTGCTAGAGAATTAAAAAAAAACTGTGGAACATGAAAGTAACGCTTGTGCCAATTGTGATTGGAGCGTTAGGCACAATAACTAAAGGATTATTAAAAGGCCTGGAAGACTTGGAAGTTGGCGGACGGGTAGAGACTATCCAAACGACAGCATTGCTAAGAACGGCCAGAATCCTGAGACGAATCCTGGAGACTTGAGGAGACTTGCTGTCTCTCAAACTCCAGTGAAAGACCATCAGCTGACACTGATGTGAAAAACTCTAAAGGAGTATAATAATAATATTATTAATAGAGATACAAACGGATCACCTAATCTCGGCCAGACGACCAGACCTTGTAATAATCAGCAACAACAAAAAGTAAAGAAAAAAAGAGAAGTCGCAGAATTGTGGACTTTGCTGTTCCGACTGACCACTGAGTAAAACTGTGAGAAAACGAAAATAAAACGAAAAATACCACGACTTTGCCAGGGAAAATGAAAAAAACTTTGGAACATGAAAGTGACGGTGATACCAATTGTAATAGGTACTTTTGGTACAATCATCAAAGGATTGGTAAAAGGAGTTTGGGACTTGCAAATAAGAGGACGAATGGAGACTATTCAAAATACAGCATTATCAAGATCAGCCAGAATACTGAGGAGAGTCCTGAAGATTTAAGGGGACTTGCTGTCACTCAAACTCCAATAATAATCATCCGACAACACCAACTCCAGTGAGAAACCATCGGCTAACGCTGGTGTGAAAAACTCGAAAAGGAGTAATATAATAATCATCTGACAAAACAAATTTTAGACCAGATAGAATAATGAAACTGCTCGCAAATTGAAGTAAATTTTTCAAAGTTACAACTTTACTTATTAGCATAGTTTAACCCAGTTGGTAGGGCTTAGTATACACCAGCTGTACTTTCTTCAAAAAATATGATCCCCAAGCTCAGTTCTGAGTGACACTAAAATGCATCGGGTAGTGAAGTTCCATTTAAACACTTCAGGAGAATTTGGAGTACCCTTTCATTGCTGTTACTCTCAGGTCCTCTCTGACCCGGAATGGAAGTACCTGTTAGCATCCCATCTGTGGAGTGGAATGGATATATTTAAAAATTATTAATGTTGGATATGAATTTTGATATATAACTGTGTGCAAATTGTGTTAGATTGGAATATTTGATATCATAAGACTGTGTGCAAACAAATAGTTATAAAGACAACAAAATGGAATAAAAATACAAAGGTACATTGATAAAAGGCACAGGTAGCATAACTGTTATCTTTATTTACAAAAATAAGTTAACTGGCTTAATGGTATAGTGGGTAGACTGTTCGCCAATGGTCCAGGAGACCTGCGTTCAATCCCAGGTCGCGTCATACCAAAGACTTTAAAAATTGTACTTGATACTTCCTTGCTTAATACTCAGAAATATAAGGTACATATCAGTGCAGTGGCTAGTGAAAAGGGAGCCTTCTGGTCACCCCCCGACTACGGTCGCCAACTTTACTTTACTTATGTGCAATACGGTATATCTTCAATAGCCTGGTACGCAGTGATAGGGCTATATTAGCGACAAATATGTAAAGT
>OY757932.1:54166971-54206971 GCA_963585895.1 Sepioteuthis lessoniana | reverse complement strand
TCCTTCTTCTCCCTATACCTTTATCCTCTCCATCATCTTATCCTATTTACCAACTCCTCCGCTCTGGCAGGATATGACACAAGGTCAATTTTTAAGCGGAGTTTAACAGGTTTGAATGCCGAGTTTTCCTTCTCCTAGACTAGTCGCCTCTCCATCATCTTATCATGTTCCTCAATTACTTATGAATTGAAAACTCCGAAAACAGTTTCAGTTTGAAAAAGCTGTTAATAATAAAAGAACGAAATATTACGCCTCTAAATCGGTTTGAAATGTTTTATTTGTCCAACTTTCCATATATTTCTATCTTACACACACACACTCACACATAAATATATATATATATATTTGTGTGTGTGTGCTGTGTGTGTGTGTGTGTGTTTTATTTCATCGGTAAGGTCTGACTTCCATATGACCGATAGCTGTCCATGCCTTTGCAAATAACGTGTTGATGTCTGTCTCGGTTGAAAGGACACTGCTTCCTTGGTAGGTGAACTTGTCCACTAGTTTCAGAGAACTACCATTTTGTGAGGAGATATCGCCTCTTCCTTTAAAGCACATGAATTCCACCTTGTCTCCCTTGATACGGAGGCCTTTGCCAGCAGCAGCTCGTTCCAGACAATGTAGTAGGGTTTCGGCTTGGGCAAGTATATTTACCAGAAGCGTTATGTCACCCGCCTAGTCCGCGTCCGTAATTGTTTATGCTGGGTATCTTCTGGTTTTTTCCTTTGCCAACTTGAAACTGTTATTTTTCATTGTATCAATAGACGTTCTAAGCACGTGGTCTAGGCAATAATAAACACTTATGCGTTACTGAATACAGTTCCTTCTTATACATGCACGAGTACTTTGATGTAAAATTAGGCGGGTTTCGATCCCAGCTTGACGCGTCTCACGTGTCTAGACACACTGAAGAGTTGTGATTCAACGAAACAGTCTGTTGGTGGATGACAATATATATATATATATATATATATATATATATGTAAATGAATAGTTTGTAGTTGATATTTTAAAACCGAGTCATAGTTTATTTATTTGCACACAGTTGAATTGTCTCAAGTATTGCTATATAACACTCACAATTAAAATTCATCTCTCATTTGTTTGCACTCCGTTAAATTGTCTCGCTAATCTTTCGTTTTCACACTGTAAATTAAGAATTTCAAGAACTTCTATTTAACAGGAAAAATTCCATTTAGTATTAAGTCTTTTTTTGCATACGCTTAAAAGCCTTCAAGTATTGCTTACAAAAATACTTTCAATATTTTTCTTTTTTACAAGTAGAGGAATTATATTGTGAATTGAATTACCATGACCAGAAAATCCGGCGAACACTTACGCACGACATACGCAAACACTGGACAGCTGTTTCGACCTCATCAGGTCTCACCAGGAGTTGCCAGTGGTGTAATGGTTATCGTCGTAGGAATTGGACACGGGGACACTAGTGCAAATCCTGAATGAGACTGACTGCATTTCCCATAGCACTAATACCCTTAGGAAAGGTATGAATCCAATCATTCTCCCTCCAGCCATGGGTAAATAGTAGGGAAGACTAGGTTCTTCAGCCTTGGTGAGGCAACTAGTCTAGGAGAAGGAAAACTCTGAATTCAAACCTGTTAAACTCCGCTTAAAAATTGTCCTTGTGTCATATCCTGCCCGAGCGGAGGGGTTGGTAAATATGGATTAGGTCTCATCAGCAGAGTATACTGTGATCTCAACAGCAGTTATACAGCAGTGTATACTATGATTTTCTGGTCACGGTAATTCAAATCACAATATAATTCCTCTACTTAAAAAAGAAAAATATACATCTATATCCTTGCCCTTGAAATCTTGATAATTACGCGGATGCGTATTTCTAATCCTCTTTGAAAGACGTGGCCCTGGACGCGACCATATCCTCTGCAAAGAGTACGGGTGTAACTTGCAAGATACATTCAGGTCAACTGATCGCGCAATTACCATGATTAGTTAATTTTGCGTTACTTGTGTGTTAAATGGACTTTGGCACAGGTGTAGAGTTTCAGCTCTGCAATCTGTGGTCGCTAGTTCGATCACGGAATACACTGCTGGTGAGACCTAATAAGATCGAAACAGCTATCCAGTGTTTCTGTATGTCGTGCGTAGGTGTTCGCCGGATTTTCTGGTCATGGTAATTCAATTCACAAAAATACTTTCATTTGAACACTGTTATATGCTTCAAGTATTGCAATGTAATTCGATGAATTGGATATAACATCCGTCATTTGTTTGCACAGTGTAAAATGGTGAAAAAAGTTTTATTTGAACAATGGATGGGACCATAACAGGTATTTCCACTCTTGGTCAGAGTGGACTTGTGAGTCATGGCAATGAATGGCTGCTCCACATTCCCCCAGAGCTTCAAGTCTGGAAACACAGCATGAGAGTGTTTTGTGTAATATCCAGGACACGTTGCGAAGAGGGTCATACCCCTATGCAGAGATGCAGTCGGTGTATTCTACTACCCCAGCTTACTGGATTATACATATAAATATATATATATATACATATATCTATGATTATATATAAGAATTTTCTTCTGCGAAGATCAGAACATTATCTTTTAATATGTGTCATTCTATCACCATCGTCCTGTATATATACTTAAATACGGAATACCATGCATACACATATTTATTCCAAACAATATAGGCTTTATGTACAGGCATATATAGCTTTTATATATATATATACACACATATATATAACTATAACTATGTATATACATATATACATATTTATACATATATACATATATCTACGTTTATATATACGTATTTCAAAATATATTTATGTGTGTGTGTGTAGCTGGGCAGCAGTCTTTCATTTAATCATGTTTTATTAAATAAATAAAGACACATATTGTCTATATAATTTTATCAAGATCCTCTCAAGTTTCTTGATGAGAAGTTTTATCCAGCTTCTCGTTAATGTAATTGTGTAATGTTATAAAAAATCAAAAAAAATCTTTAAAATCACTCTTTTCACATGCAAACAACCCCTGATGATAGCCTATGAAAGGTTCGAAAACGCTCGGGACAATTTTGGTAAATTCATCAACCAATTCCAACCTAAAACTAAGACATATATCAGAAAACTTCAAAGGATCTTAATAATTTTTTATAGACAATATGTGTCTTTATTATTTAATCAAACACACACACACACAGACACACACATATATATATATATATATATATATAGGGAAATGGTAGATTTTGGTAAATCCAACAAGATGATAAAAATAAGTCTATAAGTGGATAAATCAAACATTTACAACGGGTTTAGTGGTGATATATAGTTCTTTATTCAAGGAAGAACTCATTCAGACTAAAAGATTTTTGATTTTTTTTTTACATTTTGCAGTTGAGGAAATAGATAAAATATTGGTGAAATTTAAAAAGATATAAAGGGAGATAAAGGGTCTAAATGCGAGAGACAGACAAATATATATATATATATATATATATATATATATATATATATATATATAACCATGCTCTGCAAAAACTAGATGTGACACAAAGAAAACAAAACAAAAATGTTGCGTTCTGGTTAGTGAACACTAGTAGTAGTAATAATAAGACAACCCACGATATGTGAGGAAATAGTTATATTTACAGGAAAGAGTATTTACAAGAGAGAGACTGTTAGTAATAAGAACATAGGATTAGTGATAGAGTATGGAACGAGCTGCAGCAGGCATTGGCCTCCATGTCAATGCGCACAAAACTGAATGTATGTGTTACAACCAAACGGGCAACATTACCACACTAGACGGAGCCTCTCTGAGGCTAGTGGACAAATTCACCTACCTAGGAAGTAGCGTCTCATCAACCGAAAACGACATCGACACACGACTGACGAAAGCATGGACGGCTATAGATAGGCTCTCAATCATAGGAAAATCAGACCTGACCGATAAAATGAAACGCAGCTTCTTCCAGGCTGCGGTTTTATCGATACTGCTATATGGATGCACTACATGGACGCTAACTGAACGGCTGGAGAAGAAACTTGACGGCAACTACACAAGAATGTTGAGAGCAATATTGAGCAAGTCCTGGCGACAACACCCCACGAAACACCAACTATACGGCCACTTGCCTCCCATCACGAAAACTATACAGGTTAGACGATCCAGACACGCAATACACTGCTGGAGAAGCAAGGACGAGCTCGTAAGTGATGTACTCCTATGGACCCCCACATATGGCCAAGCAAAAGCAGGACGACCTGCCCGAACTTACATACAGCAGCTATGTGAGTACACAGGATGTAACCCAGAAGACCTGCCGGAGGCGATGAATGATAGGGAGAAGTGGCGAGAGATGGTCAGGGATATCCGTCCTAGCGGCACGACATGATGATGATGATGATGAATGATATACTTCAACAATAGGAACGGCTCTTCTGGTCTGACTCGTAGGCTTTTTCTCAGATTGATCTCTGCTACTGCCATATATGGCATATGGAACAGCTCATTATGCTGAAAAGGTAGGTGATACCCAACAGAAAATATGTACACACACATATATAAATATACATATATATATATATATATATAGTGGTTGATATGCCATTATAGCAAATAAGAAATCAAAAATATTTATGTGTGAGTGTGTATGCATGCCTGCATGTATACATGCATGTATGTGGATATTTTTTCGTATTTGCTTTCTTTCTTTCTTTCTTTCTTTCTTTCTTTCTTTTTTTTTTTTTTGCTCTTTAAGTATTAAAAGATAAATACATCGATATATAAACATATAAACATATATATACGCGGAAATAAATACATGGATACAGGAAAATGTATGGATACATATACACGCAAATACATATACAAATACACACACACACACACACACACACATACGAGGTGCATACGATAAGTTTCCGGACTTTTTTCGTATGGGCACTTTTATTGATAGTACACACATGAAACTCTAGACCCCTTTGAAGTAACCTCCCCCGAGTGCAATGCACTTGTTGTATCGTTCCAATAACTTCTGGAAGGCTCCATGGAAGTCCTCTTGTGTAAGCGTGTCAATGACCTTCGTCACAGCCTCTTTCATCTCTTCAATTGTCTCATAACGACAGACTCTGAGCTTAGGGAATAACCAAAAGTCACAGGGATCAAGGTCTGTACTATAGAGAGGGAGAGGAACTGTCTTGATGCCCATCTTGGTCAAACAGTCTGTGACAAGGATGGAGTTATGAACTGGTGTATTGTCCTGGTAGAAATGCCACTGACCCGATTTGAAGAGTGCTGGCCTCTTCTGACGGAATCTCTTCCTGAAGTCCCTTAAAACCTCAACATAGTAACCCTAACCCTAACGCTAACCTTAACCCTATCCCTTTGGACAATCAACTCTGGTGTATTGACCTCCTTACTCTTCCCACACCTCTCATCATCCCTCACAGACTCCCTGCCTTCCTTGAATCTCTTATGCCACTCAAAAACTAATACTCGATTTATGCAAGATGCTCCAAAAGCAGTGTGAAGCATTCCATACGTTTCTGTGGCATTTTTCCAAGATTAAAACAGAATTTTATTGCATATCGTTCTTCTAACTGGTCAGATTGCATTTTTGAAATTTACCAGCTGTGACAATCAGGCTTCAGTAGCGTGTATTCCAATTCGTGCTGTAGTTGTTCATTTGAACTTGAAATCATAAAAATGGTCAGTCATCTCATAAAATGTATAGCAATAACATACTGAATTTTTTAAGAGTCAACGACAAAGGTCTAGAAAATTATCGTATGCCCCTCGTATATGTACAGAGATGGATATATACTTATGTTTGTGTGCGCATATATATTGGCCCAGCGGTTAGAGTGTTCGCCAATGGCCCGGGAGACCTGGGTTCAATCCCAGGTCGAGTCATACCAAAGACTTTAAAAATGGAACTTGATACCACCTTGCTTAACACTCAGCATTATAAGGTACGGTTCAAGGGTAAAGTCGAGCAATCCTGGGAATGGAGTAGCGCCCTCCCCTACACCTTGGTGTAGTAGCTATCGAAAAGGGAGCCTTCGGGTCACCCTCGACTATGGTCGACGACTATATATAGATATTTAGTAAAATAGAGAGAGAGAGGGAGAAGTGGGGCGGTAGAGATGAATATCGAGTAACAGTAAGACTGGTGGGAATTTTATATCAAATATATCATGTAAGTTTAACTATTTTCCTAGTAATTTCTTTATTTAATTAATAATTATTTATCTCTTACTCTCTCTCTCTCTCTCTTTCCCTATCGCTTTCCTTCTCTCTTTACATATATATATAGATACACACGCACACACACACACACATATATATAAACATATATATATATATATATATATATATAATTATATATATGTGTGTGTGTGTGTGTGTGTGTGTGTATATATATCACTAGGCTCAGATTGACTTTTGATTTTTCTAAAGATGCAACTTGCTCATAGATCTAAAATCTCGCGTTACGTGATTGTACGAGATATCTGTCTGTTTGTCACAGAGATTTTGTTAACATTTACTCTTTTCTGGGGCGTGATAGAACAATAATATAAAACGTCATAAAATTTAAAAATACATTAAAAAAAATGAATTTTTACCAGCTCAAAAAATTTGGTGTGGAATTTTCGTTTCTTTCATTAAATGACAAAACACTAAGGACTTCTTCAGAAATCTTATTGGATTCTAATCACTAAAAAAAAGAAAGAAAAAAAATGAGTCCTTACAATGAATTGTATCGAAATTTGCCCGATTTCATATCTTGAATTGCATGATTAAATTCTTTTATTCTCTTAAATGTCGAAACGATCAGAAAAAAAAAAAAGAAAGTTTGCGACTAGTCAAATATTCATCACAAAAGACTTTCTATATAAATAAACTGAATTCAAGAGGTTTGGCTATAAAACCGGAATATTTGAATCGTTGATCTTTTAACGAAAAACAAAATCATAGATTGAAAAAATGAATACATTTCTCGTGTAACAATGAAAACAAAACGAAAGAAGAAGAAGAAGAAGAAGAAGAAGAAGAAGAAGAAGAAGAAGAAGAAGAAGAAGAAGAAGAAGAAGAAGAAGAAGAAGAAGAAGAAGAAGAAGAAGAAGAAGAAGAAGAAGAAGAAGAAGAAGAAGAAGAAGAAGAAGAAGAAGAAGAAGAAGAAGAAGAAGAAGAAGAAGAAGAAGAAGAAGAAGAAGAAGAAGAAGAAGAAGAAGAAGAAGAAGAAGAAGAAGAAGAAGAAGAAGAAGAAAGGGAAACATAGATAAAATCAAGTCGGGGTGGATTGTTAAAGAAAGCAACTGAGCACAGCGAATATTTTAAGCTGGAAATAGGAGAAAAAAATGTTGTAAGTACAAAATAGAAAAACTAAAAAAACTTACTAAAATCAAATAACTGAAGGAATGGCGAAATAAGAATTAACAGATAGTGATTAACAGTAAATATACAGAGGAATATAGGCTGAGAAAAATTTAGAATCGAACACATACATATACACACACACACACATACTAATATACACACACGCGCGCACACACACACGCACACATAGAAATATACCCATACACATATATCTACATGCCTGTCGGAGAGTGTTTGTTTGTATGTGTGTGTGTGTGTGTGTGTGTGTGTGTGAGAGAGAGAGAGAGAGAGAGAGAGAGAGAGAGAGAGAGAGAGAGAGAGCGATTTCGAATAATATAGCGAAATATAAATGGACGTGTTTCACTCAATGGATAGCAGTACCAGAAATGAAATTCTATTTTGAAAAATGTTTTCTTGCCAAAGTGTACGTTTTATATATATATATATATATATATATATATATATATATATATATATATATATGAGTAGGAACATACATACATACATACATACATACATATATGTGCACTTTAGGATATATATATACATATATATATATATATATATATATATATATATAAGATACAATATATATGCATATATATAATATAAATTATATATATGCATATATACGATATATAAGATATATATGCGCTTGGGTAGAATATATGGAACAATTTTCTTAACCATCTAGATCCCGACACTGGAAAAATAAAAAGGAGTCATAAAAAAATAAAATGAAAAATAATAAACAGTGTTCCATCGTCGATAACAGAACTTGCTTGAATAATAAATTGCTGCCTAAATATACACTCTTCAATATATATATTTGTAAAATATATCTATGCATATATAACAAACATATAAGATATATATGCCTATATGATATGAATATAATAAATCCCCCCACATATATATATACATATATATATATATATATATATATATATATATATATATATATATAAATGCTTATATATAAATATATATTTTTTTTTTCTCGGAGATCAATCCCAGTCGCGTCATACCACAGAAATTAAAATGGTACTTGATTCCCCCTTGCTGAACAACCACCATCCTAAGGTAAGGATCCAGAGTAAGTGGAGTAATCAAGAGTGAAGTGTAGCACCCTTCCCTACACCTATTGAAAAGAGGGTCTTCAGGTTGTCCTCGACTACGGTCAGCAAACTTACTCATAATTGTAATATATAATTAGTTTATATAAAATATATATATAATATAAATATATAATACTGATATGAATATATATAATACATATGTATGGATGTCCAGCGGCTTATTTCAAAAAATCCAGTTTAGCATAATTACACATTTAAATTCATTTTTGGGCAAGAGATAGGACCAATAATATACATCATATAATATTATATTGTATTTATAATATCTATGGGTATATATCATATATATGCCTATATTGCATATATATGTATATGCCTATATATGTATAAAACACTCTCTCTCCCTCTCTCTCTCTCTCTCTCTCTCTCTCACACACACACACACACACACACACACACACACACACACACACACACAGATATGACTTCTAACAATCATAAATCAGGCCTATAAAAATATCAGATTATACAAAGCAATGTAGATATAACAAAACTTCAATCACATTTTTCCGAGTCTCCAGTCTGTCAAAGCAACAATTATAACAGAACAATCGTATATATATATATATATATATATATATATATATATATATATATATATATATATATATATATATACACACACTCTTGTGCGTATAACTAACATTTTTCATCACACAAATACACCAATGATCTATATTACTATTCTCTAGAAAATAAAAGTTTTCCATCGAAAGAAAGACATACAGAAACAGACAGAAATCATTTTCTGTATTTCGCCGACTATATATTCATATGCATGTGTGTGAGGGGTGCTTTAAGCCTTGTTTGGATCAAATAATCATTTTTTCCTATATATATATATATATATATATATGTATAAATGCTATCGATCATATGGAAATCAGACCTAACCGATAAAATGAAACGTAGTTTCTTCCAGGCAGCTGTTGTATCGATACTGCTATATGGATACACTACCTGGACGCTAACAAAACGGCTGGAGAAGAAGCTAGACGGCAATTACACAAGAATGCTGCGAGCAATCTTGAACAAGTCCTGGCGGCCAAACCCTCAAGACACCAACTATACGGCCACCTGCCTCCTATCACGAAAACTATCAAAGTTAGACGAACCAGACATGCAGGATACTGCTAGAGAAGCAGGGACGAGCTCATAAGTGATGTACTCTTATGGACCCCCACATATGGCCGGGCAAAAGCAGGACGACCAGCACGAACATACATTCAGCAGCTATGTGAGGATATGGGATGTAACCCTGAAGACCTGCCAGAGGCGATGAACGATAGGGAAAAGTGGCGAGAGAGGGTCAGGGATATCCGTTCTAGCGGCACGACATGATGATGATGATGATGATGCTACATATATATATATGTATGTATGTATGTATGTATGTATAGATACATCGATTGACATATATCATTTTTAGCTTTATTGTTGGACGACTCATTTTATTCTATTCGATAATGTATCTATTTTCTTTAGCTGTGTTAATTCTAGACTATTGTATTTAGTCAGATCTCACTGCCTTTTTTTCTACTGAGATTTCTGTTTATGTATGATATAATAGATGCATCTTATTGAATTCTCAATTCACTCCTTTTGTCACATGTGATTTTTATGACCACAAGATAACAACACAAGGGTAATTATATTTGCCTATCTTAATTCCAAAAGATTGTTCTCTTATTTTAGAGTAACAGCTGGTATTGTTAATATTAACGTATATTGACTTAGATAGATAGATAGATAGATAGAAAGATAGATAAGTGTTAGACTTATTTAACGGAGTCGTGTAATTCTCGAACCGATGATCGTATCCACGAGAAACTGACAGTTACCACGCTCCGTTAATTCTGTGTCAAGCTATCATTATTATCATTATCCTCATCATGTCGCGCTATCAGTATGGATATCCCTGACTCTCTCTTGCGACCCCTTCCTATCGTCCATTGCTTCCGGTGGGTCCTCAGGGCTACATCCCGTATCGGCACAGAGCTGCTGTATGTAGGTTCTAGCTGGTCGTCCTGCCTTTGCTTGTCCATGTGATGGGGTCCTCAGTATTACATCTCTAATGAGCTCGTCCCTACTTCTCCAGCAGTATCTGGTTCGTCTAATTTGGATAGTTTTCGTGATGGGTGGCAGTTGGCTGAATAGCTGCTGCTTTGTCAGGTGCTGCCTCCAGGACTTGTTCAATATTGCTTGCAGCATTCTTGTGTAGTTGCCGTCAAGCCTTTTCTCTATACATTTAGTTAGCGTCCATATAGTGCATCCATATAACAGTATCGACACTACTACTGCTTGGAAGAAACTGCGCTTCATTTTATCGGTTAAGTCTGACTTCCATATGATCGATAGCCAATCGATAGCTGTCCATGCCTTTGCTAGTCAGGTGTCGATGTCTGTCTCGATTGATGAGACACCTCTTTCCTAGGTAGGTGAACTTGTCAACTAGTTTCAGAGAGCTACTGTTTAGTGTGGAGATGTTGCCTGTTACTAATTTATATACACGCATATATATATCTATTGGTCTGACCAAAGTAAACACACTCCAGGAAAGTGGAACAACGACCTCTATATAAACCATTTTGACCAAGTAAGGGTCATTTATACTGGAAACAAGAGTGAGTTCAAGTCTCATTGAGCATCCCAATAAAAAGGCCTTGTGTCGCACATGTTCTCTGAGGAAAACAACAAGCTGGAAACATACATATATATAAAAATACAAATCTCTTCATGGACCTACCTATTTTAATATATATATATATATATATATATATATATATATATATATATATATAAGTTAGATTACCGTAATTATAACTAATAGAAGAAATTTGAAAAATTAAAATAAAAACGGAAATTCAATTGAACGAGGAGATAACTCCTTAATCTTGTCCCCCCAACACCCCACGTGTTTATTCTGGTTTTAGATTTAAATTTACATTTAAATTTGAATTTAATTAATTATCCATTGGGTCTGAAGAAGTCCTGTATTAGTTTTTTTCTTCATGTTTTTGGTTCACACCAGAAACTAAAAATACGGAACCGAAATAAATTTATAATCATGAATTAACCGGTCTTTGGCTTTTTTTCTTAAAGAAATATTGCTCTGTAATAAATTACATTGAGCTCTCTACCAGGAAAATTTAAATGTTCAGCTCTTGAATGATTTTCTTGTCCTGAGGGAATTACTCCAAACTTTTTAACCTGACCGAATATTACCTATATATATATATATAATATATATATACTGTCTCACTGAGCCTTCTTATAAATATAGCAAACAATACTATCAAAAAAAGTTATATATATATATATATATATGGGGTGGTGCTCAACTCAATATCGGTGATAGAACATATATAATTTAGTATAGTTTCTTGTAGTCATCACTCTATGAGGTTTCCTATAAAATATGTAGGACATGGTCGATTTCCTAATTAGTGGAGCATTCTTCGAAGAATGCCAGAGTTTATTTATATAATGTTATTATATTACCGGTTTTGGATTCTCAGATATACTTGGCAGAGACCATTCTTGACCGCAAAAGCGACTCTATGTTTGCTTCAGTCCGTTGTAGTTTTCTTGCTCCTGTAGGACTAGCCCGTTTCCTCTCTGATGCAGCTATTTTGAGCGAATCTGACCTCACTCACAGAAGCAATGACAATGTCGTATTTTTGGAACTCCTGAGATATTTTCGCGCTTCTCTTTTCGGTTTCGTTTGCGTTGGATTTGTCTAGCATATTTCTTATATTCCATGCTGCTAGATTAAGATTGTATGTTTTTATGTCCTATTTTTCCTAGGTGACGTCCTGTTAATATCTTGTCCTGGGTGCATCTGATGGTGAGGCTCCTGTATTGGAGCTTTCGGGAAGTACTCACAGTTCTTCTCTGACTTGAACTGATAGTACCTGCTAGGGTACTGTCTTTGGGTTAGATATAACTATGAAGAGATGGCAAACCCTTTACAAAAATGATATTATATTAATTTAGATTTGGCCTGGTGATCGCATTGACGACAAACTGACTGTCACCAAGCACAATAGTTAGAGTGTTTGCCAATGGTCTTGGAGACCGGGGTTCAATCCTTGGCCGAATCATACCAAAGACTCAAAAGATGGTACTTGAAGCCTCCTTACTTAACACTCAGCTTATAAGATACGAATCATTATGACACGAACCAAGGGTACGTGGAACAATCCAGGGAAATGAGTATCGCCCTCCCCAACACCTCGGTGTAGTAGCAATTGAAAAGGGAGCCTTCGAATCGCCCTCGGCCACTGTCGGCCAACTTATATATATATATAAAAAATGGGAAAAAAAACAAAAATAACTGAAGTCCTCCCACCAGCCTCCTCGATTGCCACATTACTTTAATTTGAATATCGCTATGAAAAATCTACAATCGTCATTGTAGCTTCATCGTAGCAATGTGAAACTTAAAATAATGTGGCAGAAAAGGAACGAGTATGTGGTCATTTCTTTTATATATATAAACAGGTTTGGTTGAATACCGAAGATGTTTTTTTTTAATCTTCAAGTGAAGACGTTTAAGTCTTGTCACTAGTTTTCTTACTTCTGGGTCGAGTTGGTGAAGAGAGAACCCCATATCAGCCCAAGACCTTTCCATCGTTTCGCTGGTCATCTTCGGGGTCGTGTTAGATCGTTTGTTGCATTTCTTTACCGACTTTACCCAGAAGTAAAAACACTAGCGAGAAGACTTGAACGTCTTCACTTGAAGATTTTTAAAAGGAAACTATCCGTAGTATTCTAACAAACCAGTCTGGATAATGATTTGCTGCCTAAGTATATATATATATATATATATATATACATTATCATCTACAGACAGACCTGTTTCTTTCTATCAGAACTACCTCAGTGTGGCTAGACAGGCTAGATTCCCGAAGCTAGGATCGAAACCCGGTTGACTCAAACGCCAATCCAAGATTCTATTACTCAGCCATAAGGAAACTAACGCAAGCGAATGAAATTTAAACGCTTATGTATCACATTTCTTTTTGAAAACATATATCCGCTTAACGGCTACCAAGAGCTCGATTCATATGAAGGGCCTTATGCATCATTTTTTTAGCATAAAGTGAATGAATTGCTCCATATCAAAAGACAGCCCAATCATCTGGGGCTGTAGAATATACAGACTGAATCTCTTCTGACGTGTAACCTCCCAGCCGATACGAAATTCTTGGATATGACAATAAACTGCATCTGATGATGAGGCTCCAGTTCAGGAGTTTTGAGAAATGTGGAGAACCCCTTCATTGCCATTACTCCCAGGTCCACTCTTACCCGAAGTATTAGTACCTGTTAGGATTCCATCAAAGGATCAAATTGAAATATGCAATCATTTTTTAAACTTGAAACCATTTAACTGTGAGCAAACAAATGAGATCTGGCTCGTTTGAAAATATTTCCTAAAAAATATACGTTTACAAATCGTATATCTAAAACATATGTACAAAGATGATTTGGCATTAAGTAATGAACAAAGGTTGACCGCGCAGTCGTCGGGGACTGTAGAATACACCAATAGCATCTCTGCAGGGATGTATAACTTATCCACTGCCAACGAGTGTCGTGTATATGACATTAAATAGGTTTTAATTCCGAGTTTTCCTTCTCCCAGACAAGTTGCTTAGCCAAGGCTGAAGAAATCAGTCTGTCCTACTATTTACCCATAGCTGGAGGGAGAATAATTGGATTCATACCTTTCCCAAAGGTATTAGTGCTATGGGAAATGCAATCAGTCTCGTTCAGGATTTGAACTCGTGTCGCCGTGTCCATTTCCTACGACGATAACCATTACACGACGGGCACTTCCAGAATTGTTAGTCTTACATAGCAATAGTTGGAACCATTTAATTTTGACTTATGCTAAACAGAATTGTTAGAAATAAAACTGATCATCTAACTGTCTATCTAGAAAATGTGTTTACAAATCATATACTGAATATATATACATATATATATATATATATATATGTATATATATATATATATATGTATATATATGTATATGTATGTATGTATGTATATTAAGGGATTTAGCAGTTAATAACCAACAATGGTTGTTATGTTAGAAAAACCAAACAAAACCAACCAACCAACCAACATATCTAAGGGATATGTGTCGATATAAATGTAAGAAAAAGTTTACTGAACTGAAATGAAAGAAAACTGATATACTGTTTCGCTTTTTATAAACAATTAATCATTCGTGCACTATGAAAATTTTCGACAAGAACAAAAATGTTTAATAAAAAATAAAAGAGATTTTAAGACCTCGCATCTCCTGCTTTTTACCATATCCTTCTTTCTCCCACCCTTACCCAACGACAACAGCGCCCCCGACATCTTCTACGCGTCGTTTGCAAAAGATTTTCTAATTTCGAAGTGGCATTAAAGTTTCTTTTGTCAAAAAGCCCGAACTTTAGTTTGTCGATTTCACGAGGACAACAATAGAGATTGCATCCACAGCTTAATCTATTGGCGAAATTTGATTGTAGTTTTTCCCGCCTTATTATGCTCGCCATTTTATTTCTCTTGTTATCGAACGAGTGCGACTTTTGTTCCTCCGCTTCCATCTTAAGTTGTTTTTTTGTTTTGTTTTGTTTTTTTGTTTTTTGTTGTTTTTTTTTAATTTCTTATTGAAAATAATTCTTGTTCTAAACGCGTCGCATATTCGTGAGATATTTAAAAACGTTTTTAGCATTTTCTCGTCTTCTTTCATAGATTTACTGCCTTTTTTTTTTCTTTTGATGTGCCTAACACACACACACACATATATATATATATATATATATATATATATATATATATATATATGCGTGTGTGTGCGTGTGTATTTATTCTTCAAAGACGAATATCAGTTTTTATAAAATGTTCAAATTTTCTCGCAGGGTCTGAAAAGTTTTGTTCGTTTTCCGACGTTTGCCGAGAAAATCAGTTATTTTGGTATATTTGACTATCTTTCTCTTATCATGAATCCATTGTTAAAAGCAGCTCTCTCTCTCTCTCTCTCTCTCTCTCTATATATATATATATATATATATATATATATATATATGCGCGCGTGTGTGCATGTGTGTGTGTGCATATATATATTATTTTCTTCATATCTCAATCTATTTATCTATCCTTCGCTATTTTTTTCTCTCTCACTCTTTCTATCTACACACACACACGCACACACACACACACACACACACACACACACATATATATGGGTATGTATGTGTATGCATATATATATATATATATATATATATATATAATTTTCTCCATATCTATGTGAATCTTTTTACTTATCCATCTATCTATGTCATTTTATATCTATCAGCTTCATTCTCTTCATATCTATCAGTCTATCGCATTCTATTCATATCTATCTATCTATCTATCTATCTATCTATGTCTTTTAATCTGTATCTGTATCGTTCATTCTATATGCTCTATAAATATATACATGCCTGCTAATATTAATAAAAACTAATTTTCTTCTAAATCAAAGATATTAAGATTTCATTATCTCGAGTGAAATATTTCTTTCTTTCTTTCTTTCTTTAGCTCTTTTATCTATTTTCGTTTCTGTTATTCTCTCTCTCTCTCTATCTATCTATCTATCTATCTGTTTATCTGTTTATCTATATATCTATCAATCTTTCTGTCTCCGTCTCTGTCTCTGTCTCTGTCTCTCAGTAATATATATATAGTCAGATATTCGGAGGTGCTCGAGATGTAGTGGTTATCGTAGGAGGAAATCGACACAGTGAAGCAAGTTCAAATCCTGTACAAGGTCGTTTGTATTCCACATAGCGCTAATACCAGAGAGAAAAGAATAAATATAAATAGTCACCTTCCAGCTATTGGTAAATAGTTGGATAAATAGACTTCTTTACCTTCGGTATGGCAGCTGATCTAGGAGGAGGAAAAATCCGGATTAAAACCTGTTAAAATCTACTTAAATATTGATCTGATGTCACCTCTTGTTCATGTGAAGGAATTTATTTAGGTCACCTCAATTTCTTTGTTTAATGGCACATCAACTTCCGTGAGTTATTTAAAAAGAAGGCCTTTCTTAAGGAAGAGGAATCGTGGTGCATTGTAACCCTTAGTTGAGGGGATAAACGGAACTGTACGTAAAAGTAAAATTAAAGTTGGTGACCTTAGTTGAGGGTGACCCGAAGGCTCCCTTTTCAATAGCTACTACACCGAGGTGTTGGGGAGGGCGATACTCAATTCCTTGGATTGCTCCACGTTACCCTTGATCGTTACCTTATAATACTGATTGTTAAGCAAGGAGGTATCAACTACCATTTTTGAGTCTTTGGTATGACTTAACCTGGGATTGAACTCAGGTCTTCTGTGCCATTAGCGAACACTCTACTCACAGGGCAATAGGCCGGTATCCATTCGTCCAAAATGAACGCACTAGCCAGACGGGGGCACGAACTTACGATGTCTCAGTCCAGCATGTAAGCCACCATGTTCTTTGGATATGGATATATATATATATATATATATATATGCATATTTATATATAAATATATATATATATATATATATATTTAGCATATAAACTAGACACACAGAGACTCACTAAGACACATATAAACAAATACACTCAACGATACAGCGTAAAACAACAAAAGGTTTTATAGTATCAAATATCAAAGACTAATTGGGGAAATAAAAAAATGTACCCACAGGGAGAACAGGAGACACACTCTGAAAAGGAGATAGAGTGGAGGAAGGCGATAAAGAAAGAATCAACCCCTACAAGGTATTTAACAAGAAACAAGCTAGAAACATATACTATGTAAGAACGAAAAAAATATTTAAAAGATGTTAATCTCTTTGCAGACCTATTCATTTTGAAATACACACACACACACACACACATATATATACATATATATATATATATGTCGAGAGAGAGAGAGAAAGAGAGAGAGAGAGAGAGAAAGAAAAGACGTGCATGTACTGTAATGATTTCTTTCGAAAGAAAAAAGATTCTCCGACCCGGTTTCAAATTCTGGAAGAGGGTATTTTTGTTTCACTTCACTCTAACGTCCTTGGTAAAACCAACTATAGAATTTGAAACCGGCTCAGAGCATCTTTTTTTTCTTAAGAAAGAAACCATTGCACTACATGCACGTCTTTTCTCTACTCATACTCCTTATATGAATCCTTCTCTTCTTCCTTTACTCGACTTATAGGTAAATAGTAGACCAGACTGCGTTATTTAGCTGTTTTAAGGCAACAAGTCTAAAAGAGAAAATTCAAATCATGGCAAGTGTTGCATAAGAAGAATCATCGGCATATTGGTGATCCATTTTTTCTGTTAGCAGCTCATCAAAAAAAATCCATATCCGGTCATACATCAGCTTTCACTACTATAACCAAATCTGTTTTGAAAGCTCAAAGGTTAACCTCTTTCATTGAACTGTATGGCTCTCAAGCATATTGATCGACGGGAGAGTTCATAGATAGATAGATAGATAGATAGATATAAACGTCAATGAATGTTGTCGTGAATCAAACAGCCCTTGAACATTCAAATATATTATTTATTTTTAGAAGAATTATATATATATATATATATATATATATATATATATAATTTGTTACCAAACTACACAATTTATACATACATACATATATATACATATATATATATATATATATATATATATATATATATATATATGTGTGTGTGTGTGTGTGTGTGTGTATTGTGTAGTTTGGCAGCAAATTATTACGAAAGAATGTTTTGTTGAACATGACAGAACACGTTTTATTTATAGTTTTTTTTATTGTAGTTTCTCGTGTAGTATTTTTTTTGTCCGTATGTCAGGGTCAAGTTGGTGAAAAATTGTCCTATGTTTTATCCCCAAGGGCCTTCAACCATACTTTGGCCGTCTTCAGAGATCGTCGTTTTAGGTAGCTGTCGAGTTTAACTTTGACTGAGTTGTAACGTTCTTTTTTTTATGAAGGTACTATTTACCAACCCCTCCGCTCGGGCAGGATATGACACAAGGTCAATTTTTAAGCGGAGTTTAACAGGTTTGAATTCAGAGTTTTCCTTCTCCTAGACTAGTTGCCTCACCAAAGCTGAAGAACCTAGTCCGTCCTACTATTTACCCATAACTGGAGGGAGAATAAGGGGGTTCATACCTTTCCCAAGGGTATTTGCCCGAAAGTGAACGTAATAGCGCGACTTTTTTTTATGAAGGTGTTGCTTTTTTTTAAATACATTGAGTTGGGAGAGTGTATCAAATGGGTTGGGGATATTACCTATTTTATATATACGTGCGTGAATGTGTGCGTATGGCTGTGGGGGGGGGTAGAATGTGTGTGTGTATGAGTGTGTATGTGTATGTGTGCAGGTATGTGTGTATGCATGTATGTGGAAATAAATTAGGGAAAGGAATTCGACAGTATGGAGAAAAATGAAAAAAATAAATAAATAATCCAAAAGTGATGAATTTATTACGAAACGTTTCAACGCCGACTTTCCTTTGTAATAAATTCATCTCTTTTGGATTACTTTGTCTTTTCAATTTTTATTCCATAAATGTGGGCATAAAATCAATATACACTACTATACGAGATATATATATATATATATATATATATATATATATATATAATATATATATATATATATATATATATATATATATATAATATATATATATACATACGTAGGAGTGTGTGTATGGACGTATGTATGTCTGTATCCAGAAAACCAAAATATGGTCTTTTGCAATATAAGTAAAGTAAAGTTGGCGACCGTAGTCGAGGGTGACCCGAAAGCTCCATTTTCAATATCTACTACACCGAGGTATAGGAGAGGGCGCAACTCATTTCCCTGGATTGCTCCACTTTACCCTTTAAACGTACCTTATAATGCTGAGTGGTAAGCAAGGAGGTATCAAGTTTCATTTTTTGAGTCTTTTGTTTGACTCGACTTGAGATTGAACCCCAGTCTCCCGGATCATTAACGAACACTTTACCACAGGGCCTATGCAATAGCTATAATATCATGAACTGATTCCTATTTTTAGACTGAGATAGATAGATAGATAGATAGATAGATAGATAGATAGATAGATAGATTGGTTGGTTGGTTGGTTGGGTTTTATGGTTTATGTAGGTTATTTAATCCCAAATCATCTTTATACATATATATTAAATATGTGATTTGTAAACATATTTGTGCCTAAGCTCACTTTTTTCACACAGTCAAAGGTTTTCAAACACGAATAATTCAATTTACTATTAATCCTTTCTTTGGGCAAAATGATGTGGTTACAAGTATTGCTATTTAACGCTAATTATTCAATTCAACATCAATCATTCGTTCGCACAGAGTTAAAGGGTCTCAAATATTGTTATCTATCACTAACAATTCAATTAAATATCAGTCATTTGTTCGCACGCGGTGTAAATTTTCAACAGTTCTATTTGACCCACAGATAGGACCTTATCAGATGCTACCACTCCGAGTCAGAGTAGACATATGAGTAATGGCAATGGAGGGGTCATCTACATACCCCAGAGCTCCAAGACTGCAGCCTCACCATCAGATTGTTTAGTGTTATATCAGGACATTCGCTGGGGGTGTCTTACTCCTCTGCAGTGATGCAGTCGGCGTATTCAACAGCACTTGCCGATTGGGTTGGTAGATTAAGAGACTGGAGAAAGAAAGAAAGAAAGAAAGAACGCTATTTATTCTATTTAACAAGAAAGGGGTGGGGTCAAAGGAAACTTGGAAAGAATGAAAGAATTGTTAAAGAAAAAAGGGATGAAGAGACTTAGAAAGAAAGAAAAAAAGAAAGAAAGAAAGAAAGAAAGAAAGATGTATGATAAAGAGAATTGGGTTGGAAAAAAAGACAATGTAAGGGAACAAGAGAATCTGAAGGGGAGATAGATAAAACTTAGAAGAAGAAGAAGAAGAAGAAGAAGAAGAAGAAGAAGAAGAAGAAGAATTTATTTTAAAGTGGTGGTGGTGGTGGTGGAGGAGGAGCGGGTGAGAGAAACTGTTTGCAAGCGAAATAGAGAATTGAATAAAGCCTATAGATCAACAGAGACAGAGACGGACAGTCTTGCAGACAATTAAACGAGGCGACGCTTCAAGACCAGGCCAGCTGTATACCCTCCATCTTTGGACCCACTCGTGAAAATAGCGCCCATAAAAACAGAAAGTTAGTGCCAAGCCAAAATTCCTTGGGCAAGACTTCGTCTTCCCCCGATTAAACCTTTCTCCCTCACACCTCCGGTTCTCCAGTGTGTCCACCCTCGCCCGGGACTGAACCACCCTTCGCCGTCGCTTTTATTGTCAGGCATTTTCATCGTCCTTTTAACACTCGGTCGATTCCTGTGGGATATTACTAAGGTTAAGCACCGAATAATTTCCAAATAGGGAATTATAAATAACATCATTAATTTGAGTCTATTGTATTGATCTGGGGCCGAGAGATTATTCAAAGGTTTGTATCGGGTGAATATTGGGTGGTTGAGGTAAAGTTGCCGAAGAAAAGAAAGCGGGAAAGAAAATAAAAGAAAAGAAAAATGAGACGGTGAAAAGACGGAAGGAAGCCAACAAGAAAAGGAGAAAAGAAAGAAGCAAGAAAAATGATGGCTTGATGGCAGGAGGGAAGGAATATAGGACGAAAGAAGAGAAACGAAGAAAAGAAGGTGGAGTTTTAAGGAATGAAAGAAGGAAGACAGCAAGTAAAAGAGTAGAGGAGAATGAGGGTTTGAAGGGAAAATGGAATAAATAAAGTAAAAGAAAGAAAGCAAGAAAAGGAAGGAAAGAAGAGGAGAAGACAGAAAGAAAAGGAGTGGGAGAAAAGGATATTTTGAAGGAATTATGGAATGATTAAAGAACGAAAATTTAAGGAAGCAAGAAGTGGGAAAAAGAAAGGAAGGAAATATAAGGAAGAAAGAGTAAGGAAGAAAAAAGTTTAAGGAATAATCGAATGAATAAAGTAAGGAAAATGGGATGAAACAAGAAGATATTGAAGGAAAGAAGGAAAGAAGGAACAAAAAAAAAGGAAAGGGAAGAAGGAATGAAATATAAGGTAGCAAGCAAGAAAGGAGTTGGGTCGAAGGAAACTTAGAAGGAATGAGAGAATGGTTAAAGAAAACAAGAAAGGAAGGAAGAAGTGGAAGGAACGAATGAAGGAACGAAGGAACAAAAAAAAAGGAAAAGGAAGAAGAAAGGAATTATAAGGTAGCAAGCAAGAAAGGAATTGGGTCGAAGGAAAGTTAGAAGGAATGAGAGAATGGTTAAAGAAAAAAAGGAAAGGAAGGAAAAAGTGGAACGAACGAACGAACGAACGAAGAAAAGGTGTAGGGAGGAAGAAAGACAATTTGAAGGGAAAATGAAATGAATAAAGTAAGAAAAAGGATAGGAAGAACGAACGAACGAACAAACGAACGAAAGAGAGGACAAATAAAACATATGATATTCAGCAAGAAAAGGAATTGAATAGTAGAAGAATATAAAGGGATGATAGAATTATTAAAGAAAGAAAAAGTTAAGGAAAAAAGAAGAGAAAGGAAGGGAAGAAGAAAAAACGAACGAAAAGGATGATGGAACAAAATATACGGAAGCCAGCACGAAAAAGAATGAGGAAGAAAAAATAAGAGTTTGAAGGAAAAGACGAAATGAATAAACAAAGAAAAGGGGAAGGATGCAAAGAGGACTTGAAGAAAAAGAAAGCAGGAAGAAATAAAATAAAAGGAAGGAAGCAAGAAAAAGAGAAGGAAAATAGAGAAGAAGAAAGCAATAAAAAGGACAATTTTAAAGATAGATGGAAAGAATAAGAACCAAAAAGAAAGAAACAAAGAAAACGAGAAGGAAATGCAACACATGAATGCCAGCCAGAAAATTTTAAAAACGAAAGCGAAAAAGAAAAAGTATTGATGAAAAGAAGAAAGAAACAAAAGATATAAGGAAAGAAGGAGATATACAATTAAGTTAAGGAATGAAAATATGGGTGGAAAAAATAAACTCTCAGAAAACTAACAAGCAGGGAAAAGAAAGAGAGAAAAATAATAGTTTGAAATAAAATGGAATGAATAAAGGATGGAAGTAAAGCAATAAAGAAAGGGAGGGGAAAATGAAATAAAGCGTTTGAAGTAAGAGATGAATGAGTTTGAGAAGAAAGGAATTAAGGAAAAAAGGAAAAAAATGAAAGAAGAAGAAAAAGAAGGCGGTAAGGAAAGAACAGAAAAAAGGAAGAAAACGGAAAGGATGTTGATAAGGGAGAAAGAAGGAAAGGAAGGAAGCAAAATAAGCCAAAAAAT
This sequence comes from Sepioteuthis lessoniana, assembly GCA_963585895.1. Lineage (NCBI taxonomy): Eukaryota > Metazoa > Mollusca > Cephalopoda > Myopsida > Loliginidae > Sepioteuthis > Sepioteuthis lessoniana. The sequence goes on along the minus strand of OY757932.1, from coordinate 54,184,111 downwards.
AAGAACGGGTAAAGAAAGAAGAAGAATTTAAGGGATGAAAAGACTAAAAAAAGGAAATAAAAGCTTAAAAAAGGCCAGCAAAAAATGTAAAAAAAAACAAAAGAAAAATAGTGAGAAAAAAAGAAAGAAAAAAAATTGAAGGAAGAAAGAATGAGGAAGGAAATGAATAAAAGGCTAGCAAGAAAGAGGAGGGGCTATAGAAAGCAAAGGAGAGGTTGAAGAAAAAAAAAGAAAGCAAAAAAAGATGATGTTAAAGGAAAAAAATTGTTGGTGAATGAAAGCAAAAGAAAAAAAAACATGAAGAGAAAGAAAAGGAATGAATCAAGAACAAGAAATGGTTTGGGGAAATGAAAAGATAGAGGATGAAAGAAAAAGGAAATAAGAGGAAAGAGAAGAAGAATCAATCAAGAAAAGGAAGAGGTTGAAGAATAGAAGGAAATAAAGAAAGAACAGAACAAATTTGGACGCATATGAAAAAGATGGGGAAAAAGTATAAAAGACAGAAAAGAAAGCACGAAAGAAGGGAATAAAATGTAAAAATGTCTGGTAGAAAGAAAAAGAAACGGAATTAAAAAAAGAAGTAAAAAAAAGAAGGTTTAAAAGAAGAGGAAGAAAGAATACAATAAAATGGAGGAAAATAGGGAAGAAGAAAGCGTGGAAGGAAAAGGAAAAGAAAGAAAGGGAAAAAAAAGGAGCTAAATAAAATTTGATTGTGGCTGGAAGAAAAGAAAAAAATGGAATAATAAATGAAATATAAAAAAGAAAGTTTGAAGATAAGAGAAGAATGAAAGGAAAGAAGTAACGAAGAAAAAAAAAAGGAAAAATTGAATTAAATGAGGGCTTGACAAAATAAAGAAAATGGCCGTATAAAAACAAAATACTGAATGAAAATGATTTAGTTTCTTTATTTAATGGCATATAAACCTCCATGGAGTATTTAAGGCGAAAACCGTCCTTGGAGAAGAACAGTCGTGCTATTAGCAGAAGTTTCATACCTTACCTAAGGGTTTTAGTTCCATTGGCCTAATGAGTAAAGTGTTCGCCAATGGCCCGGCAAACTGGGGTTCAATCCCAGGTCGAGTCATTCCAAAGACTCAAAAAATAGTACTTGATGCCGCTTTGCTTAACACTCAGCTTTATAAGGTAAGGGTAAAGTGGAGCAACCCAGGGAATGGTGTAGTAGCTATTGCAAAGGGAACTTTCGGGTCGCCAACTTTACTTTTATCAGTCCAAAAGTGAAGGTAATTTAGAACTTGAGTTAGAACACGGTTACAACGATGTCAGGGTCCTGCGCGTTAATCTTTGCACCACGTTAAGTCTCCTGAAGGAAAATGGAAAGACAGCAAGAAACGATGAGAAAAGAAAAAGAAAGCAACGAAGTGGTCAAAGAAGACAAGACATATCAGATATATTTTATGACTCTTCATTTAGTCAGGCAGACTGGCTTATGAAACAAATCAAACAGATGTGAACCAACAATATATATAGATATATATACATGTGTGTGTGTGTGTGTGTGTGTGTGTGTGTGTGTGTGTGTGTGTGCGAGTGTGTGTGCGAGTTTATGTATCAGTGTTTGTGTGTGGACAAACAGACAAAGACAGACGGACTAGGAAAGAAATTATTGGGATAGATAAAATCAGATGGACAGATGAATATGATTAGATTGATAGAACTGAACATAGATAGATAGATAGATAGATAGATAGATAGATAGATAGATAGCAGAATTTAGAGACAGTCAGAAAGACAGGAGACAAGCAGAAATATAGACGGAATGTGAAAGATATAAAGGAAATATTTCAGTTGGCTCATAGATAGATAGATAGATAGATGTAGAAAGGCTGAGATATTATATTCATATTTAAACTCTTATCAATGTCCTCTTTTTTAGAAAGAAAACTATTTTTCGCAGTCGAAAAAGTTCTTTTCAAATATAAGGATGATATATTCTGAACTGAACCCGTTGTTTGTGTTTTTAGTATATCCACTGTTCCATATATATATATATATATATATATATATATATATATTGTCATCCACAGAAAAAACTGTTTCGTTGTATCACAACACATCAGTGTGCCTAGACACGTGGGATGCTTCAAGCTAAGATTGAGACCCGGCTGACTTTAAGCCATTTGGATATCGTAGCGCACATCTGTCAGCAGACTCAACGTAAGTGAAGGGATTTTAACGCATATGCATCACTTTTCTTTTTTTTTTTCTTACATATATATGCTTAACGGCTACTGAGTGCTCAATTCATTTGAAGATCTTTGCATTACTTGAGATGCAACCAGTAAATAAAATATCTTAAAACTGATTTGAAATATCTTAAAACAGTCCTAAAAAGTGTTCCCTTTGTGTCGTCTACGTCTAATCAGAGAATTTTTGACCGTTTAACTTGTACTTGAGGAGTTTAAAACAGGAATTGTGGTCAACAGGAATGCAAAGAAGAGAGAAAAAAATTGCATTGCTGTTGACCACAACTACGGTCGGGAACTCCTCAAATACCAGTTTTACGGCATAAAATTCTCTGATGAGACATCGACGAAACAAAGGAGCCTGTTTTTTTTATAATTGTTTTAAGATATTTTAAATCGGTTTTAAAATGTTCAATACATTGTGAAAATGAACCCCCTTTTAAAAGCTTTTTTTTCTGATCCTCCACATACGGCAATATATATATATATATATATATATATATATATATATATATATATATATATATATATATATATTGAGAGAAAGCAGGTGATTTCTTTGGTCCACCAGTCTTTAGATAGATGGTTGGATAGAATAATTGTGTTAATGTTTTCAGATTAAACAATGAGAATATAATATCAATTCAGTAGAAACGACCTTCTCAATTTTCCGTCTTCACAATCCATTTTTTCGTCTTTCCCACAGAGAAAAAAAAAATTTTGTGAGGGGGGATCCAAATCCCCTCCCCTCTCAGTCTCCATCTACCACTTCCCGCCCACCGGCCTACCAACCGGAGGGAGGCGCTCGTTTCACGTTTGTTGAAAAGAATAAAAAGACTTGATTTTCAATGAATTTTTTTTCTTTAGTACCATCTTCTTTTGGTGGGTGGAGTATGCGTTGTGGGGAGAGGGAGTCTTTTAAGTATTTTCACGTTTCCCGGGGCAGCGAAAGTGTTTTTTAAAGGTCTTTTTTTATTTGTTTGTTTGTTTGTTTGTTTGTTTTGTTTTGTTTTTGTTTGTTTTTAATTTTCGAATGGTTTTATCATTACATTTAAACATCAACATTTTAATTTATTTCAGTCAATTTTTCATTTTCTTTCCTCAAATAGAGTCAATCTTTCGCTGTTTTATTCATTCAGTTTTCTCTGTCATCCTGTCTTTGTTTCTTATTTATTTACTTCGTTCGTTTTATTTTTCCTTTCTTTCTTTCATTCTTCTATAATTAGTTTTCTTCATTTCTTCCATTGTTGTATTTCTAGCTTCTATAATTCTTTTAGTATTTTTTCATTTCTTTCCTTTTATTTTCTTTTTTTTTTCCTTCAGTGATTTCGTTCATCTATGCCAACGTTCTATCATTCTAATCTTTATTTCCTTCAGTCATTTTCTTCATTCCTGCCTTTTTCCTATCATTTTCTTCTTTATTTCTGTCATTCTTTTTTTCATCTGCTTTTAGCTTTTATTATTTACTTTTCCTTCCTTTGTTCTTTTTTTTTTATTACATCCTTCAATTACATCTCTCTTTATTCGCTTCTTTTCTTTTCTACTGTTATTTTTTTCCTAAATTCTTTCATTCTTTTCTTTCATTTTTTTTTATTCTTTTATTATTGTCTTCTGTATTTCCTTTCTTCTTTTTTCTCATTTTTCTTTTATTCTCTATTCTTCTGTATATTAATATTTTTTCTTTATCGTATTTCCAATAATTTCCTTATTTCTTTCTTAAATATTTGTTTCTTTCTATTACTTTCCTCTTTATTTCATTCCTTCGTTTTTCTCAATTTCTTTCTTTCTTTTATCATTTTTTCTTTATTTAATTAACCCATTTCCTTATATTTTTTTCATTCTTCTATTATTTTATTCTTTATTACTTTCATTGTTTTTCTTTATTTTTCCTTCTATTATTTTCTTTCCTTCCTTCCTTCCTTCTTTCTTTCTTTCTTTCTTTCTTTCTTTCTGATTCGTTTATCGATTTTTTATTTCATTCTTACATTTATTTATTTTTCTTTCTTTCTTTCATTCTTCTATCATTTCTGGTTTCTTCATTTGTTCCTTTCCTATCATTCCTTTTTTTATCAATTTCTTCTTTTGCCACTATTTTTCTTCATTTTCTTTTCGTCTATTATGTTCCTTCTTTTCTCCAGCTTTTTTCTTCGTTTTTTAATCTTACGTAATTTCTTGATTCATCTTTTCATTCATTCATTCTTCCTTTCTTTTATTTTCTTATTCATTTCTTTTATCTTTTATCATTTTTTCTATCTTTCTTTTTCTTCTTTCTTTGCTTATCTTATTTTCTTCTTCATTTCCTACATTGTATTTTTCATTTCTTTCATTCTCCCATGATTATCGTCTTTAATTATTCTTCCTTTTTCAATTCTTGATTCCTTCATCAATTTTCTTTTATTTTCTTAATTTTCTTAATACTTTTATTTTTCTTCCTTTTTCATTCTTCTTCATTTCCTTCATTTTATTCTTCCTTTCTTTCATTCTCCCATTATCATTTTCTTTAATTATTCTCCCTTTGGCAATTCTTGATTCTTTCATCAATTCTTTTTGTTTTCTTAATTTTTTTAATACTTTTATTTTCCTTCATTTTTCATTCTTCTTTATTTCCTTCATTTTATTCTTCATTTCTTTCATTCTCCCATTATTATCTTCTTTAATTATTCTGCCTTTCGCAATTCTTGATTTCTTCATAAATTTTCTTTTATTTTCTTAATTTTCTTAATACTTTTATTTTTCTTCATTTTTCATTCTTTTTTATTTCATTCTTCGTTTCCTGTCCGATTTATTTCCTCATTTTCTTTTATTTTCTTTATTTCCTCAATCTTTCATTTTTCATTCGTTTTAAATTATTTTTCACGTCGTCAGTTTAACTTTTATTTCATTTTTAATTTCCTTCATTCTTTTTTATTTTCTTTTTCATTTCTGTCATTTCTCGTTTTTTTATTCTTCATAATTCTTTTATTTCATATTCATTTCCTTTACTCTTTCTTTAATTTTTTTTTACATTCCATGATTACCTTTTTTTTCTTCTTTTTTTTTCTTCATTTATTCATTCTGTTTTTGTTTTTGGTTTTGTCATTTTCTTCCTTTTTTCTTTTTTTTTCTGATGAGGGGTTATCATATCGGACAAAAAATTATTGCTGAAAAATCTTCATTGACGGTAATCAACAGGCAATGATTATTGATAAAATTTCTTAGACGTTTCAAGACTATAAAACAATATCAGATACGTTGACTATAAAATTTACATTACAATTACAAAGAAATCGTTTCGTTGTCATTACTATCAATTACGAGTCAAGTCTTATCCAGCATAACAATTTAGACAGGTAAGTCAACTAGTATTTTACATCTTTCATATTTACCGGGAATAATTGGTAAAGCTTTAGTTTGGTTTCTTAGTTTAATGGCATATCAGTCTTCATGGGGTATATAATGCCAAAACCATCCTTGTAGAAGGACAGTAGTTTGGTTTGGTTTTATGGAATATCAACCATTGTAGGTTATTTAATGCCAAATCCTGTTCGCACATATATATTAAATATACCTGATTTGTAAATATTTTGTAGAAAACATTTCTAAACGAGCCTGAGCTCATTTTTGCACACCTTCAAATAGTTTCAAGTATTGCTATGTAGCAGTAATAAATTAACATCAATTATTTGCTTGCACACAGTTAAATGGATATACATATATACTTTTTACGTGAATAGTTTGTTGATAATTTCATTTTTAAATGAATTAGAACTAATTTCTTTGCACACTATCGCCGCCATTGATCCTACACGATTAAATGGTTGCAATTATTGATATCAAACACTTATAATTCTATTCAAAATTACTCATTTGTTTACGCACAGTTAAATGGTTCCAAGTATTATTGAGGGTGTTTTCGTAGTGTAATTGTTAAAATGATGGACTGCGGGATTGTAGTAAGCGAGTTCGAACTCCAGTCGCGCTATTACGTTCACTTTCGGGCAAATACCCTTGGGAAAGGCATGAACCCCCTTATCCTCCCAGCTATGGGTTAATTAGTACCCCTACTGTTCTTCTACGAGAATGGCTTTAGCATTGAATAACCTACAAAGGATGATATGCCATTAAACAAAGAAACCAAAGCAAACCAAGAATTATTACGTATCACTTACGATTCAAGAGCTACTCTATGTAGGTTCTAGCAGCTCGTCCTGTCTTTGCTTGTCCATGTGAAGGGGTCCACAGGAGTACGTCACTTATGAGTTCGTCCCTACTTCTCCAGCAGTGTCCCACATGTCTGGTTCGTCTAACTTAGTTTCCGTGATGGTTGGTAAGTGGCTGTACAGCTGCTGCTTTGTGGGGTGCTACCTCCAAGGCTTATTCAATACTGCTCCCAGCATTCTTTTGTTGTTGCCATCAAGCTTTTTTCTCTATACGTTAAGTTAGCGTCCATGTAGGTCATCCATACATCAGTATCGACACGACCTTTGCTTGGAAAAAACTGCGTTTCATTTTATCAGTTAGGTCTGACTTCCATATGATCGATAGACTATCGGTAGCTGTCCATGCCTTTGCTAGTCGCGTGTCGATGTCTGTCTCGGTTGATGAGACAATACTTCCTAGGTAGGGGTTCAGTACTTTTTTCTAATGCCTGACAGAGAATGTTTGATTTCGGATTGAGTTTCGTTTCTTTGTTTAATGGCATATCAACCTTTCTGCGTTATTTAATGCCAAAGCCATGTTTGTAGAAATACAGTAGGTGTATTTTTCAACCTATAACTAGGGGAATAGTGAATTTCATCGCGTTACTGAGGTTCAAAACCGCTAACTGAAAGCAAATGATTTGTTTTTGATTGGAATACTTGAAACCATTAAACGACGTGCTAATAAATTATTTTCATTAATCAAATAGTTTTTTAAAGCATATCACTGTGTACAAATTAATAGTATTCGATAGGAATACTTGAAACCATGTGTCAGTGTGCAAATTATTTGTATTAGGAAGGAATTCTTGAAACCATACAATTGAGTTCAAACAAATGATTATTATTTAAAAGAAATTGTTGCTTGAAACCATATAATTCAGTGTAAATAAACTTCTTACTTGAAACCATATAATTGTTCACAAATTAATGGTATTAGATAGGAATACTTGAAACCATATATATTTGTGAAAACAAATGATTTTTGCCATTAAGTGGTAGTTACTTGAAACCATATAAATGTACACAACTTTTTTCTCTGAATGCGTGTTTTTAGCATTAGTTTTTATCTGAAGTCTGATTCACTGCAAGTCTCCTTAGGTCTCCAGGAGGGGGGGCACCACGGTTGGTGTAATGGTTAACAAACTAGAGTAGCATTGGTTTCTGTATTTATACGACCTTGTGCCACATCTAAGAAAAAAAGCTTAGAAAATTACTCCTTAGGTCAACAGGACCCTGCTGAGTATTCCAGCTAATTTTAACAGTGCTGTGATCAATATGGTTGCCATTCTTCCTCTGATCTGCAGTTCCTCCAGCCTCTTTTACAGGACTTTGGAAACCGTTTCAAGGATACGAAGAATAACTGGTATTTCCGATTATTATTTAAAAATAATTGCATTAACCCGCATGAAAGTGTATAGTTACTTACATTCTTAATAGTTACTTGATGTTATAATTGTTTATAAAGGGTTATCATTAGTTACGTAAAACCATAAGATTGCTCGAAAAACCTTACATCAGAGAACCATGATTAGATTATTAATATTTGAAGGGAACACTTAAAACAATATGACAGTAACGCTGGGGCTTTGGGGAATGCAGAGTACTTATTTATTGCCATCGCTTCCAGGACCACTCTGGCTTGGAGTGGGACCACTAGATATGGTCCTATCTATAGTCACATTGAACTAAACAGTGTACTTATGCTAAACTGAATTGTTTGAAATAGAACAGTTTTATCATATAACTGTGTCTAAACAAAACCAGTACTTATGCTAAACTGAGTTGTTTGAAATAGAACTGTTTTGAGATTAAAACTGCGTACTTATGCTAAATTAAATTGCTTAAAATAGAACTTCTAATAAGCATTAGAATGAATTTGGCATTAAATAACCTACAATGGTTGATATACCATAAAACCAAATTAAACCAAACCAAAAATACAAACCTTTATCAAAATGAGTTTCGTGGTGCTTTTAATAAGTCTCCAGAGATTTTTGTACAGGCAGTTAAAATTGTCGTAGACTCTTAAAAATCCAGTATCTTATTGCTATGTATCTTGTGAGAAGACGGACTAATTTTTATGATTTTAGGTTCAAATGAACAGCTACAGCAGCAATTGGAATACACCCTACTAAAGCCTGATTATCACTGCTGGTAAATTTCAAAAATGCAATCTGACACTTTAGAAGAACGATATGCAATAAAATTCTGTTTTAAACTTGGAAAAAATGATGCCACAGAAACGTAGGGAATGCTTCAAACTGCTTTTCGACCATCTTGCATGAATCGAGTATCAGTTTTTGAGTGGCATAAGAGATTCAAGGGAGTCTGTGAAGGATGATGAGAGGTGTGGGAGGAGTATGGAAGTACATACACCAGAGTTGATTCACCAAACAGTTAGGGTTAGGGTTACTATGTTGAGGTTTTAAGTGAGTTCAGGAAGAGATTCATAGGGAAGAGACCAGCACTCTTCAAATCGGGTCAGTGGCATTTCCACCAGGACAATGAACCAGTTCACAACTCCATCCTTGTCAGAGACTATTTGACCAAGATGGTCATTAACACAGTTCATCACCCTCCCTATAGTCCAAACCTTGCTCCCTGTGACTTTTGGTTATTCTCTAAGCTCAGAGGCAATCGTTATGAGAGAATTGAGGAGATGAAAGAGGCTGTGATGAAGGTCATTAATATGCTCACACAAGAGGACTTCTATGGGGCCTTCCAGAAGTTGTTGGATCGATACAACAAGTGCATTGCAGCCGGAGGAGAATACTTCGAAGGGGACTAGAGTTTCATGTGTGTACTATCAATAAAAGTGCCCATACGAAAAAAGTCTGGTAACTTATTTAGTGATCCTCGTAATTCGACCTTAAATGACCCGAAAAGGGTTGATACTATTTACCCAACCCCTCCGCTCGGGCAGGATATGACACAAGGTCAATTTTTAAACGGAGTTTAACAGGTTTGAATTCAGAGTTTTCCTTCTCCTAGACTAGTTGCCTAACCAAGGCTGAAGAACCTAGTCTGTCCTACTATTTACCCATAGCTGGAGGGAGAATAATTGGATTCATACCTTTCCCAAGGGTATTAGTGCTATGTGAAATGTAATCAGTATCGTCCAGGATTTGAACTCGTATCGCCGTGTTCATTTCCTATGGCGATAACGACTACACCACGGGCCCCGAAGAGGGTTGATACACCGTAAAACAAAACAACAAACCAACCATCAAAACCATATGATTGAGTAAAAAATTGTTTTAGTTGTTTAATAGAACATAAACCTTTATGGTTTTATTTAATGCCAAAGCCATTATTTGAGTAGTAGTACTATTTAACATACAAATGGGTGGAGGATAAGGAGGTTCATACCGCTAACAAGGTTATTAGTTCGAAAATGAACGTAATACTGCGACTGGAGTTCGAACTCACTCACTACAATGCCACGAGGCAGCAAGTTACATACTACGCCACAGAAATGCCCCACAAACAAATGATTATTATTAAATTCGAATGATTACATGAAACCACATAACTGTGTGCTCATTATTTGTGTTAAGAATATTTATAACCATATAATTGGATAGAAATTATTAGTGCTTGAGAGAAATACTTGAAACCATAAAACAGTGAGCTGATTTTTTTGTATTTGATAGGGATACTTGAAACCATATAACCGTGTGAAAATTATTTGTATTAGAAAGGAATACTTGATACTATATAACTGTGAAATTTTTTGTATTAGATCAGAATACTTGATGCCATATAACTATGTGAAAATTATTTGTATTAGATAGGAATAGTTGATTCCATTTAACTATATGAAAATTATTTGTATTAGTTTGGAATACGTGAAACCATACAACTGGGTGCAAATTATTTGTATTTTTTAGGAATACTTGAAACTGTACAAATTATTTGTATTAAGAATAGTTACTCGAAGCTATCATTGAGTGCAAGTAATTATGAGTATTAATTACTTGAAGGATGTAATTGCTTGAATTCTTCAAACCATTTCTGGTGGTAGCGACAGTGGCATTATTTCTAAGTTGTTCGAACAGCGGGTTCGAACTCCCGTCGGGATATTAAATTCACTTTTGGAATAATACCCTTGAGGAAGATATGAACCCTTTTATCCCCCGTACTAGGTTTTAAATATGATTACTACTGTTCTTCAACAAAGATAGCGTCGGCATTAAATAACCCCTGAATATTGATATGCCATTAAAATAAAGAATGTACATAGATGATTAGAACAAAGTATTGTAACTTTAAGCTTCTTTTCCCAATTTCTTACCAGGTCAGAATTTACATGAAGCTATTTTATAGTGTGGAGGAGGGCTTATACGAATCAAGAGGCATGCGTAGCTATCACAAATGCAGCTTGGTCCTGTTGGCATTGCCCTTAAAGAGCGCCGGGCATAAATCCAATCTTCAACCCTTTTAGGTGATGGGGCAATTGTTGCCTGGGGGAGGCCACCTTCAAGCGAAAAATATCTTACCTAAACTTACCTATCAGAAAACGAGTAAGCTCACTGCAATGAGTAGCAGTAATTATTTACAAGTAATTATTTTTTTTTAGTTGCTCCAAACCATCTAATTGAGGTGTCCTCGTGGTGTAACGGCTAAAGCGATGGATTACGGAACCGTAGTAAGCGAGTTTGAACTCCAGTCGTGCTATTACGTTCACTTTCGGACAAATACCCTTGGGAAAGGTATGAATCCCCTTATCCTCCCAGCTATGAGTTAAAAAGTACCACTACTGTTCTTCAAGTAGAATGGCTTTGGTATTAAATAACCTACAAAGGTTGATATGCCATTTATCAAAGAAACCTAACCTAAACATCTAATTGTCGGCGTCCCCATGGTATTGTGGCTAAGGTGGTGTACTGCGATATTATCGTAGGCGAGTTCGAACTCCAGTCGCACTTTCGACAAATACTCTTTAGATTGGTGTCTTCCACCCCATCTATGTGTTTAATACTACCACTAGTGTTTAGTATTAAATAACACAGGAAGGTTTATGTGACACTAAACAAAGAAATCAAACGATATTATTTTTACGTAATTTATTAGTGTTCGATAAGAATACTTGCGGCCAAAAAAACTGTGTTCAAATTGTTAGTGTTAGACAGGAATACTTGAAACCATAAAACTGTATGAAAATTATTTTATTAAGATTTAAATACTTGCAGTTATAATTATTTACGAATGATTATTTTCATTCGTTATTTGAAACTATATAATTATTAATAAACAATCTAACAAGCGATGACATCACAAAAACCAACCACCCAACCACCTATCCAGCTAACCTTCTCTTTAATTTAACAAAACGCTTACATATATATAAACCGAACAATAAATTTGGCCTAAAAAGTTGTTTTTACACACGAGTATGTACAGTAAATTGAGTTCCTAACAACGAAGAGTAATGACCTAGGGGGCTGATAATTTAGACGTTCTTCTTTGTTTGGTAGATTATTCTGAGCTATGAAAAGAAATGATAGGATTCAAGTCCAGACTGGCTCGTCTCGGATCAGCCATAAGAATCAACCAGCGTCGACTTTAATAACAAAAGGTTAACAGGAAACTGAAAGTCTCTAAAGGTGTAAAAAAAAAAAAAAAAAAAAAAAGAAAGAAAGAAAACTTCGCTGCGTCAGACGTTTAAACAACTTTTCAGATTGCAAAAAAGAAGAGAAAGAAAATCCTTATAAAACGTTAAACTCTTTTGTCCTTATTAATGTTGTCGCTAGACACAAGTGAAGCAATCCTGCTTTGTAGACAGCTAAGTTTTTTTTTAAATTCTTTTTAAAGCGGGGAATCTTATTTTAATAAAGATTTACAACAAATCTACCGCATTTCAGCAAAAAGTGCTTCATCACAAAGTAGTACACATTATATAATACGAAATAAATTTCCCTTAAGCATACTGTTTTTATATACTAACCGACAAAAATACTTACCTGGAACATTCAGGTTTCACCTGGCGTTCGCACTGGGTGGGTGATATTAAATTGATCACCTGCCCTCAAGGGTCCTCTTCCCAGGATATACTTGCTTAGCAAAGCTAGGTTTATCACTTCGCACCTGAGGCATTCCTAAGAGAGAATGCCGATGAGACCAAACATTTTTTATGACAGCCACAGATGAGTCTTGATTTGTACGTGCCCCTGCCTCCATTATAAAATAAAAATAGGGTGTCCCAACATAAACGGGACCTATGTGCCTGCTAATAACTCTACTACTAATGATATTGGTTTTTTTAAATTTCAGATTTAAAAATTGTATACTATAACATTGCTTCAGTCGGTCAGAGCTGTAGAATATCACGACTGTTTCTCTGCAGAGGGGTAAGACGCCCCCAACGAGTGTTCTGGATATGAGATAAAAAAAAATTGAGTGTGAGGCTCCAGTAATGCTTGAACTTTGAGGAATGTGGAGTATCCCTTCATTGCCATCACTCCCAGGTCCACTTGGCCTGGATTGGTAGCACCTGATAGGGTACTATCTATGGGTCAAAAAGAACTATATTTCGTACTTATACAAAACTAAATTGTTTGAAATAGAACTGTTTTTGATATTGAAACTGTACTTAGGCTAAACTGAATTGTTTGAATTAGAAGCGTTTGACTAAACTGAATAGATTGAAATCGAATTGATTTTGATAAGTAAACTGTGTACTCATGCTAAACTGAATTGTTTCAAATAGAACATATTTTTGTATAAAAATGGATTTGGCGTTAAATAACTTACATAGGTTGATATGCCATAAAACCCAAACAAACAAACAACTATACTATAACAACTATTAATCCTCGATCACAACACTTTAGACAAGAGAGAATATATATTTTGCGTCACTACTTATTTGGGGACAAAAATCATTCAAAATTCTCTGAAATATGATGCAACCCATTTATATGATAATGATTTATTACTGAGACAAGAAAATCAAAAAGCAATTGCATGACCTGGAAGCTGATATAATAACAATAAAAAAAGAACATGGATTTGATGTCTCTAGCTCAAAGAATGCATTTTTTACAGGACATGTTCCGAATAACCACCATTGCGCTAGTCTCAGTAATAAATCATAATCATATTAATGGCTTGCATCTATTTGAGACACCCTATATATATATATATATATATATATATATATATATATTTGCTATAATATTTTTTTTCTTAAAAATGTTCATATTTTCAAATAGGTCCTTCATATCATTTGCCCTGAAAAAAACGTTGTCTCATGTGAGCTAAAGCCCTGCATTCTACGAGAAAATGATTAACAGTGTAGGGTGTTTGACATGCTTATACACTGTAGTTGGTCCTCTTGTTTGGGTAAAAAGGAGTGTATACGTCTCGTGTGACCATTCTCCTCGTGTGGGTTTTCTATTCTCCTAATGTGGGTTTTATCAGGAAGAGTTTATTGTGTGTATTGTTATTCCAATGTTACTGCCATTTTGTATTGAAGAATATATTGATTCGGGTGAACACCGGCGAAGATTGTTAGATTTTAACGGCATATGAACCAGTTTAGTTCGGTTGGCTGGGTTTTATGGCATATTAATCATTATAGATTATTTAATGCTAAATCATCTTTATATATATATATATATATATATATATATATATATATTATATATATATAAAGATGATTTAGCATTAAATAACCTATAAAGGGCTAGAGTCTTGGATGGCGTTTGAGTCAACCGGGTTTCGATCCCCAGCTACGGGAATCTAGTATGTTTAGCCACACATGAGTTTTGATAGAACGAAACAGATCTGTCTGTGGATGACTATATATATATAAATATATGTATGTATTTATATATATATATATATAATATATATATATATATATATATTAGCCGAGAATACACCGACTGCACCTCTCAATGAGAGTCCAGGATATGACACTAAACAATCTGATGGGGGAGGCTCCAGTGATGCGGGAGCTTTGGGAATGTGGAGTACGCCTTCATTGCCATTGCTGCCAAGTCCACTCTGGCCCGGAATGGTCGCACCTGATAGGGCCCAATTTATGGGTTAAATAGAACTAACGGCATATTTATGGTTAACTGAATTGTTTGAATTAGAACTGTTTGACGAAAGTGAATAGGCTTGAAATAAAATTGTTTTTGACAATTAAACTGTGTATTTACATTTAAACTGCGTACTTATGCTAAACTGAATTGTTTGAAATTGAACTCTTTTTGACAGTGATACTTTGCTTATACTGAACTGAATTGTTTAATATAGAACTGTTTTGACATTTAACTGTGTGCAAACAAAATCTGAACTTATACTAAACTGAATTAGCTGAATTAGAATTATTTATCTAAACTAAATAGTAATTTACGAAGCTCATTGCTTCGTTGTGGCACAAAGCGAATGAATGGGGCGCCCAATGAGACTCGAACTCACTCGTGTAGGTTTGCTAGTCAAGCTTGCTAACCATTACACACCGTAGGTGCCCAAGCTAAACTAAATAGCTTGAAATAGAAACATTTTGACAATTAAACTGTGTACTCATGCTAAACTGAATTATTTGAAATAGAACTATTTACATAAAAATGGATTTGGCGTTTAAATAACCTACAAAGGTTGATATGCCATAAAACCCAACCAATCAACCAAACCTATATATATATATATATATATATATATATATATTATAATATATATATATATTATATATATAATTTGTAAACACATTTTGTAGATAACATACTTAAACGAGCTTGACCTCTTTTTTGTACACTGTTAAATGGCTTCAAGTATTACTATGTAACAAACACAACTTAACATCCGTCATTTGTATGCACACAGTTTGTTCTATTTGACCCATAGATAGGACCCTATCAGTGCTATATCACTACTGGTAAGAGTGAACCTGGGAGTGATGGCAATGAAGTGATATTCGCTTTCCTTAAGGTTCCAGCATTACTGGAGCCTTGCAACGGAGTGTTTAATGTCATATGCAGGACACTCGTTGGGTGTAGGGTCGTACCCCTCAGCAGAGATGTAGTTGGTGTATTCTACAACTCCAGCCGACTGGTCTGTCAACAAGTCTCGGATTATTTTATGCCTGGAGGTGAGGGAATCACGTTTATTGAACGTTTTCCGTAATGGTTTTTTTAGTTGTTTTTTTAAACCACGGTCCAATTAGAATTTGAATAATTCTGAAACATCCATAGATGGACCCTAAAAGGTATTATTAGTCCGAGTTTATAGTAATGAAGGGGTTCTCCACACTCCCCAGAGCTCCAGAATTGGGACCACAGTTGCAGTTAGCGTCACACCTGGGACACTCCTGTTTTTCAGGAGGGTTTTTAAGCTCTCTGAAAACAGACAATGTCAGAGTATAAAAATACCCCGCCAAATGCTCTTTATTGGATTTTGTGTTTTCAATAAAAGTTTTGAAGTAACCAATGCCCTTAAAAATAACCTCAGCTAGTTATAATGTCAGTAAAAGATTCCAGATATATCAACTTACCAAACGAAACCTAGAAAATAGCTGAAAATCTAAAAGGAAGAATATTTCAGATAGTTTCTTTAGACTTAAGTCAGACATACATTGTCTTGGGCTAAAATAAGGAACCGAACAGCATCTGAAAGGAAGACAATAAGAAAAAGACCTTCATACATAAACGCTTTTTGTAGGTGATATAGATAATATGAAATATATATAAATCTAATATATATATATATATATGATATATTAGTGTGTGTGTGTGTGTGGGTGTGTGTGTGTGTGTGGGTTGTGTGTTTGATATTATATATATATATATATATATAATATATATATATATATATTATAAAATATTAATTGTATTGAATTATTTGGAGGGCTATTTCAGAGGGAAATAATACTAATTAGAGTCTAAATAATTCAAAGCAAACTTCATCGTAAAGACTTGTTTTTATGATGAACACGATGTTGAATGTTCAAATTTTTAAACGTTCTAAAACATGGTGCTACGTAGGGTGTTAGAACGCCGTGCTGGTGTTGTAACCATGGTGTCTCGTGGATGTTAAACGCCATGCAGAAGAAACGTGACTTCAGTTGTCCTAATCATTTTATTTCATTTTTATTTTGTTTTTTAAACTTAAATATGTATTTTAATTAATGATATATTCAGTATTTAATCCTAACATACATCTGACGGTGTAACAGCTATTAATAAGTAAAATTTGGCTATGTTAGTTAAGGCTGACCCGAAGGCTCCCTTCTTAATAGCTTTGACACCAAAGTGTAGGGAGGGGACTACTCCATTCTATGGATCGCTCCACTTTACCGTTTATCCTTACTTTATATTGCGGAGTGTTAAGCAAGATCGCATCAAGTACCATTTCTTGAGTCTTTGGTATGACTCGACTTTGGATTGAACGCCGGTCTTCTGGACCGTTAGTGAACACTTCACTCATTAGCCCAAGAGCCTCCTTAATTCTGAGATTACCAACGTTACGTACTGTTCCTATTTCAATGGAAAATTATTGTCATTATTTTTGCGTTTAATTAAATATTTATGGAATGAAGATGCACGTGTGTTGATGTGTTCTTTTAATTCTGAAATGGAGAGGTCTTTTTGTACTTCTTATATAAAAAATTTGGCATTTAAGCAAAGTGAATGATAAATAGTGTAAGTTTTTTTTATATATATAATTTTGATCACTTATTGGGCAGTTGGCGAGAGTGCATGTTGAGATATTGTTATTTTTATTCGTTAGGTATGGGCATAGTGAGGG
>OY757932.1:54159599-54166771 GCA_963585895.1 Sepioteuthis lessoniana | reverse complement strand
AACATAGTAACCCTAACCTTAACCCTTTGGCCAATCAACTCTGGTCTGTTGACTTCCTTACTCCTGCCACAACTCTCATCATCCCTCGCAGACTTCCCTGCCTTCCTTGAATCTCTTATGCCACACAAAAACTGATGCTCGATTCATGCAAGATGGTCGAAAAGAAGTCTAAAGCATTCCATACGGTGTTTCTGTGGCATTTTTTCTAAGTTTAAAACAGAATTTTATTGCATATCGTTCTTCTAAAGTGTCCTCACGTCCAGATTGCATTTTTGAAATTCACCAGCTTTGACAATCAGGCTTTAGTATGGTGTATTCCAATTGCTGCTGTAGCTGTTCATTTGAACCTGAAATCATAAAAATTGGCCAGACAACTCATAAGATGTATAGCAATAACATAGTGAATTTTCAAGAGTCTTCGACAATCTTAAATGCCCATACGAAAAAATTCTAGAAACTTATCGTATGCACCTCGTATATATATGACCTCTTCGTTTGTATTAATCCAGCCTCTCCCCTGTGAACAGGATGCGATATAAGGTCAGTTTTAAGTTGAGTTTAACAGATTTGCATTCAGTTTTCCTTCTCTAAAACTGGTTGCCATATCTAGGTTAAAAACTCCGTCTGCCCTAATATTTACCTATTACTAGATCATCATCATCATCATCATAATACTTTTTGAGAGATACTTTCTATTTTAATGAACTTGTTTTCTGGTATATTAAGTCAATAGATGAGCACCAATACAAACCTTCTTTCTGCCGGAAACACGAAATAAGCAAAAAATTAAAATCACATTTTCACACACACTCACACACACACACACACTTGTAAACCCTTATACCTGTACACACACATACACACACTCACACACACTCAGGCGTACATACGTGAACACTCGTAATCACATATACCTACACACAAACAGATGCACACACCCGCGTGATCACATATACCAACATACACACACATACATGCAGACACACGCATACACGTAAAATCATATATACCAGCACACACACACGCACATACATGCACATACATGCAGACACACGCATACACGCATAATCATATATACCAGCACACACACACACACTCACACATACATGCACATACACATACGTATACACGTGTAATCACATACACCTGCACACACAAACACGCGTGATCACAAAAACTTGCACATACACAAATATACATTTACAAACACATTGCAGGTATTACATGTGTAATCACATAATACCTTTACACACATACATATGCATACACACGTAATCACATATAGCTGCACACACACATAGACATGCACACACACGCATAATCGCATATACCTGCATACATACATACACTCACATGCACACACGCATAATCGCATATACTTGTACACACACACACACACATACATGCAACCATACGTGTAAGCACATATATCTGCATACATATACACACACACGTACATACGCGGAATCATATATACCTGCACATACACATACACACACATGCACACACATGCGTAAATACGCGTAATTACATACACATGCATACCCATACACACATGCATTTACGCACATACACATACGTAATCACATATACGGGCACACACATATACGTGCACACACACGTACACACGCATAATTACATATACCTACATACATACACCTACATACATACACATGCATACGCACGTACGCGTAGTCACATATACCGGCATACACACATACGTACATACGAGTAATCACATATACCTGCACACATATGCACATATGCACATACGCACACTCACATATGCGTTGTCAAATATACTTGAACACACATATATACACACACATCCCTGTGCACAAATGTATTCACATTTGCCTGCAAACACAGACACACACGCAACGCACATGTATACACACGCACACCCGTGTGCTCACATATACCTACACACACATATACTCACACATACGTAATCAGATATACCTGCACACATAAAACACATGCATACACATACACATACGAGTGGTGCGCGTGGTGTAACGGTTATCGTCGTAGGAAATTGACACGGCGACACGAGTTCAAATCCTAGACGAGACTGATTGCATTTCACATAGCACTAATACCCTTGGGAAAGGTATGAATCCAATTATTCTCCCTCTAGCAATGGGTAAATAGTAGGGCACACTAGGTTCTTCAGCCTTGGTAAGGCAACTAGTCTAGTAGAAGGAAAACTCTGAATTCAAACTCCGCTTAAAAATAGACCTTGTGTCATATCCTGCCCGAGCGGAGGGGTTGGGTAAATATGTACACATACACGTAATCACATATACCTGAACACTAACACACACATACATGTCCATACACGAACATACGCTACATACACATATACATACACACTTACGTACACACGCGTACTTACATATACCTGCACACATATACACATACACATGCACTGAGAAGTAAGCAAATATTTACTTGAAGTTCCCGAACGTACACGTCTGTATAAAAGATAGATAGCAAGATAGAGGAATACACATTACTTTACGCTAGTCTGTTATTACTATCAACAAATGACCCGGGCTGTCCGCGTTCGGTTCTCTCCTCCCCTCAAACCCCCTAACGCTCTTGCAAGCCACTAAACACCGCCCGATCTCCTACCCTCAAAAGTCGATCCTCATTGCATGCAAGACTTGGTGTTTTTCAATCCATCACGGCGAGCCCTTCTATTCAGACAACCACCCCCTACACACATATACACACACACAAACACATCACCAATTCCACCAATACCACCCACACCCACAATTACCTGCACTGAATCTTAAAATGAACGTTGTGCTATGAAAGTCTTCGCTGTCACAACCAATTACGGGTCAGGGTCCCGGCTCTGGCCGAAAATCGGCACGAGCGTTCAAATATAGACGGCGGAAGGCGGGTGGGGTGCTGTCAGGGGTAAAAGGTACTGTGGAAAAAGTTTTCGCAACTTTCATCGCGACTGACTCGAACGCCAATATTGCACACTTGCAATGGTAACTTTGCTTATTTCTGGACAATGGGCATTTGTATTTGGCTGTGTAGGTGGAAAGAATATAGATAGAACGATAGATAGACAGATAGATAGATATGAACAGACATAGATAGATAGATAGATAGATAGATAGATAGATAGATAGATAGATAGATAGATAGATCAAAATACTCGGAGATAGATAATAGATAAAAAGATTAATATAAAAAATTAATGTATTTGCATATTCAAAATTACCTCCACTATTAATTCACTATTAATAATGATAATAATGATACTGGTCCATTGGCCTAATGGGTGTAGTGTTCGCGAATGGTCTGGAAGACCACTGTTCAATCCGAGGTCGAGTCATACCAAAGACTCAAAAATTATACTTGATGCCTCCTTGCTTAACACTCAGCATTATTAGGTAGGGATCAAGGGTAAAGTAGAGCAATCCAAAGAAAAGAGTAGGATCCTCCACTACACCTTGGTGTAGTAACTAATGAAAAGAAAGACTTCGGGTCGACCTCAACCAGGGTCGCCAACTTTACTTATATATATATATATATACTCTCCCCACGTGGATTGAGCATTCTAGCTAGGAATTTGCTGGTTACTACATAAGCTTAAATGCCATTGCTCTTCTCAAGAGCATCCCCAGTAGCTGATAACGAATGTATAAAACACGCAGCAAATGACGATTCCAGTCGGGTTTCGATCCCAGCTTGAAGTATCTTCTGTGTCTCGGCCCATTGAAGAGTTGTAATAAAACGAAACAGTCAATATGGATGACAATATATATATATATATATATATATATATATATATTCGTTAAGATCATATAAACCCCGAGTCAACGGTGCTTGGTGACTGTCAGTTTTTCGCCAATGCAATCATCAGATTAAGTTTGATGATCACATTGGCGAGAAACTGACAGTCATACAGCGCCGTTGACACTATGTCTTCCCAATCCCTACAATCATTTTCTATCACTTCTATTGATCGTTCTTTATTTTTATATATAAAGAGTGTGCGTGTGTGCCCACGAGCGTGAAATTAGATGGGCAGACTACGATAGATAGATAGATAGATAGATAGATAGATAGGACTCAAATCCTGACCAGGGAAGCAAGATAGAAGCTCAAAAACCATTGACTTTCATCTTTTCGATAGAGTCTTAATACAAGGAAACAACACAAAGAAGGAAAATAGCACCTCAAAGAGGCAAGCAGCAAAAAACAAACATTTTCTTGACGGTGGTTGTTGTTTTCTTCTGTGTTATCTCATGAAGAAACATGTGTCACTAAGTGGCACACGTGTATTCAAGCCAAGTTGGCTAGGGCTGTAGAATACAGAGGAGTAAGACCCTCTCCCCAACGACTGTCCAAGATATGACACTAAACAATCTGGTAGTGAGGTTCTACAAATACTGGAGCTTTAGGGAATGCAGTATACCTCTCCATTACAATTGCTACCCGGTCAATTCTGGCCCGGAAGGGTAGTTTCTAATAAGGTCCCATCTATGGATCAAATAGAACTATTTGATTATTTAAAGTGTCCAAACAAATGACTTATACCATACAGTAATTTTAGAAATCGAACTGTTTGATCATTTAATTGTGTGGGAACAAGTGACTGATATTTGATTGAATTATTAGTGATACATAGCAATACTTGGAACCATTTAACTGTGTACAAACGAATGAGTAATATCGAATAGAATTATTAGTAATAAATGCAATACTTATAACCACTTCTCTGCGTGCTAACAAAGGATTAATATTGAATATTTTTCAATCATACATCTTAGATGCATCAGGGAGGTCTTCAATGATGCACTGTCTTCATCGCCGATTTCGGGTTATTTCTGCATCATATCGGCTCCGACAGTAACCCCGGCATGACTCTGGAAAAGCCAAGTCGCCTCCGTGATCGCGACGTGCTCTACCAAAGCAAAAAAAAAGAAATCAACTAAATAAGGCCGGACTTCGGCAGTTCTTATAGACATCTGTCCTTCAGTAAACAGCCAATGAAAATAGGGCATCCCACACTCCTCTGCCATATATAATACCATCTTTACTTCATCCGGTTTCGACGGGCTACTTCCGGATTCGGTACCGAGGTAAGATGTTATTTTTAATACTCGTCCGCGTCCATAATTTACACTTCACAAAACTTACACAAATCTCCCGCCAAATCTGTCCTATACTAATACTTCCAAACTAACATGAATTAAGCCCCCACTCAAAACTATTCAGTCAGTCTTAAACTCTTACCTTATACCCTTATTCGAAGCCAAAAAAAAAAAGGAAAAACTCCCATTTATTTGGCTCACGAAATCATTTGCTACAGATTAACTCATACTTATTTGCCAAGAATAGAATTATAAGTGATAACAATGATTGAAACCGTTTAACTGTGTAGAAACAATATTAAAATTAGTGTGAAGACAAATTAGTTTTAAGTCATTTGAAAATGAAATTACTAACAAATTAATCTCTTGCAAACAAATTACGGAAGTTATTGTTACTTTTACAAAGCAATATTTGAAACCATTTAACTGTGTGCAAAAAAAGTATTTCTTTTTCTTTCTTTTTTCCTATTCTCTACAAAGGTCCAGTGCCCTAAATTATTGTAAAATCTTAAGCACTGATTGACGAAACTTTTGATTAATTCCTTTTTTTTTTTTTCAATGTTATTTTTTTCATTATTCACCATATGGATATTGAGTGGGGTTGCTCTAATTTTCAAATCACTGCCTTTCCAACTTATAGACGATGATTTTGATGGAGATTTTTTTTAAACTATTTCCTACGAAGGCTTTTTGGAGTTAACCTGGGTCTCAAATTAGTGTGACGCAATCCCTGCTGATAAACAACGCTTCTGATTGAAAACTTTGAGTTGTATATAAAATAAAGGCTTTTCGTTAGAATTTTTTTTCATCAAATTAAAAAGAAAAAAGCAAACAAAAAACAAAAAAAAAACAACGATTTAAAAAAAAAGTTCATTGGGTAGAGTATTCGCCAATAGTCCAGGAGACCTGGTTTCAATCACAGATCGCGTCATTGTAAAGACTTTAAAAATGGTACTTGATACCTCCTTGCTTAACACTCAGCAATATAAGGTACGTATCAAGGATAGTGGAGCAATCCAGGGAACGGAGTAGCGTCCTCTCCTACGCCTAGATGTAGTAGCTATTTAAAAGGGAGCCTTCTGGTCGCCCTGGACTACAGTCGCCGACTTTACTTAACTATTCTACTGTTAACAATAGAAACAAATCTTATAAAACCACCAGTTTAAAATACGAAGTAAAGTGGACGACTGAAGTCGAGGGCGACCCGTAGGTTCCTTTTTCGATCGCTACTACACCAAGGTGTAGGGGAGGGCGCTACTCCTTTCCCTCGATTGCTCCACTTTACTCTTGATCCGTACCTTATAATGCTGAGTGTTAAGCAAGGAGGCATCAAGTACCATTTTTTGAGTCTTTGGTATGACTCGACCTGGGATTGAACCCAGGTCTACCGGGCGATTGGCGAACACTCTAACCGCTAGGCCAATGTCCGGTAAAGTGGACGACCGAAGTCGAGGGCGACCCGAAGGTTTCCATTTCAATAGCTGTCACACGGAGGTGTAGGAAAGGGTGCTACTCCTTTCGCTGGACTGCTCCACTTTACCCTTGATACGTATCTTATAATGCTGAGTGTTGAGAAAAGAAGTATCAAGTACCATTTTTTGAGTCTTTGGTATGAATCGATTTGGGACTTAACCCCGGTCATCCCGGCCATTGACGAATACTCAACCCATTAGACCAATATATACAGATACACCCTATATATATGTAGACTCACTTGCACACACACACACACACACACATTTGACCGGTCCTTTGGCATAATGGTTAAAGTGTTCTCTGTTTAAAATACTAGAATTATAAAAAGTAAAAAACGAGATATCAGATTTCTGTTTATTCTGGTGGGGGTTGTTTGCTTTGTTTTTGGTTGTTTTTTTTGGGGTTTTTTTTTTTTCGTTTTATTTTATTTTGTTTTGTTTTGTTTTTGTTATTTTTTTAAGATCCAGGTCAGCCATGACGTTTGCGAATGACCTGGTTGCTAATGATATTATATTCGTTGTTCATTTTGATCACACAGAAAATTCGCATCATTCTTTACGTCATTTTTTTGGC
>OY757932.1:54104599-54154599 GCA_963585895.1 Sepioteuthis lessoniana | reverse complement strand
AATTAAGAGGAATACTTGATACTATATAACTGTAAATTATTAGTTGTCAAAATTTCTGAGACTAAGCTTGTTAGTTTTTATCATTAAGGGTTTTCGGACTATTGTCTTCATCTTTATTGTTATTTCCACAACGTTTCGGCCGATATGTCCACCGGCCTTCTTCAGGTGTTTGTTGAACTCGGGAACCTTCACGGAACTTCGAACTATTTAACGGTTATTCACGTAACGGTTATAGGCGTTGGTTCCCTAAGTTTCTAAGGAGACAATCATCAGAAGGTTGCAGGTTCAATCCTCACTACAGGTTAGTAACAGGAATACTTAACACTTATACCCGATTATGGCTAACGGAATCAGAACAGGCGACCTCCGTGGTTTCGATAAAGGACGTCTACTGTCTATTGTTAACTATCCGGAGCACAAATGATCGATCTGTGGAGATCTTAAGGAGGTTGGACAGGTACTAGAGCTCCAAGGTGAGTACACAAAATATTTTTATTTTGTTTCTCTGGGACAGTCGGGCTGGCAGACAGCATTATTTTAAAGCAACCAGAATTATGCTCTTCTGAGATTCTTTTATTTGCTCCGAATGCCCATTTGGGATAGATGAAAAATTATTCCCATTATTTAGGATTGCTTTGAAATTTCTACCGGATGAGTCAATAAAAAAGTCAGCAAGACGTGCCCGTTGTGTAATGGTTATCGTCGTAGGAATCATAGAAAATGGGCTCGGCGAGACGAGTTCAAATCCTGGACGAGACTGATTGCATTTCACATAGCACTAATACCATTGGGAAAGGTAGGAATCCAATTATTTCTCCCTCCAGCTATGGGTAAATAGTAGGACAGACTTGGTTCTTTACCCCTGGTTAGGCAACCAGTCTAGGAGAAGGAAAACTCTGATTTCAAACCTGTTTAATTCCGCTTAAAAATTGACCTTCAGTCACATCCTGAGCGGAGGGGTTGGTAAATATAAAAAAGAAGTCTGCATTCCGTAGCATCATACTCTAAGCCCATTGATTTGATCAAAACAGCAATGTTGTTGAAATAAACTAATGATGACTTATCCTCAAACTTGAAAAAATAACTTAATCCTCTCACAGTCTCGATGCCAGTAGAAAGTTGTTCCCGGAGCCAACATGTTTCTTTTTGAGACGTGAACCCAGCCACTGAGCAGACTCCTTTGAAATATTGGGCATGGTGCTTGTTTTTGCAATTTATTTCTTTTGGATTTTTCGTGCAGAAAAAGCAGTCCGTAATATGATGTTTTCCTTCCCTCCAGATCATTGAAATGACAAATGAAATACTCTTCCTTTTATTATTCCTTGAATTCCACAAGTCCCCGAACATGGGGAGCAAAGGGTTTGTCCTTATCCCCTGGTTTGACTCCAAATTAATCTCAATATGCCTTCTTCACAAAGATTGCGTCTTTTGCTAGACAGTTCGGAAGACCCACATCACTGCAGATATAACAGAACCTGTCAGGATTATTCTTACACTATTGATCCATTCTTACAGAAATACAAACGTCAAGCTGAAAAAATGAACATAAATCAGCACTCAGCTCGTCGTTGACACTTGATACAGAACATTAAAAGTATTTTAAACTGAGTGATAAGCCCTGTCCCCTCTAGGTACATGGAAGTTAGTGAGTAAGGTAGTACACTGCAGTTAGGAACACATAAAATATTATGTTATACTAAACATCGGGCACCCACGATCATCTGTAACAAGTAGAGTTCACTAGCTTTTAAATAAGTGTTATTATTGCATACAACTTGTTTTGAAGTATTCAAAAACATCTTAAAAACCAGAGCTGACAAAACACAATGAATTGTATTTTTGAATTCAGTATAAAATGGCGATCATATAATATAGATAAATCTTTTACATTTGAAAAAAAAAAATTACGCGGCCCAGTTTTATAAGATTATGGAAAGATTAGGAAAATAAGATAAAAATAGTTTGGAAAGTTCATATGGTGACGTCATATCAACTAATAATAACTTTTTTGACCAATGAGATACAAGCACTGCAATACCGACAAGAGGGGAGCTATTTCAAAAAGTACACATCATTGGGTCACAGCTTATGAAGTTTTCAGGCAACCCTCGTATTCATCCCGCACTTCCGCCACATACAGGATGTGACAAAGGTCAAGTTTTAAGCGAAGAACAGATGGTTTGAATTCAGTGTTTTCCTTCTCTTAGGCTGGTTGTCTAACCCATGTTAATGAACTCAGTCTACCCAACCTTTTATTTATAGCTGGATGTTTGGTAGGGTTGCGATTTATGGCATATCAACCATTTTAGCGTATTTAATGACAAATCCTCTTCATACACATCTATTAAATATATGATTTGCAAACATATTTTGTAAATGAAATTTGTTAATGAGCATGGGCTCATTGTTTTGCATACAGTTGAATGGTTTCAAGAATTTCTAACACAAATAATTCTATTTACTATTAATCATTTGTTTGCACACCTTTAAATAAATAGAGGTACATATATGATTTGTAATTGGATAGTTCGATGGTAAGTTCATTTATTAATCAGAACTAATTTGCACACTAGTATTGCTATTGCTTCTACACAGTTACATGGTTTCATTTATGGCCATCTTAATGATTTGTTTGCAGTGATTACAAGTATTGCAATGGATAAAATTGAAAAAAAAACTAATCCAAAACTGATGAATTTATTCCGAAGGCAAGTCGACGTTCCTTTGTAATAAATTCATTACTTTTGGATAACGGAATTTGTAACGTAATGGCCAAGGGATTTCGGTTCATGCCTTTGAGTTTAGTTAAGCTGAGAACCTTTCAGCTCAACACATGGTGCAAACCTTGATGTAGGTGGTAACGCGCGCGGGGGGTGGACGTGCCACACAGAGATATCACAATAGCCCGAGATGACGGAACGGGGTGACAGGGTGCGAGTGACGTCACGCACCGGAAGCGCGCAGAGGTTTGTGGAGAATTGAAAGAAAGTTAGGGAGTTGAGTACTAGACGCCAAACGAGGAGGATCGAGGCGAACTTGCGCCCTATGGGAACCGCTCGAGATGGGGGCCAAATGAATAAGACAGCATAGAAGATTGTGTCTCTCCTCCTTATGTCGAAACGTTTAACTCAAAGTTAATAAAAAGGTTTCGTACCTGAACAAGAAGCCGTTACGTGTTTTCGAATTTCGAGATTCCTATGTTCTTAATATGTTCTATCGTTATGAACATTGTATGTCTATTTCGCACATGGCGTTAATTGTGGTTATAGTACACATTTTTGTCCATACTGTCTGATTCCTTTCCATTATTTTTCTTCCAAGTATTGCTATTTGACACTAATAATTCTATTCACTATTACTAATTCGTTTGCACAAAGTTAAATCGTTCCAAGTATTGCTATGTATTCCTAACAATTCAATTAAACATAAGTCATTTGTTTACACACAGTTAAATCCTCAAACAGTTCTATTTCTAACTATTCAATTTAGCAGAAGCTATTTGCTTGAACTCAGTTTAAAAGTCAAACAGTTTTAACCCATAGAGAGAGCCTTATTAGGTACTACCACAGCACCAAAGAGGACCTGGGAGTGATGGCAACGATGGGGTACTCCACATTCCCAAAAACTCTTGCATTACAGGAGTTCACCATCAGACTGCGTAATGTCTTATCTAGTACACTCGTTGGTGGGGTTACCCCACTGCAGAGAAGCAGTCAGTGTATTCTACAACCCCAACCAACTGGGCTCTTAAAGCTTAAGAGTGAATAGATGGACCCATGCCTTTCTCAAGCGCGTAGTAAAGTGCAAACAGTCTCATCCAGGGCTTGAATGTTGACAGTTGTAAAAATTAAAATTAGACTAGAGACATAATAACAGGTATCTTACTGATGTATTTTTTCTTTGTTTCTTTGTTTAATGACATATCAACCTTCTTGGGTTATTTGATGCCAAAGCCATCATTCTAAAAGAGTACTTGTACTATTGAACCCATAGCTGGGAGGATAAGGGGATTCCTACCATTTTCAAGCGTAGAAAGTGAACGTAATAGCGTGACTGGAGCTCGAACTCGCTAATTGCTATGTCGCAGTCTAGTACGTCAGTCACTACACCACTGCGATTGTAAAGTATTAATTATAAATTATGAAGCATGAGATGAGTTGAGTCACTTGTAGAGAAACTTACAGTTACACAGAGAGCATTATAATGATAAATAGTAATTTGATGGGGTCTGTGTTCGCATTGTATGCACTTTCTTTAACATTTCAATTTAACGGCATGACGGTTAATCCTTCACTCCTTCTTAAACGAAGGCGTCTATATCACCATGGACAGCAGTTACAACGGGATTCCAATGGGTTAACGGGTCGTCTAGTATATAATGTATATTTGACCTCAATGAATTTGGGTAACCAGTGTAAACAGTCAATCCCATGCACTGGAATCTTTGGTATGGACCGGACACGTCTTCTCATCAGACTGTTAATTACACAGTCATATTTAAGCCGCAGACAAATGTGGTGACATTTTTTTCCTGTTCAAACAATGTTATTATCGTCCGTTCCTACAAACGTACAACTGATGATCGACCTGTGTGTATTAGTTCAGTTTTGGTGTGTTTTTTGGCTTTTTGTGCGTGTTTCTTGTTTTGTTTTGTTTTTTGTTTTGTTTTTTGGGGTTTTATGCGGTTTTGGGAGTTTTTTTTTAAATCTATCTATTTGGTTGTTAGTTTTGCTTCTTCTAGTTCGGATGGAAGTGCACCTGATGCAGAGACAAGGACAGAGGTGATATGGGCGTATCCGTGTAATTGCGTCAACGTCAGGGATGTTGTGAGTAGAGATTTGAGGAAAGAGAAGAGTGAGACCAGATGGAAAGAGAGAAATAAATTAGCTGTGTGAAAGAGAAAGAAAACAGATGGCTTAAGAAAGAAAGAAAGAAAGAAAGAAAGAAAAAGAAAGAAAGAAAGAAAGAAAGAAAGTATGTTGTAGAAAAAAAGAAAAAAGAAAGAAAGAATCAAAAGATTGTTCAAATAAAGAAAGAAAGAAAGAAAGAAAGAAAGAATGTTGTAGAAAGAAAGAAAAAAGAAAGAAAGAATCAAAAGATTGTTCAAATAAAGAAAGAAAAAGAAAGAAAGAAAGAAAGTATGTTGTAGAAAGAAAGAAAAAAGAAAGAAAGAATCAAAAGATTGTTCAAATAAAGAAAGAAAGAAAGAAAGAAAGAAAGAAAGAAAGAGTCTCAAAAAATTGTAGAAAGAAAGAATCACAAAAAATGTTGTAGAAAGAAAGAAAGAAAGAAAGAACGCTGAAGAAAGAAAAAAGCAGAACATTTTTTAAATAGAAATTCTTAAAAAAGATGAAAAAATAATAGAGAAAAAAAAACATATCAAAATGAAAGAACGAAAAGAAGCGAAACACAAAGGAATAATAAGGAAGGAGGGGAAAAATGAATTTAATTCTGAGAAAGAAACAAGAAGAAAGTATATAGAATGAAATTTTTAAAAGAATCTGAAACAAAGAAAAAAAAAAGAAAAGTCCGAATTAGTTTTAAAGAAACAACTAAACGTAAGAATGAAAAAAAGTTATAGAAAGAAAATGAAGCAAAAAAAAAATAGCAAAAAGACAATTTTAAGAAAGAATAAAAAATCAGATGGAACCAAGAAGATTCAATATATATATATATATATATATTTCATTACGAAAAAACACAAACTGGTCACACTTGGATTATAAATTTATTTTCATCCTGTTGTGTGTTTTTGAAAAATAAAAAAACCCGAAAAAAAATTTAACAGGACTTCTTCAAATCTTATGGATAAAATAAATCAGAGTAGACACAGGAAAGAAGGTGGGAGGGGATAGAAGTCCCAAAGCATACGTAATGGCACCAATCGAATTTGAACTAGCTCTGTACGATATCGCAGTTTAGCACTTTAGCCACCCCACAACAGAGACTCTTATGCCATGTATTAAATTGATGTTCGATAATGTTGAATTCTGAACAATGACTAAAATCACTTTTTTAAGAACTTTTAAATAAACTTTTCAAAACGTTTGAAATCACATTCAACACATGCTCTTTATCATTACTGCTAGTTTCATGGTATCACCATAGATTGGTAAATACTTGTGATAAAAAACCAAAATGGCAAGTAATATTCTTTCTTACTGAAAAATTGAATTGTGAAGTGGGTTTATATTAGCTTTTTTTTAATTTACGTTCCAAAATATTATTTTGTCGGTGATGAATATGACAAAAAAGTACTGCGTTTACTTGATTTCATGAGTTCTAGCTTGGTCATGATTCCTTTTCATGACAATGTTCAGCCACATGTTATCAGGATGACAATATTCGGCCACATGTTACAAGGATGACAATGTTTGGCCACATGTAACCAGAATGATAATGTTCGGCAACATGTTACCAGGATAACAATATTCGGCCACATATTACCAGGATGACAATATTAGGTCACATGTTACCAGGATGACAATGTTCGGCCACATGTTACTAGGATGACACTATTCGGCCACATAATACCAGGATGATAATATTCGGCTGCATGTTACCATCATCATCATCATCATGTCGCGCTATCAGCACGGATATTCCTGACCCTCTCTCGCCACACCTCCCTATCGTTCATTGCTTTCGGCAGATCATCAGGGCTACATCCCGTATAGGCACAGAACTGCTATATGTAAGTTCTAGCTAGACGTCCGGCCTTTGCTCGTCCATGTGAAGGGGTACACGGGAGTACATCACGCACGGGTTCGTCCCTAATTCTCCAGCAGTATCCCGCGTGTCTGGTTCGTCTAATTTTGATAGTTTTCGTGATGGGTGGTTGGTGGCTGTATAGCTGCTGCTTTGTAGGGTGCTGTCTCCAGGACTTATTCAATATTGCTCGCAGCCTTCTTGTGTAATTGCATTCAAGCGTTTTCTCCATCCGCTTAGTCAGCGTCTATGCAACTTTTGTATGTACATTGCTACTTTGTAAGAAGAAGAGCGTCTGTACTGTTGTATTGTGTAGCGTTTACTTTTCGAATTTGTTTCTATAAATAACGTCAGTAGCTAAAGACATTTAAGTACAATAGCCTCAGCACCAAATACAATTGACCCCCTTGCCTTCTTTTAAGGGGTTCTTAGGGCTCTATATAGAATGCAGTAAAAATATACTAAGCTCAGTCAACAGGTTTTTATTGTATTATTTATTACTATACTCACCTATACCTAAGTAGGAGGTGTCTTGCGTCGGGAACGGGCATGGTATACCGGAGTTCAAATCCTGGATGGGGCCATATATATTTCACATGGCATTAAAGAGAAAAGCATGCATCCAACTATTCTACCTCCAACTAAGGATAAATAGTCGGACAGAATGAGCATTTTAAGCGTAGTATGATGACCGGTCTATAAGAAGGAAAACTCTGAATTCAAACCTGTTCAACTGTTTAAAATTTGACCTGTCGCATCCTGCTCGTGCAAAATACTTGGTATATATATATATATATATGTGTGTGTGTGTGTGTGTGTGTGTGTGTGTGTGTGTGTGTGTGTGTGTTTCGAAAGAAAAAATGAAAGTAGTGAATAAATAGCAAATGAGAATGAAGATCATGTGGGTGAATCAACTTTGTCAATGTCAAATCTTTGATACGGATTGATGTGCACGTAAAATGACTGACGACACAGAAGAGTTTGTTTATTTTATTTCACGTATTTGACAGGGACAAATTACAGACAGGTGGTTGTGTTTTTTTGGGTTTTTTTTTTCTTTGTTTTTTTTGGGGGGGGTTGTTTGTTTGTTTTTTTCATTTTTTACCTTTTTCCAGGAGCTGATCTATTTTATTGGGACGCTTAAAGAAGTTTCAAAACTATAGCGCACACTAAACAGGGCTGAACGTGAAAAAATGTGTTCTTTCTCACTTTCGATCTCGTTTTGTAAACTTGAACTCATTTTCTCTCTCTCTCTCTCTCTCTCTCTCTCTCTATCTATCTATCTATCTATCTATCTATCTATCTCATGAATTCAGATTGATAGGCAGATAGATATGAAAAGACTGAGATAGAAAAAGACATATATAAATATGTATGTATATA
Source organism: Sepioteuthis lessoniana (assembly GCA_963585895.1). NCBI lineage: Eukaryota > Metazoa > Mollusca > Cephalopoda > Myopsida > Loliginidae > Sepioteuthis > Sepioteuthis lessoniana. The sequence goes on along the minus strand of OY757932.1, from coordinate 54,146,508 downwards.
TATATACATATATATACAAATATATTTATATATATATATATATATATATATACACGCACACACATATATAAGCATACGTATATATATATATCACAAACGCGAAATATTCTCTCTCTCTCTCTCTCTCTCTCTCTCTCTCTCTCTCTCTCTCTCTCTCTCTCTCTCTCTCTCTCTGAATAAATTAGATAGATATGAAAAGACTGAGATATATATGAAAAGATACGAAAAGACTGGTGTATATATATATATATATATATATATATATAATAGCCAGGATAGATTTGTATTACCTGGTAGAAGAACCTTCCTGTTACACAAAATGGGTTTCGGGTTAGATACCTAATCTTGGTCGCTACAGTATGTGAAATGCAAGGTTGAGGAAACAGAGCAGTTGTTTCAACTTTACTCATGTAGCTATTAAGCCCGCCGCCTCCCACTATATACATAGATAGATATGAAAAGACTTAGACTTTAAAATACTGAGATAGATAGATAGATAGATAGATAGATAGATCTTTTTTCAAAGGGTGATTAGCTAAACAGACTAGTAAGCCATTGTTATTGAGTTGAATTGTAATCAATCTCAGGTCAACCTAAAATAGAGTAGACTTGACTTTAAAAAATTCTTCTTCTGAGTTAAGATGCATAAAAGTATTTTAAAATCACTCTAATATATATATATATATATATATATATATATATATATATATATGAATAACAAGCTATTCAAAAGATGTATGTATTTATTAGTGAAAACATTCCCTGAATATCTTGTTTATTCAGATTTAATATTACAATACCATCAGATTCATTTCCATTTTCTCTATATATATATATATATATATATATATATATATATATATATATATTGATAATACACTTTTGAATGCTTACCCTACTATTCACCGTTCCGCTATAGGTACATATTAAGGCAGACTGGGCTCTTTAGCCTTGTTATGACAATCGGTCTCTGAGAGGATTAACACTGATTTCAAACCTGTTAAGTTCCGTTGAAATATTGATTTTGCATCGGTTCCTGTTCATGCAGTGGGACTAGATAAACATACACATACACACACACGTGCAAACACAAACATGCACACACACACACACACACACACACACACACACACACACTCATATGTTGTGATGCTGGCAAAAGAATAACACGGGGAACGCAAAAAGGTAGATAGAAAAGCATATATTCAAGTAACAGAAACAAGATACAAGTGAACCTCAGAAGTAAGTAGGAAGCTGAGTGTCCAGTCGGGTAGCGACTATTGTGCACTACGCAAGTGCTATCAAGTGATTGTTTACGTAGGCTTGGATAAACTCTGGTGAACTCTGCTGACGTGTATTTATGGAGGAGGGTGAGTTCATTATGTAGGGAGTAGAACAACATACACATCACACTCAACATGAACATTTGTTGTATAGCCTGATGAAGCATAACACTTGGTTATAAAAAAATAACTCTCACAACTTTATTTCTCGAAAGGTGGCTCTAAGTGTCAGAGAGACCCTCTATTGACCCTTATCTTCTTCTGTTTCCTAGCCAAGTGGAGGACACACCCCTTCTGGTCACTCGCTGGCCACTCTCGTGACTCTGTGTCCCATTTGACTGCCCATGATTGAGTGACTGACCGTTACTGTTGTGGGTGCCTTCGTATATGATTTCATAACGCATAAGTGTTCTTCCGGTCGTAAATCCATATGAACCGCTTCTGGCTGTCAACCTACGTAAACTGCTTTGACCCATGCATCGCTGTCTTCCAGTTTACACAGCTGGAATATGACGGCTCTGTCAAGGTCAATATGCAAGCCTTGTTCTCCCTGGTCGAACCTTCCTAAACGTTCTCGGGTTAGACATCTATCCTTCATTCCTATTCACCAAATGCAAAATTGACAAAACTAAAGAATTTTGTCTCTTTTTGTATCTTATACATAGAGCCCCCCTCATCTAAGCAAAAAATGTGATATGCTGCATATTTATTACAGTTTAAAACACTTTCATCGAAACGAGGTTAACGAAAGCATGGACAGCTATCAATAGGCTATCGATTATATGGAAATCAGACCTAACCGATAAAATGAAACGCAGTTTCTTCCAGGCAGCGGTCACATCGATACTGCTATAGGGATGCACTACATGGACGCTAACAAAACGGCTGGAGAAGAAACTAGATGGCAATTACACAAGAATGCTGCGTGCAATCCTGAACAAGTCCTGGCAGCAACACCCCACAAGACACCAACTGTACGGCCACCTGCCCCCTATCACGAAAACTATTCAAGTTAGACGAACCAGACATGCAGGACACTGCTGGAGAAGCAGAGATGAACTCATAAGAGATGTACTCTTATGGATCCCCACACATAGCCGCGCAAAAGCAGGACGACCAGCTCGAACGTATATTCAGCAGCTATGTGAGGATACAGGATGTTGTCCTGAAGACCTACCTAGGGCGATGAACGATAGGGAGGAGTGGCGAGAGAGGGTCAGGGATATCCGTGCTGCCAGCACGATATGATGATGATGAAAACACTTTCATACGGAGGAGGTTGTTTGCATTTTATATAACACCAATAACTCCAACAAAGGAACAAACATCCAAGTATTCTCCTTCCAGCAATAGAAAAATAGAAAGGCAGCTTAATTATTTTAATCTTTGTATGGCTGCCAGTCTAGGAAAAGGAATACTCTGAATTTAAACCTGTTAAACTCTGATTAAAAAATCGACTTTGTATCTCATCCTGCACGTTCCGATGGGTCGGTAAGTATATACTTTATTTAATACTCAGCATTGTTTTACATGTTCGGATTGAAAACATCAAATTGGTCAGATATTGACCAATGAGCCAAAATATTAAGCAGAAAGCTTCTTTTAAGCATTCTGTGCCATCCCGAGAAATAGAGACCTAGATGTGAAATAAGGACACAAAGATCAAAATTAATCGTGTCTATCAATGGCAGTCTGTCTATAACAACCAGGTGAGAATTTCAAAGTAGGAGCTTCAAACGGCATCTTGCACGTGCTTTTGTTTCTATCTTTTCTTTGCCATGAGATTTTGTTATCACCAAGCCAAGTAAGAACTGAATCGTGAATGGCGAATTACCAACGGAGTATTGAATAAACCACAAATGTTAAATTTTTTGAGAAGTCATTGCTTGTGCTGCAAAATGTAAGCTATCTCTTCTAACCATACTAACTTTGTCTGTACATTTGCACTGTGTGCCACTCGACAGACGTTGCAGTGGTCGCAAACATGTGCAAGATGGCCGTTGACCCCCAAGCGAGAATTTCTTCTTTTTTATTTCTGCTTCGTAACTAGCCACACTTCATACCAGTCTTAACAATCAGGTGGGGCTGTAGAATATACCGACTACTTCTATCAGAGAGGTAAGATAGCCCACCAAAGACTGTTCTGGATATGACAATACACCATCTGATGGTGAGGTTCCAGTAATGCTGGAGCTTTGGGAAATGCGGAGTACACCTTCATTGTCATTGTTCCCAGGTTCACTCTTGCCCAGAGTGGTACCATCCGATAGAGTCCTATCTATGGGTCTAATAGAACTAAACTGCGTTCTTATGCTAAACTGAATTACTTGAAATAGAACTGTTTTGACATTTTAACTGCGTACTTATGCTAAACTGAATCGTTTGAAATGGAACTGTTTTTGACATTGAAATTCTACTTACGCTAAACAGAATTGTTTGAAGAGAACTTTTTTGACATTTAACTGTGTGTAAACAAAAACATGCTTATACAAAACTAAATTGTTTGAATTAGAACTGTTTGACTTAACTGAATTCCTTAAAATAGAAGTGTTTTTGACAATTAACCTGTGTACTTATGTTAAACTGAATTGTTTGAAATAGAACTGTTTATTTGTATAAAATGGATTTGGCATTAAATAACCTACAAAGGTTGATATGCCATAAAACCCAAACAAACAAATAAACAAACAAAAACGCCATCTTAAATTCTTTTTCCTCAATCATTCAATTTAATATTCTGAATTTCTAACTCATCTGAATTTTAATTTCTGAAATGTTTTTTACTTATTTATTTATTTATTCATTGTCTTAAAAAGTATTTATATAACTACCTACTGCAGAAGACGTAATAGATGGGGCAGAATGAGTGTCAGAAGATTAGGTTGCGTCAGCCTAACCGAATAAGTATATATCTGCCTCGAAAGTCAGCATTTAAGGTATTTGCTTTTAGATATTTACTCAGTTTCGCCCAAAAACGAAACTGAGAGAAGAAAGCCGAGGAAGATCATGTTGCACCAATCGTTCATATTAGGTTTCCATTTAAAATATCAATATTTGCAAACTTGACTTCTCATGAAATTAGATAGATGAATATGAACTAACTAAGATAAATAGATAGATAAACATACTTAAACGTATCCGTGTAATTTCGTCCACGAAAGGGATGTTGTGGGTCGAGATTTGAAGAAAGAGAAGAGTGAGACCATATGGAAAGAGAGAAATAAATTAGCTGTGTGAAAACGAAAGAAAATAGATAGCTGAAGAAAGAAAGAAAGAAAGAAAGAAAGAAAGAAAGAAAGAAAGAAAGAATCTCAAAAGTGTTGAAGAAAGAAAGAAAGAAAGAAAGAAAGAAAGAAAGAATCACAAAAAAGTAGTTGAAAGAAAGAAAGAATGAAAGAATGAAAGAAAGAATCACAAAAAAGTAGTTGAAAGAAAGAAATAAAGAAAGAAAGAATCACTAAAAAGTAGTTGTAAGAATGAAAGAAAGATGTTGAAAGAAAGAAAGAAAGAAACAGATAGATAGATAGATAGATAGATAACAGCGACATTAGCCATGCTGTAATAAATGTTGTAAGTTTTTTGTCTGGTGGGGGTCACACCGTCAATTATGGAGAGGTTATAACCTGGCCGAATAAAAATCACCTTACAAAATCCACATTTCGATGAAGGTTTGAATATTGAGGAATCTTACAAAGAAACAGTGCTGAAAACATCTCTCCCACATTAAAAATAGGGGCATTTTCATTTTTATTGAATTATATATATATATATATATATATATATATTCTTAACGGCCAGGTTTTTCCGATGTTTTCTGCATCACTGCCGACAATTCGCATCAATTCCGTTTTTAATCTCGTAATTGTTCTCCATGTTTGTCGCAACCACTTGGTCGGAGATAGAACTTTTCTTTCCTTCATTTTCTAATTAGTAACAAGTATGTATTTACCCAACCCCTCCACCCGAGGCAGTATGCGACACAAGAGCAAGTTTTAAGCAGAGTACAGCTGGTTTGAATTCAGAGTTTTCTTTCTCCTTGACTCATTACCTAAAGAATACAGCCTGCCCAACCATTTTCCCAGAAAAGCCAATGGATTCATGCCTTTCCCAAGTGAAGCGCAAACAGCCTCACCCAAGATTTGAACTCAGGTCGCAGATTCCATTTCCTTTGATAAACCATTACGCTATGAGCGCCTCCAATGATAAGTAACTCTTTCTGTAATGGAAATGGCGCACTCAAAGATACCAGGTTAAAGATATAGGTCTGAAATGGAAATGGCGCACTCAAAGATACCAGGTTAAAGATATAGGTATAAGTACGTGAAGGAGACAGCATGACAGTGTGTATTTCTTCTCATTTTTCTTTCTTTTAATTAACCGGAATCTGGAATATTTTTCCCGCCTTTTTAAGATCTCAGCTGTTGCTGTTGCAGATCTGAAATTTTTTTTCCCATTTATCTATTTATTCATCTGTTTTGTTTTGGGTTTTTTTTGGTGGGGGGGTGTTTTGTGTTTTTGGTTTTGTGTTCTTTTTTTTCTTTTTTTTTTTTTCCTTTTTTTTTTTTTTTGCTTTCGGTTGGGTCTTTCTTCTTTTTGCTCCCACTCACCCTGCTCAAAATTTCCGCCCAATTTGTCAATTATTTTGATTAATTGACCTCCTGTGTGATCGAGTTAGTCACAAACCAGTATGTTTTTCAAGTTTATTTCATCCAACGTTTATTTAGTTGTTGTTGTTGTTGTTGTTGTTGTCATTTTGTTGAGGATTTTATTTGTTTGTTTATTTTTTATTTTATTGTTTTTTGTTGTTGTTTTTTTTTTTTTTTGCTACTTTTATTTATTCCACATTTTCCCATAACAGAATTACAAAATTTATACAAAAACAAAATGAATAGATAAATAAATGACAAAACAAAAAATGTCGCAGTTAAACCAGATGACAGATTACCAAAGAATGCATATATATATATATATATATATATATATATATATATACGGGGGTTGTGGACGTGTGTGTGTGTGTGTGTTTTCGCTCGCATCGTATCAGTCAAACCGATACACGATTTACATTATCGTCCAAAAATAAGTACACCCCAAGTAGGGTTTGTTTAAGAGCCTCTCTTGTTAGATTTTTTTCAATAAAATCAATTTTATTTCACTTTTATTTCTTCTCTTTCTTGTTTTTTAGAAAAACTTATTTCAATTCAATTTTTAACTCTTTCTTTTTTCATTTAAAGTAATTCACTTAAATTTTTTTTGAGGTGGCTAAAAACTATGATTTCTTTTGAATATCTAGGGATTTTCTCCCTCCACCTATGGGTTAATATTGGGGCAGACTGGGTTCTTTAATCTTGGTACAGCAATCGTTCAAAGAAAAGGAAAATTCTGAATGGAAACAGTCACTTAAAAAAACTTGATATTGTGTCACATTCTGCTTGGGTGGAAGGGCTGGCATATATATATATATATATATATATATATATATATATATATATATATATATTAAATAAAAACCAACAATCGGTCATATTAAGATAATAAATTTATTTCCATCACTTTTTAGAGCATTGATTTATATCAATTCTTTTTAAGAGGATGGAAATAAATTCCGTGGTGTAATGGTTATCGTCGACACGAGTTCAAATTCCGTGGTGTAATGGTTAACGGCGACACGAGTTCAAATCCTGGACGAGACTGATCGCATTTCACATAGCACTAATACCCATGGGAAAGGTATGAATCCAATGATTCTCCCTCCAGCTATGGGTAAATAGTAGGGCACACTAGGTTCTTCAGTCTTGGTGTGGCAACTAGTCTAGGAGAAGGAAAACTCTGAATTCAAACCTGTTAAACTCTGCTTAAAAATTGACCTTGTGTCATATCCTGCCCGAGTGGAGGGGTTAGTAAATAGGATTATCTTAAGGTGACCGATTGTTGGTTTTTATTTTGAAAAAATAATTTGCTCTGTGGATTTTATTTGCTTTGATCTCTTGGCCTGATGAATTAATTTTTAAAATTCTATATTTGAATATTTAAATTTTCCTGCTTGGAATTGTTCCCAACTCCGAAATATTGGATTGAATACTCACTTATATATATATCAGTAATATCCAGTCAGTATCCGAAGACAATGGGTGTGGATGAATGGCGTAGAGAATATATGAGGAATTTCAAATAAATTTATATGAGTGGTCGATGTATGGCTATTGTCATGCATTCTCTATCCGGGTTTATATAATAAAACTCACATATATGAAGATAATAGTTTAGTTTAAAAGCTTACATCATTCAAAAAATTCCACTTGCTACGAAAAATCTAGCTTACGTTCAAATTATGATAGGTTAATTTACAGGTACACCCTTTTTTGGTTTCTTAATTTTTCTAATATTTTATTGTTTTAATCCCTCTTTACTTTCGTCAGAGAATTTAAATTTATATATGCTTTTTTTTCCATACGTATATATTGACTGTAATCCATATTTACTGTCTTTCAACCTCAAATTAAACGTTGCCCAGTCAGCTGGGGCTGTAGAATACACTGACTGCACCTCTGCAGAGGGGTAACACCCCCCCTTACGAATGTCCTGGATATGACACTAAACAATCTGATGGTGGGGTTCCAGCAGTGCTGGAGCTTTGGGGAATGCGGAATACCCCTTCATTGCCATCGCTCCCAGGTCCACTCTGACCCGGAGTGGTAGCACCTGATAGGGTCCTGCCTATGGGTTAGATAGAACTAACAGCATACTTATGCTAAACTGAATTGTTTGAATAAACTAAATAGCTTAAAATAGAAACGTTTTTTGACAATTAAACCGTACTTACACTGAAACTGTGTGCTTATGCTTAACTGAATTATTTCAAATAGAACTGTTTTTCGACATTAAAACTGTATTTACACTTAACTGAGTGATTACATATAACTGCTTAAATAGTTTGAAATGGAAATGTTTTTGACAATTAAACTGTGTACTTATGCGAAACTGAACAGTTTTCAATAGAACAGATTATTTACATAAAAAAGGGATTTAGCGTTAAATAACCTACAAAGTTTGATATGCCATAAAACCAAACAAACCAAACCAATCAAATTAAACGTGTGAAGTCATCTGATAAGACAAAGAGTATAATGATATTCTTCGCCGAAATAAATGTGTAATGACAATTTAACTAGGTTTGACTTTTCTTCTAATTGCATTCTATATATATATATATATATATATATATATATATATATATATATATATATATATATATATCATCATCATCATCACGGATATTCCTGACCCTCTCTCGCTACTCCTCCCTATCGTTCATCGCCCTAGGTAGGTCTTCAGGACAACAACCTGTATCCTCACATAGCTGCTGAATGTACGTTCGAGCTGGTCGTCCTGCTTTTGCGCGGCCATGTGTGGGGATCCATAAGAGTACATCTCTTATGAGTTCATCTCGGCTTCTCCAGCAGTGTCCTGCATGCCTGGTTCGTCTAACTTGGATAGTTTTCGTGATAGGGGGCAGGTGGCCGTACAGTTGGTGTCTTGTGGGGTGTTGCTGCCAGGACTTGTTCAGGATTGCACGCAGCATTCTTGTGTAATTGCCATCTAGTTTCTTCTCCAGCCGTTTTGTTAGCGTCCATGTAGTGCATCCATATAGCAGTATCGATGTGACTGCTGCCTGGAAGAAACTGCGTTTCATTTTATCGGTTAGGTCTGATTTCCATATAATCGATAGCCTATTGATAGCTGTCCATGCTTTCGTTAACCTCGTTTCGATGTCCTTTTCAGTTGATTCGACGCTGCTTCCTAGGTATGTGAATTTGTCTACTAGTTTAAGTGGGGTTCCTTCTAGAGTGGAGATGTCCCCCGTTTGGTTATAGCACATATATTCCGTTTTGTGTGCATTAACATGGAGGCCTATGCTTGCTGCTGCTCGTTCCAAACTATGCAGAAGTGTTTCGGCTTGGTCAGGTGTATTTGCCAGTATCGCTATGTCATCGGCGTAGTCGGCGTCGGTAATTGTTGTTGCGGGGTATCTTCTGCTTCTTCTCTTCGTCAGTTCAAAGCCATTCTCTTTGATTTTGTCAATCGATGTTCTAAGTACGTAGTCTAGACAAATGATAAAGAGGTACCGGGCCAGCGTGTCCCCTTGTAGTACTCCTGCTACAATGTCAAAGTATTCTGTGTCTCCATCCGGTGATCGTAGCGTGATTAAAAAAACATGTCAAAATTCTTACAGTAGTTCTATTATGGTATAAATTCAAGCAGTCCTGACATATTCACTTTCCCTTTTAAAAAAACGTAAACATTTCTTTAGGAGTATCTTTGTTAGAAATGCAGAACTGATATTACAGAGACCGCGTGTGCAAGATTCCTTTAATTTATCGACCCAGATGGTAAACAGGTGAAGATTTTAAAATCATATAAAAGAACTTTCATTGAGACAGTTTTCAAACTGTGTGTATATATATATATATATATATATATATATATATAAGTGTGTCTTTGCAATTTGATTTGTTTCTTTCTTTTGTTATTGAACCCAAAACTGGGAGGATAAGGGGTTCCACACCTTTCCCAAGGGTATTTGTCTAAAAGTGAACGTAATAGAGCGACTGGAGTTTGAACTCGCTTACTACAATTCTGCAGTCCAGTGGTTTAACGATTACGCAACGAGAACACCCCGGGCAAGTTAAGTTTGGGTTGTAAAGTGTCAATGCTATAGAGTAGGGTAAGCAATGAAGACTCGTGTGCAAATGTTATTTCACTAAGGAAAATTATACATAATTAATAATGCATGTACACACACCTTACAAAGATTCCAGGATTTTGTTATTTTTCGAATAACATTATACAAACAAAAAAAGATATTATTAGGTATTGTTTTTGACCAAACTCTATATTGTAACTTTGTAACCGAAAATAAAGTTCCCGAAATTTAGATATGTAAATATACGTGTATGTGTGTGTGTATGTGTGTGTGTGTGTGTGTGTGTGTGTATGGCTCTACTTATTTTTGGACTGCTTTAAATCCATATTTTTACCACCAGATGTTCAATATCGTAGTGTTTGGTAATAACTATTACCTAATAATATCCGTTCCCCCTGTAATAAGAAAATTAATAGTTATTATTTTAAAAAATCAGCAACACTGAATTCATATATATATATATATATATATATACTAGTTGGTTAAGTTACCCGACCGTTGTCAAGGGTGACCTAAAGGCTCCTTTTCAATAGCTATTACACCAAGGTGCCCGTGGTGTAATGGTTATCGTCGTAGGAAATAGACATGGCGACATAATTTCAAATCCTGGACGAGACTGATTGCATTTCACATAGCACTAATACTCTTGGGAAAGGTCTGAATTCAATTATTCTCCCTCTAGCTATGGGTAAATAGTTGGGCAGACTAGGTTCTTCAGCCTTGGTGAGGCAACTAGTCTAGGATAAGGAAAACTCTGAAAATCAATTTTATTTCAATTATTTCAATATCAAAATCAATTTTAACTCCGCTTAAAAATTGACCTTGTGTCATATCCTGCCCGAGCGGAAGGGTTGGTAAATATGATTACACCTAGGTGTAAGGGGGGGCTGTTCTCATTTACCTGGATCGCTCCACTTATGATAGATCCGTGTAATATGATTAGGGACACCAGTTAGTTGTTTTAGTAAATTATTCCTAGCTAGATTTGAAGTGAACCTGACGTCAGGAAAAAAAAAGATAAAGACATGAGAAAGAGATTCAAAGCCAAGGGAGAGAGTAAGTCATTATAGAGGACGCGGGAGAAAGAGAAGAAAAGAAAGTTTATTGGACACGAGACATGATGATGCGTTGATGGGCTGAAAATTACAATACTCATTTTGGGTGAGCGCCGCGAAAGTGTCCCACACCGGCTATGAAGAAATAATACCAAGGTCTGTGCTTGCCTCTGTCGACTAGCGAATTTATTCTTCTCTGACTATAAAAAGCAATTGACATTTTTCATACTCTGTCTCTCCCTTTTCGATGATTACGAATGAGGGGTAGTAACGTATAAACTCTGAATCAAACAAACCCATACATTTTGCTTTGTGTGTTCGTCATTTTTTCTCACCGCGAGGTTACGATGGAGGTCCAACTATAACATAAGATTAAATCTATACTCATAGACCTATTAGAATTGCGGTGGAACATATGTCTTTGGAGTGTCGTAGTATAACAAATGGCTACTGGTTATCATGATTCTACAAATGTCTGTTGATAACCATGGAGGTGCAAACATCTATTTGGAGTCATAGTGTTACACCCGTACCTTATGCAGAGTGTTAAGTTGCAGAGAAGTAACGCCCCTCCAACGAATGCCCTGTTATGACACTAAAAATCGGATGGTGAGGATCCAGCAATGCTGGAGCTTTGGGAAATGCGGAGTACCACTGTATTGCTATTGCTTCCAGGTCCACTCTTGCCTATAGTGATAGCAGCTGATAGGGTTCTATCTGTGGGTCAAATAGAACTGAAATGTGCTCTTATGGTTGTCTGAATTTCTGAGACGAAGCTTGAAGATTTTCATCATTAAGGATTTTCGGACTATTGTCTTCATCTTCATTGTTATTTCTACAACTTTTCGGCCGATATGTCCACCGGCCTTCTTCAGGTGTTTGTCGAACTCGGGAACCTACACGGAACAGGCGACCCCCGTGGATTCAATAAAAGATGTAGTTCGAAGTTCCGTAACGTACAATAATATATATGTGTATGTATATATACACAAGTCATATCGTCAAATGCGGGAAGTGTATGTCAGTAGCTGGCTACTCTCGGTATAAGTAAATAAACCCCTACAGAAAAACCAGGAGTGGAGCCCAGCAGGCGGTTGGATGGCGTAATCGTCACCTTCCGGTAGCTCTTACATCCCCTCTGGTCTTCAGACGTTTTGACCTTTTCTTGCCGCTGGATCGGACCCGCCGGGACGAGATAGTGAAGCTGGTTCCATGCAAACCTACTTCACTTTAAATAATGTCAAGCGCAACTCATCAATCAACTTTTATCCCATCCTATTTCCTCAAGTTCTGTGGCGACGAGTGAGTGACGAAGCAACAGGTGTGGATACTCTGAAAGTCGTAGCCGCAAACCTGCACACTTTCGACTCAGGATATATAGTTGCTCCTTACACACTGGAGCAGAAGTAATGCTCGGTAATTGCCTGAGTGTCTTAGCAGCCCTCTCCAGGACAGTACTGCTCACACGCGTAGCATGGAGAACGGGTTAGAAAAAGTGCTCTAAGAATTGCCTGCTCTGCTCTACTCCACCCTGGTCGGCTTACGGCGGTCGGCGGGGACATCACCCAATGCATTCGAAACAAGAAAGCAAAAAAGATACCTCAGAACATCGCCGCATAGAACGTCCGCGCGCTTATTGACCGGGACAACATAGATAGACCTCATAGACGTACCGCTCTTATCACTTCTGAACTTGGTAGGTACAAAATCGATATTGCTACCCTCTGTGAGACCAAGCTGGTAGGCAAGGGAGAGCTGACTGAAAAGAGCTCAGGCTATTCTTTTTTCTGGAGCGGACGTGCACTTGATGATAAACGCGAAGTCGGAATGGGCTATGCCATTAAGACTTCAAGTTAGCCTACTCCTTCGAGGTGTAATGGTTAAAGCGATGGACTGCGGAATCGTAGTAAGCGAGTTCGTACTCCAGTCGCGCTATTACGTTCACTTTCGGGCAAATACCCTTAGGAAATGTATGAACCCCCTTATCCTCCCAGCTATGGGTTAAATAGTACCCCTACTATTCTTCTCGAAAGATGGCTTTGGCATTAGATAAAAGAAACCTAATTTGGAGATTATTCTGGCCTGCGATATTTTCAATGTCGAATATATAATAGAGTATTTTAAGGCAGTTTTTTACGCTGAATCCAAAATCCAGGCTCATTTTTTCTAATCGGATCAAATTATTTAAGATACAAGCGCTTACTTGAAATGTAATGAATAGTATTATAATTCTATTTATTTTCTCGTTGAATTAAACAAATATTGCAAAATTTAGGCCTGACATATTGTAAACTGAGAAATACACAAAAGAAGTTTATCATGGATGAAGGGTCCTCTCAGGGACTTCCTTTTATACTCGGCAGCCACTGCATCCCATTTCAAATATCAGTTGTAGTCAGCGAGAAAGTTTACATCCCACCGGCCTTGGTAGCGCTCATCCATTATACAAATATCTTGGTAAAACCGCTCACCCTGCTCTTCTCTCAAATATTTACGGTTCTTTGGAAAATAGTTCAAGTGTGACCTCAGAAAGGGCAGTTTGACTGACATTCGTGCCCCGAGTTGACGGAAACTCTCCAGTAGCTCTCCAATTTCCTTCTTGCATTCCGCACTCCGGTGGTTTCCCAGGAAGTTTGTAACTACTGAATTCAGTGACTTCCGGGCCAACAGTTCAGCTTCGCTCTGTGCTTAATCAAACATTGGGTCCTTCATGAGTTCTCTTATTTGAGGGCCGTCAAATACACCTGCTTTGAGTTTCTCCATGCTTACCCGGGGGAACTTCTCCTTGCAGAAAGCAAACCCACAGCCTTCTCTGTCAATTGCCTTCATAAAGTTCTTCATTAGTCCTAACTTGATATGTAAGTGTAGAAGTGTTCAGTTGAACGAGAGAATGAGACTGAAAGTTATGTTAACCCTTGTCTTAACGGCCAATTTGTCAACCTAGCTGTCCCATAGACACAGAAAACAAGGATACTGTGTGTAACTACCTTGGAGCCATCGTACCAATCCAACCACCTAAAGATCTCCACAGATCAACGATTTGTGTCCCAAGTATTTAACTGCAAACAGGAAAGGATTCATGATGTTGTGAGTTTTTTCATTCGCATTGAATGCCCAAATGAGATAGATAAAAAAAATATTCTCATTATATAGAAAGACTGCTTTTACACTTCTGCTGGATGAGTCGATAGAATTTCTCCATTCCATAGCATAATAAATTAGGCCCATTTATTTGATCAATCCAGCAATGTTGTTGCAACGAACCCATGATGACTTATCCTTGAACGTGAAAAACTACCTTAATTCTCTCTCGCGAACGTTGTAGAACGTTGTTTCTGGTGCCAACTGATGTTTCTCTTTGAGCCATGAAAGATTTAGGTTTCGGGTCAAGTCATCGAGTTCTACTGGTGTCAAAGGGTACTGGCTGGTCGTCATCTTTTGGCTTGTATGCATCATCCCCAGCTTCAACAGTCATGTTTCTATGTTTGGAATTGGAGTTATATTCAATGTTACCTTCTGGCTCAGAAACAGGAAGGTCTGGGCTATGCGGGGTTGGTCTTATCATATTTACCCAACCCCTCCGCTCGGGCAGGATATGATACAAGGTCAATTTTTAAGCGGAGTTTAACAGGTTTGAATTCAGAGCTTTCCTTCTCTTAGACTAGTTGCCTCACCAAGCTGAAGAACCTAGTCTGCCCTACTATTTACCCATAGCTGGAGGGAGAATAATTGGAGTCATACCTTTCCCAAGGGTATTAGTGCTATGTGAAATGCAATCAGCCTCGTTCAGGATTTGAACTAGCGTCGCCGGGTCCATTTCCTACGACGATAACCATGACACCACGGGCACCTCCATGACATAAGGAATATCGGGTATTGTTCTTGCGATTTATTCCTTTTAGATTTATCATGCAGAAATAGCATTCCGTAATGTGATCTTTTCTATTGGAATGGCAAATGGCATACACTTCCTTCGTGCATTCTTGCAATCCCTCAAGTTCTCCACTCATGTTTTACAGCAAACCTGGGGATCAAATGGCTTGTCGCGATCTCTCAGTTTAACTCCAATGTAATCATGATATGCCTTCTTCAAAAAATCAGAGATTTTTGCTTGACGCTAAGGAAGAACCACATAACCGCAGATATAGCAGAACCTGTCAGGATTATTCTTACACTCGTGATCCATTCTTACAGGAATAAAAATGTCAAGCTGAAAAAATAAAAAATAAATCAACACTCAGCTCGTTGTTGACCCTTGATAAAGTACATTAAAAGCATCTTAAGTTAAGGGATAAGCCCAATCCCCTCTAAATATCTGGATATGAACGAGTAGGGCGATACACTAGTTAGATACATATACAACATTATATGCTATACTAAACATCAGGCACCCACGATCAGCTGTGACAAGTAGAGTCCACAGGCTTTTAAATAAGAGTTATTATTGTATTCAATTTGTTGTGAAGTATTCAAGCACATATTTAAAACCAGACCTGGCCAAACATAATGAATGGTATTTTTTAATTCAGTATAAAATGGTCATCATATATCATATTATAAACTTCTGATCTTTGGGGAAAAATTAACGCAGGCCAGTGTTATCGACATTGTTTCATTTTTTGATGATTTCCAACCTCGGTAATTGCAGCACGTAGCGTAATGATAATCCACGGTGGAAATAGATCCTGCGTCCTGAGTTCAAATCTTAAATTTGGCGGTTTGCGGTTTATCAATCACTAATACACTTGCGAAAGGTTTAAATACAATTATTCTCTTCTCAGCAATGCAGAGTGAAATAGACAGTGATTTTTTTAACCTTGGTATGGCAACCGGTCTAGGAGAAGGGAAACTAGGAATATAAATCAGTTTTACTCTGCTTAAAAATTGCCCTGTTGCACCCAGAGGCGGAGGGGTTGGATAAATACAATCTCGGCAACGCCAGATTTTAGTCTTAACTGTTTTTGAACACTGCTCGGAGATACAGGAGTAAAATTTCCTTGATGAATAATACTGAAAATGTTTTGGTTTCTTTGTTTAATGGTATATTAACCTTCTGGGGTTATCTATCGCCAAAGCCACTCTTGTAGAAGAAATGTATCGCATAGCTGGCTTGATCCTATTTACCAACCCCTCCGCTCGGGCAGGATATGACACAAGGTCAATTTTTAAGCGGAGTTTAACAGGTTTGAATTCAGAGTTTTCCTTCTCGTAGACTAGTTGCCTCACCAAGGCTGAAGAAATCAGTCTGTCCTACTATTTACCCATAGCTGGAGGGAGAATAATTGGACTCATACCTTTCCCAAAGGTATTAGTGCTATGTAAAATGCAATCATTCTCGTCCAGGATTTGAACTCGAGTCACCGTGTCCATTTCCTACGACGATAACCATTACACCACGGGCACCTCCGCATAGCTGGCTTGATAAAGGGCAGGGTTCACACCTTTCCCAAGGGTATTAGGCCGAGAGTGAACGTAATAGTGCGACTGGAATTCAAACTCTCTTACGATAACGTTACAATCCAGTGAGTTACCCACAACGCTAAGGGGCCTCTTCCCCTACAATATTGAATAAAAAAAAAAGATAATGTAAGAAAGACCAAGATAAAAACTTAATTTAAAAATAGATATTTCGTCATAGATAGAATAAAGAACAATGCTTATATTCATGTAATAATAATAATAATAATAATAATAATAATAATAATAATGATAATAATGATAATAATAATAATAATATTCAGTAACAGTTTATCTATTTATTTTTTCTATTTGTTTATTTTTAATTTTTGAAAGCATTTTATTTTCTTATCGGATAGGTTACTTTAACCTTATGATATATTCATATCTAAATCTATAAATACATCAATGACAATCACTGTACTGTCGTTCTTTCTTCTTCCATTTCAGCCTTTCATCATTTGTGTATAGTTACTTTTAAAAATTTCAATTATGAACTCATGAAACAATGCAATCATCGGGATTGTGGATATTATATTAAAAATCTTGCTTTTTTTTTCTTTTCTTTTTTTCTTTTCTTTTTTTCTTTTCTTTTTTTTTTTTTTTTTTTGGCCTCTTTCGGTGACACTGAAATTAAAGCCGATTTGAATGGCATAACGAGAAAATAAATAGTTCTTTGAATGGGTGCGTCGATTCGGGTGTCAAAAGATAATGCCACATGCACACGATCGCACGAAATAATGACACATAAGCGAGAAATTCCTCTCTCTCTCTCTTGCATAATTTCTCTCTCTTTTTCTCTTATTTTCTCTCTCTCTCTCTCTCCTCTCTCTCTCTCTCTCTCTCTGATATGCAATATGATACACACACATGCATATATATGCATATTTATATATATATATATATATATATTATATATATATATATATATATATATATATATATATATAGTGTGTGTGTGTGTGTGAGAAAGCAAAATAATGATTCGCTCATGTATAGGTTTATATTTATAAGCAGATATATATATATATATATATATATATATATATATATATATATATATATAGGGAGGCATAAATGTGTGTTATGCATGTGTATGTGTGTTTGTTTGGTTTGATTTTATGGCATATCAATCATTGTAAAGTAAGTTGGCGACCATAGTCGAGGGTAACCCGAAAGCTCCCTTTTCGATAGCTACTACACCAATGTGTAGGGGTAAGTTATTTAATACCAAGTCCATTTTTATGCATATAAACAGTTCTATTTCAAACAATTCAGTTTAGCATCAGTACGCAATTTATACATCAAAACAGTCCTATTTCAAGCAATTCAGTTTATCATAACTACGCAGTTTAGTCTTATTTGACCCATTGATAGGACCCTATCAGATGTTATCACTCGGGAACAGAGTGGACCTGGGAGCGATGGCAATGAAGGGGTACTCCACATTCCCTAAAGCTCTAGCATTACTGAAGCCTCACCATCAGATAGTCTAGTGTCATATCCAAGACACTCGTTGTAGGGTGTCTTACTCCTATGCAGAGATGCAGTCGGTGTATCTACAGCCCCAACCCTCTGGGCAAGATGTATGTGTGAGAGAGAAAGAGATAGATAGAGAGTGAGAGAGAGAAAAAGGAAAGTGTGATAGCAAAGTAGTCTCGTAAATGTATAAGTATATACTGTATGTGCACGTGTACATATATATATATATATATATATATATATATATATATATATATATATATATATACATATATATATATATATAGACGGTAATCATAAAAGAATGTTGCGAGCAATATTGAACAGGTCCTGGCAGCAACACCCCACACGGCGCCAACTGTACGGCCACCTACCACCTATCACGAAAACTATCCAAGCTAGACGAATCAAACATGCCGGACACTGCTGGAGAAGCAAAGTCGAGATCGTAAGTGATGTGCTCCTGTGGACCCCTGCATATGGCCAATCAAAAGCAGGACGACCAGCTCGAACATTCATACAGCAGCTATATGATGATACGGGATGTAACCCCGAAGACCTGCCGAAGGCGATGAATGATAGGGAGACGTGGAGAGAGAGGGTCGGGGATATCCGTGCTAGCCGTACGTCATGAAAATATGAGATGATTTAAATGATAGACGATAAAGGGATAAGGAATAAAGAATATAAAGAAGGGGTAAGGAATAAAGAATATAAGGAAGAGGTAAGGAATAAAAGATATAAGAAAGGGATAAGGAAAAATATATAAAGAAGGGGTAAGGAATAAAAAAAATAAAGAAGGGGTAAGGAATAAAAATATAAAGAAGGGGTAAGGAAAAAAATATATAAAGAAGGGGTAAGGAATAAAAAATATAAAGTAGGGGTAAGGAATAAAGAATATAAAGAAAGGGTAAGGAAAAAATATATAAAGAAGGGGTAAGGAATAAAAAATATAAAGAAGGGGTAAGGAATAAAAGATATAAGAAAGGGGTAAGGAAAAAATATATAAAGAAGGGGTAAGGAATAAAAAAATATAAAGAAGGGGTAAGGAATAAAAGATATAAGAAAGGGGTAAGGAAAAAAATATATAAAGAAGGGGTAAGGAATAAAAAATATAAAGAAGGGGTAAGGAATAAAAAATATACAGAAGGGGTAAGGAATAAAGAATATAAAGAAGGGGTAAGGAATAAAAAAAATATAAAGAAGGGGTAAGGAATAAAGAATATAAAGAAGGGGTAAGGAAAAATATATATAAAGAAGGGTAAGGAATAAAAGATATAAGAAAGGGGTAAGGAAAAAATATATAAAGAAGGGGTAAGGAAAAAAATATATAAAGAAGGGGTAAGGAATAAAAAATATAAAGAAGGGGTAAGGAATAAAGAATATAAAGAAGGGGTAAGGAATTAAAAAAATATAAAGAAGGGGTAAGGAATAAAGAATATAAAGAAGGGGTAAGGAAAAATATATATAAAGAAGGGGTAAGGAATAAAAGATATAAGAAAGGGATAAGGAAAAAAATATAAAGAAGGGGTAAGGAATAAAAAATATAAAGAAGGGGTAAGGAATAAAAGATATAAGAAAGGGATAAGGAAAAAAGTATATAAAGAAGGTGTAAGGAATAAAAAATATAAAGAAGGGGTAAAGAATAAAAAAATATAAAGAAGGGGTAAGGAAGAAAAAATATAAAGAAGGGGTAAGGAATAAAAAAATATAAAGAAGGGGTAAAGAATAAAAAAATATAAAGAAGGGGTAAGGAATAAAAATATAAAGAAGGGGTAAGGAATAAAAAATATAAAGAAGGGGTAAAGAATAAAAAAATATAAAGAAGGGGTAAGGAATAAAAGATATAAGAAAGGGATAAGGAAAAAAATATATAAAGAAGGGGTAAGGAATAAAAAATATAAAGAAGGGGTAAGGAATAAAAATATAAAGAAGGGGTAAGGAATAAAAGATATAAGAAAGGGGTAAGGAATAAAAAATATAAAGAAGGGGTAAGGAATAAAAAAAATATAAAGAAGGGATAAAGAATAAAAAAAATATAAAGAAGGGGTAAGGAATAAAAAATATAAAGAAGGGGTAAAGAATAAAAAAATATAAAGAAG
Organism: Sepioteuthis lessoniana; assembly: GCA_963585895.1. Classification (NCBI taxonomy): domain Eukaryota; kingdom Metazoa; phylum Mollusca; class Cephalopoda; order Myopsida; family Loliginidae; genus Sepioteuthis; species Sepioteuthis lessoniana. The sequence goes on along the minus strand of OY757932.1, from coordinate 54,126,425 downwards.
GGGTAAGGAATAAAAAATATAAAGAAGGGGTAAGGAATAAAAGATATAAGAAAGGGATAAGGAAAAAAATATATAAAGAAGGGGTAAGGAATAAAAATATAAAGAAGGGGTAAGGAATAAAAATATAAAGAAGGGGTAAGGAATAAAAAATATAAAGAAGGGGTAAGGAATAAAAAAATATAAAGAAGGCGTAAGGAATAAAAAATATAAAGAAGGGGTAAGGAATAAAAAAAATATAAAGAAGGGGTAAGGAATAAAAAATATAAAGAAGGGGTAAGGAATAAAAAATATAAAGAAGGGGTAAGGAATAAAAAAATATAAAGAAGGGGTAAGGAATAAAAAATATAAAGAAGGGATAAAGAATTAAAAAAATATAAAGAAGGGGTAAGGAATAAAAAATATAAAGAAGGGGTAAAGAATAAAAAAATATAAAGAAGGGGTAAGGAATAAAAAATATAAAGAAGGGGTAAGGAATAAAAGATATAAGAAAGGGATAATAAAAAAATATATAAAGAAGTGGTAAGGAATAAAAAATATAAATAAGGGGTAAGAAATAAAATATATAAAGAAAATATGAGATGATTTAAATGATAGACGATAAAGGGATAAGGAATAAAGAATATAAAGAAGGCGTAAGGAATAAAGAATATAAGGAAGAGGTAAGGAATAAAAGATATAAGAAAGGGATAAGGAAAAATATATAAAGAAGGGGTAAGGAATAAAAAAAATAAAAAAGGGGTAAGGAATAAAAATATAAAGAAGGGGTAAGGAAAAAATATATAAAGAAGGGGTAAGGAATAAAAAATATAAAGTAGGGGTAAGGAATAAAGAAAATAAAGAAGGGGTACGGAAAAAATATATAAAGAAGGGGTAAGGAATAAAAAATATAAAGAAGGGGTAAGGAATAAAGAATATAAAGAAGGGGTAAGGAATAAAAAAATATAAAGAAGGGGTAAGGAATAAAGAATATAAAGAAGGGGTAAGGAAAAATATATATAAAGAAGGGGTAAGGAATAAAAAATATAAAGAAGGGGTAAGGAATAAAAAATATAAAGAAGGGGTAAGGAATAAAGAATATAAAGAAGGGGTAAGGAATAAAAAAATATAAAGAAGGGGTAAGGAATAAAGAAAATAAAGAAGGGGTAAGGAAAAATATATATAAAGAAGGGTAAGGAATAAAAAATATAAAGAAGGGGTAAGGAATAAAGAATATAAAGAAGGGGTAAGGAAAAAAATATATAAAGAAGGGGTAAGGAATAAAAAATATAAAGAAGGGGTAAGGAATAAAGAATATAAAGAAGGGGTAAGGAATAAAAAAATACAAAGAAGGGGTAAGAAATAAAGAATATAAAGAAGGGGTAAGGAAAAATATATATAAAGAAGGGGTAAGGAATAAAAAATATAAAGAAGGGGTAAGGAATAAAAAATATAAAGAAGGGGTAAGAAAAAATATATATAAAGAAGGGGTAAGGAATAAAAAATATAAAGAAGGGGTAAGGAAAAATATATATAAAGAAGGGGTAAGGAATAAAAAATATAAAGTAGGGGTAAGGAAAAAAAAATATAAAGAAGGGGTAGTGAATAAAAAATATAAAGAAGGGGTAAGGAATAAAAAATATAAAGAAGGGGTAAGAAATAAAATATATAAGAAAGGGATAAGGAATAAAAAATAAAAAGAAGGGGTAAGGAATAAAAAATATAAAGAAGGGGTAAGGAATAAAAATATAAAGAAGGGGTAAGGAATAAAAAATATAAAGAAGGGGTAAGGAATAAAAGATATAAGAAAGGGATAAGGAAAAATATATATAAAGTAGGGGTAAGGAATAAAAAATATAAAGAAGGGGTAAGCAATAAAATATATAAGAAAGGGATAAGGAAAAATATATAAAGAAGGGGTAAGGAATAAAAAATATAAAGAAGGGGTTAGGAATAAAAAAATATAAAGAAGGGGTAAAGAATAAAAAAAAATAAAGAAGGGGTAAGGAATAAAAAATATAAAGAAGGGGTAAGGAATAAAGAATATAAAGAAGGGGTAAGGAATAAAAAATATAAAGAAGGGGTAAGAAATAAAAGATATAAAGAAGGGGTAAGGAATAAAAATATAAAGAAGGGGTAAGGAATAAAAAATATAAAGAAGGGGTAAGGAATAAAAAATATAAAGAAGGGGTAAAGAATAAAAAAATATAAAGAAGGGGTAAGGAATAAAAAATATAAAGAAGGGGTAAGGAATAAAAATATAAAGAAGGGATAAGGAATAAAAATATAAAGAAGGGGTAAAGAATAAAAAAATATAAAGAAGGGGTAAAGAATAAAAAAAATATAAAGAAGGGGTAAGGAATAAAAAATATAAAGAAGGGGTAAGGAATTAAAAATATAAAGAAGGGGTAAGGAATAAAAATATAAAGAAGGGGTAAGGAGTAAAAATATAAAGAAGGGATAAGGAATAAAAATATAAAGAAGGGGTAAGGAATAAAAAATATAAAGAAGGGGTAAAGAATAAAAAAAATATAAAGAAGGGGTAAAGAATAAAAAAATATAAAGAAGGGGTAAGGAATAAAAAATATAAAGAAGGGGTAAAGAATAAAAAAATATAAAGAAGGGGTAAGGAATAAAAGATATAAGAAAGGGGTAAGGAAAAAAATATATAAAGAAGGGGTAAGGAATAAAAAATATAAAGAAGGGGTAAGGAATAAAAAATATAAAGAAGGGGTAAGGAATAAAAGATATAAGAAAGGGGTAAGGAAAAAAATATATAAAGAAGGGGTAAGGAATAAAAAATATAAAGAAGGGGTAAGGAATAAAAAATATAAAGAAGGGGTAAGGAATAAAAGATATAAGAAAGGGATAAGGAATTAAAAAAATATAAAGAAGGGGTAAGGAATAAAAAATATAAAGAAGGGGTAAAGAATAAAAAAATATAAAGAAGGGGTAAGGAATAAAAGATATAAGAAAGGGATAAGGAAAAAAATATAAAGAAGGGGTAAGGAATAAAAAAATATAAAGAAGGGGTAAGGAATAAAAGATATAAGAAAGGGATAAGGAAAAAAGTATATAAAGAAGGTGTAAGGAATAAAAAATATAAAGAAGGGGTAAAGAATAAAAAAATATAAAGAAGGGGTAAGGAAGAAAAAATATAAAGAAGGGGTAAGGAATAAAAAAATATAAAGAAGGGGTAAAGAATAAAAAAATATAAAGAAGGGGTAAGGAATAAAAATATAAAGAAGGGGTAAGGAATAAAAAATATAAAGAAGGGGTAAAGAATAAAAAAATATAAAGAAGGGGTAAGGAATAAAAGATATAAGAAAGGGATAAGGAAAAAAATATATAAAGAAGGGGTAAGGAATAAAAAAATATAAAGAAGGGGTAAGGAATAAAAATATAAAGAAGGGGTAAGGAATAAAAGATATAAGAAAGGGGTAAGGAATAAAAAATATAAAGAAGGGGTAAGGAATAAAAAAAATATAAAGAAGGGATGAAGAATAAAAAAAATATAAAGAAGGGGTAAGGAATAAAAAATATAAAGAAGGGGTAAAGAATAAAAAAATAAAAAGAAGGGGTAAGGAATAAAAAATATAAAGAAGGGGTAAGGAATAAAAGATATAAGAAAGGGATAAGGAAAAAAATATATAAAGAAGGGGTAAGGAATAAAAAATATAAAGAAGGGGTAAGGAATAAAAATATAAAGAAGGGGTAAGGAATAAAAATATAAAGAAGGGGTAAGGAATAAAAAATATAAAGAAGGCGTAAGGAATAAAAAATATAAAGAAGGGGTAAGGAAAAATATATATAAAGAAGGGGTAAGGAATAAAAAATATAAAGAAGGGGTAAGGAATAAAAGATATAAGAAAGGGGTAAGGAATAAAAAATATAAAGAAGGGGTAAGGAATAAAAATATAAAGAAGGGGTAAGGAATAAAAGATATAAGAAAGTGGTAAGGAATAAAAAATATAAAGAAGGGGTAAGGAATAAAAAAAATATAAAGAAGGGGTAAGGAATAAAAAATATAAAGAAGGGGTAAGGAATAAAAAATATAAAGAAGGGGTAAGGAATAAAAAATATAAAGAATGGGGTATGGAATAAAAATATAAAGAAGGGGTAAGGAATAAAAAATATAAAGAAGGAGTAAGAAATAAAATATATAAAGAAGGGGTAAAGAATAAAAAAATATAAAGAAGGGGTAAGGAATAAAAAATATAAAGAAGGGGTAAAGAATAAAAAAATATAAAGAAGGGGTAAGGAATAAAAAATATAAAGAAGGGGTAAGGAATAAAAAATATAAAGAAGGGGTAAAGAATAAAAAAATATAAAGAAGGGGTAAGGAATAAAAGATATAAGAAAGGGATAAGGAAAAAAATATATAAAGTAGGGGTAAGGAATAAAAAATATAAAGAAGGGGTAAGGAATAAAAATATAAAGAAGGGGTAAGGAATAAAAAAATATAAAGAAGGCTAAGAAATAAAAAATATAAAGAAGGGGTAAGCAATAAAAATATAAAGAAGGGGTAAGGAATAAAAAAAAATATAAAGAAGGCTAAGAAATAAAAAATATAAAGAAGGGGTAAGGAATAAAAAATATAAGAAAGGGATAAGGGATAAAGAATATAAGGAAGGGATTAGGAATAAAAATATAAAGAAGAGGATAAAACGGGAGAGATTAGGGAAAGAAAAGGGTTAAGATAACGTAAGAAAATTTGTTGAACGAGTTAGAATAGAAGAGGAAAGGATGAAGAGAAAATACGAGGTGGATATGGGTGAAAGAATTGGGAGTAAAAGTACGAGGGGAAAAATAGAGGATAGTCAGAACGATGTATAATGGAGAGGGAAAGGATGTCGAAAAAATGAGGAGATCTATAAGAAATATGAGGACATGGGTAAACAATAAATAATACGGAGGGAAAGGATGAGGGAAAATATGAGAAGGTGAATGAAACATTCGAAAATAGAGAGGGTTAAGGACGCGAAAATGGTGATAACGAAAGGCCAAGTGTAAACTATGGGGTGGTGAATAAAGGAAAGAATAGAGGGGGCAAGGATTAGTGAAAGGTTTGAGGAAGATTAGAGGATGAGAATAAACAGTAGTGAATAGAGAGGAGAAGGATGAGGGGATGTGATAGCAAAAGGTTGAGGGGAAGACAAGAGAAGGGGAATAAACAGTTGAGAATAAAGAGGAGAAGGATGAGGGGAGGTGATAGCGAAAGATTGTGGGGAAGATAAGAGGAGGAGAATAAACTGTAGAGAATAAAGAGGAGAAGGATGAGGGGAGGTGACAGCGTAAGGTTGAGGGGAAGATAAGAGGAGAATAAACAGTAGAGAATAGAGAGAAGGATGAGGGGAGGTGATAGCGAAAGGTTGTGGAGATGATAAGAGGAGGAGAATAAACTGTAAAGAAAAGAGAGGAGAAGGATGAGGGGAGGTGATAGCGAACGGTTGAGGGAAAGATAAGAGGAGAATAAACTATAGAGAATAAAGAGGAGAAGGATGGGGGTTATGATAGGGAAAGGTTGAGGGGAAGATAAGAGGAGGAGGATAAACTGTAGAGAAAAGAGAGGAGAAGGATGAGGGGAGGTGATAGCGAACGGTTGAGGGGAAGATAAGAAGCGAATAAACTAGAGAGAATAAAGAGGAGAAGGATGAGGGTTATGATAGGGAAACGTTGAGGGGAAGATAAGAGGAGGAGTATAAACTGTAGAGAAAAGAGAGGAGAAGGATGAGGGGAGGTGATAGCGAACAGTTGAGGGAAAGATAAGAGGAGAATAAACTATAGAGAATAAAGAGGAGAAGGATGAGGGTTATGATAGTGAAACGTTGAGGGGAAGATAAGAGGAGGAGGATAAACTGTAGAGAAAAGAGAGGAGAAGGATGAGGGGGGTGATAGCGAACGGTTGAGGGAAAGATAAGAGGAGAATAAACTAGAGAGAATAAAGAGAAGGATGAGGGTTATGATAGGGAAACGTTGAGGGGAAGATAAGAGGAGGAGGATAAACTGTAGAGAAAAGAGAGGAGAAGGATGAGGGGAGGTGATAGCGAACGGTTGAGGGAAAGATAAGAGGAGAATAAACTATAGAGAATAAAGAGGAGAAGGATGAGGGTTATGATAGGGAAACGTTGAGGGGAAGATAAGAGAAGGAGGATAAACTGTAGAGAAAAGAGAGGAGAAGGATGAGGGGAGGTGATAGCGAACGGTTGAGGGAAAGATAAGAGGAGAATAAACTATAGAGAATAAAGAGGAGAAGGATGAGGGTTATGATAGGGAAACGTTGAGGGGAAGATAAGAGGAGGAGGATAAACTGTAGAGAAAAAGAGAGGAGAAGGATGAGGGGGGGTGATAGCGAACGGTTGAGGGAAAGATAAGAGGAGGAGGATAAACTGTAGAGAAAAGAGAGGAGAAGGATGAGGGGAGGTGATCGCGAACGGTTGAGGGGAAGATAAGAGGAGGAGGATAAACTGTAGAGAAAAAGAGAGGAGAAGGATGAGGGGATGTGATAGCGAACGGTTGAGGGAAAGATAAGAGGAGAATAAACTATAGAGAATAAAGAGGAGAAGGATGAGGGTTATGATAGGGAAACGTTGAGGGGAAGATAAGAGGAGGAGGATAAACTGTAGAGAAAAGAGAGGAGAAGGATGAGGGGAGGTGATAGCGAACGGTTGAGGGAAAGATAAGAGGAGAATAAACTATAGAGAATAAAGAGGAGAAGGATGAGGGTTATGATAGGGAAACGTTGAGGGGAAGATAAGAGGAGGAGGATAAACTGTAGAGAAAAGAGAGGAGAAGGATGAGGGGAGGTGATAGCGAACGGTTGAGGGAAAGATAAGAGGAGAATAAACTATAGAGAATAAAGAGGAGAAGGATGAGGATTATGATAGGGAAACGTTGAGGGGTAGATAAGAGGAGGAGGATAAACTGTAGGGAAAAGAGAGGAGAAGGATGAGGGGAGGTGATAGCGAACAGTTGAGGGAAAGATAAGAGGAGAATAAACTATAGAGAATAAAGAGGAGAAGGATGAGGGTTATGATAGGGAAAGGTTGAGGGGAAGATAAGAGGAGGAGGATAAACTGTAGAGAAAAGAGAGGAGAAGGATGAGAGGAGGTGATAGCGAACGGTTGAGGGAAAGATAAGAGGAGGAGGATAAACTGTAGAGAAAAGAGAGGAGAAGGATGAGGGGAGGTGATAGCGAACGGTTGAGGGGAAGATAAGAGGAGGAGGATAAACTGTAGAGAAAAAGAGAGGAGAAGGATGAGGGTTATGATAGGGAAACGTTGAGGGGAAGATAAGAGGAGGAGGATAAACTGTAGAGAAAAAGAGAGGAGAAGAATGAGGGGATGTGATAGGGATAGGACGAGAGGAAGATATGAGGAGTTGCGTAAAACAATTGAGAATAGAGGGGTAAGGTATGAGAAGAGGGAGACAGAGAAAAGAAATAAAAATGATAGAAAAATAAATAAATTAAGCGTGAGTTTGAGAGCATTGAAGACATTTTAAAAAAAAATACAGGTATTTGTTGAATAACAATTAGAATTAATAAAAAAAATAAATAAATAAATAACTTCGATTCTAATTTCAAACAACTAAAATTTGGTGAAGGTGAGACGAAGCCAAATGTCTTCACGTGGAAATTTCAAGTCAAAAATTAATTTAAGTAGAAAACGCCATAATCTTCTGCTGAAATTCAAGAGCCGGCATTGCACCAGGCAAAATTGTCAGCGTCTATAAAACCTAGAGGAATTTTTTTTTTTTTTTTTTTTTTTTTTGCAGGAAGCATTCGTCAACAAAACATTTAGCATCAATATATACTCACAAAATATACTTATCCCATCTAGAACAAAAAAAAAAAAAAAGAAAGAAAAAGAAAGAAAAACGCAGAATAAAAATAAGATAAAATAAAATAAAAAAAATAATGTACTGGGTTGCCATAATGGACGGCTTTTGTCCTAAATAGCAAGCAACGATTGTATTTTTTTCCTGAAGTATCCAGAAAGACATTATAAATCAACTTAAAACTAAATCTTTCTTGATTTTCCCGCCTTCAGAAATGCCGCTAAATTGTTTCTGAATTTGCCTTTCCGTTTCCGCCTGCAGTAATAACCTGCCTATTCCGCAAATTTCGCTCAAATCGAAAATTTGCGTTTTTTATCTATTTATTTATTTATTTATTTATCTATTTATTTTTATTTTTATTTTATTTCAAACTGAAAACTTAGAAAATCAGATTTTAAGACCATTGAAAGGTGTATTTTATAAACAACGAAGATTTTTTCGAAATTCGCTTTGAGGTTTAACCTTCTGCTTCAGCCCCTCTTCCTTCTCCCCTTCTTTCTCCGCTTCCCCTTCTTCTTCACCTCACATTTTTTCTTTTTTCTTACTCTTCCTTTTCTCCTTCCCACTCCTCTCCCTGATACTCTTTCTTTTTCTTCAACCACTTTCTCCTGTTTTTTTTTTTTTTTTCTACACCAAATCTTCGATTATTTTTCTCATTTTTCTTCTTCGAATTATAACTTCGCTTTTTCTTTCTCTCAACGGCAAATTCTACTTCGTTTCTTTTCCTCTTCTTTCTTTTGTCCTTTCTAGTACACTTCTTCTTCTTCTTCTTCTTCTTCTTCTTCTTCTTCTTCTTCTTCTTCTTCTTCTTCTCAGCAAATCTTCTACATTATTTCGAACCCAGTCTCCAGCCAAATCAATTTTGAAGAACTAAAAGAAGAATAGTTCCCTCCTTGGTGAAATAGAAAATAAAGGAGAAAAGTGAAACGAGCACAGAAAAAAAAGGGAAGATAAAAAAAAGAAAAAGAGAGATATGAAGGAAATAAAAAGAATTGGTTTCGATTTCTCGGTTTGAAGGCATATCAACATTAGTAGGTTATTTAATGCCAAAAACCATCCTTGTAGTGGTGTAATGTTTAAAGTGCTGGACTGCAGAATCGTAGTTAGCGAGTTCGAACTCCAGTTGCTCTATTACATTCACTTGGGTATTTGTATGAACCCCCCTTATCCTCCCAGCTATAGGTTGAATATCATCACTGCTGTTCTTCTAGAAGGATGACATTAGCATTAAATAACTCACGAAAATTTATATACCATTAAACAAAGAAACCAAGCCAAACCAATCATTGTAGAAGAACCCCAGTGGTACAATTTAACCCATAACTGGATGTATAAGGGGTTCATATTTCTCCCAATGCGATTTGTCCAAAGGGGAACGTAATCGCGTGACTGCTGTTCGAACTCGCTTACTACGATGTCGCTGATCGGCACTTTAGCCACTGCACTACGTTGAATACTCCGCCCACACCAAAAAAAAAAAAAAAGAGAGAAAGAGAGAAAGGATGAATTAAAAAACGGAAGAAGCGGGTTTTTTTTAAATCATGCCAGTGATCTTTTGGATCTCTTATTTGGGCATTTTCCACTCTTCTTTGGGTTCCCAGAATCATAGGTAGAACCTTTATCTTTAAATTTCTATATTAATATATTTGTAAAAAGAAAAACCAGGCACTCATACAAGCATTGTTTAAAAAAAAACTCTTGATAGTAACGAGTGGAAGTCATGAAAATGAAAGAAATTTTATTGAATAAAATGGTATTATTATGAATTTAATTACTATGATTAGAAGATCCGACAAGCACTGCGAGCGCCATATGGAACCACTGGACAAGTGTCTCAACCTCATCAGGAGTGTATACCGTGATCTACCCTACTAGAGATCAAACGAGCAACTACAGAATCGAAATACTGCCAATATGCTACAGGTCCACATAATATACAAGCGAGTCCAAATTAACTAGTTAAGATAAATATGCGGTTTAACCTGATGTCTTGTAATTACATCCGTACGCTTTTAGATGAAACGGTCACCTCCAAGGCCACGTCTTCCAAAGAGAACTGGAGATACGCATCTGCGTAATCATAACATCATGGCAAGGAAATATACATATATATATATTTTTAAACAGAGGAATTATAAATTATAAATTCAATTTATTCAATTTATTATATATAATTTTCAATGTATAATATCATCATCATCATCATGTCGTGCCCCCAGCACGGATATCCCTGACCCTCTCTCACCACTTCTCCCTATCATTCATCGCCTCCGGCAGGTCTTCAAGGTTACATCCTGTGTCCTCACATAGTTGCTGTATGTAAGTTCGAACTGGTCGTCCTGCTTTTGCACGGCCATGTGTGGGTGTCCATAGGAGTACATCACTTATGAGCTCGTCCTTGCTTCTCCAGCAGTGTCCCGCGTGTCTGGTTCGTCTTACTTGTATAGTTTTCGTGATGGGGGGCAAGGGTCCGTATAGTTGGTGTCTCGTGGGGTATTGTCGCCAGGACTTGTTCAATACTGCTCTCAACATTCTTGTGTAATTTCCGTCTAGTTTCTTCTCCAGCCGTTTAGTTAGCGTCCATGTAGTGCATCCATATAGCAGTATCGATACAACCGCTGCCTGCAGACCTAACCGATAAAATGAAACGCATGTATAATATATAATTCCTCGATTTAAAAGATCAAGTAACAGCAAGTCTCTTTCGTAATCTAGCACTTTCTTCAGTATCTTTGTTTACTTTATTAATGCCGTCGTCTAAATGATTTCACTTCGTTCTATTATTTCTACTTCTAATAAACATTTAACTAGTTTCTTCAGTGTTCGTCCAAGCACTGCAATCATTAAAGTTCAATCAGTTTATAGAGTCGAAATATTTTATTGTCTACGCTGAGGATCAAGTGATATCAAGTCCACGGACAATTCCAGACTGTTGTTCAGTATCATGATACCCATTGCTGTCCATTCGGGTGGGACTGTAGTATACACAGGACACATCTCAGCAGAGGGGTAAGACTCCCCGAACGTGTGTCCGACATATGGCATAAAACATTCACTCTTTCCATTTTTCTGAAAATTCTTTCTTTCAATATCTTCCAAATTCGCTTCTTTTCAGTTGACACATCTTTGTCTTCTCACCCCCACCGTTTCTTTTTCTTCACACCATTTATCTTTTCTTTCTCTCGTAAAAGCTTTCGCTGACTTTTGCCCGCTGAAGAAGGCCGGAGGACATATCGGCCGAAACGTTATAGAAATGATAATAAAGATGAAGACAATAGTACGAAAATCCATAATGATAAAAATCACCAAGCTTCATCACAGAAATTTAGACAACTGATATTAAACAGTGTGAAGGTGAGGCTTCAGTAATGCTGGATCTTTGAGGAATGTGAATCACCAAGCACACACATGTGCAAAGAGAGAGAGAGAGAGAGAGAGAGAGAGAGAGAGAGATTCATAAATAAACACAAACAAACATACACACATACAGAGAGAGAAAAAACATATATACACACACAAACACATACAAAGAAAAAAAACACAGATATGCAAATCAACACATATAGACAGAAAAACACGCACAAATGCACACACAAACACATAGGCACATATATATAGCGAAAAATATACATATATGCACAAAAACAAAAACAGAGAGAAAAAAACAAACATATATAGAGAAAAAAACAAACACCAACAGAGAGAGAGAGAGAGAGAGAGAGAGAGAGAGAAATACATACAGAGAGAAAAACACATATACACACACAAACATAAACACATAATCAAATTCCAGCACAAACACATATACACAAACACATGGACACATAAACATCCAAACATACACACACACACACACACGCATATATATATATATATATATATATATATAAACAAAGAGAGAGAGAGAGAGAAAAGACTGGTTTTCGTTTGTGGACTTTACCGACCACAAGACTCCAAACCCAAGATTTATTCCTGGCTCTCTTGCCCTCCTCTCCTTCAACTGGGGACCACTTCTCCCGCCATTTTTCAAAGAACTGCCAATGCCATTAATCATATACCATTATGAATTCCGTCGAGTCATTATAACTCAATACACCTATTCATCATTATTCAGCACCGACAAAATTATGATTTCTAGGCTCCGGGGTTGAGTAAGCACTTAGAAAAGGCCAACACAGTCGAACGTGTGTGTGTGTGTGTGTAGCGGGCGTGTGGTGGTTGACGAGGGAGGGCAATAGCAGGTGTGAAATGGCAAGATTCGTGAACACATGCATAGGTCGTCACGCGTAAACTGGGAGGTCCAAGGTGTATCCTTCAATTATTCTTAATTGTCCCGGACATGACAAACTAGTGTTTGTCCGCGTTGGCTTTGTGGGTAATTAGTAAAATCACTATTGGCAAATCATTTTATAAAAGTGAGAGATCAGGGTTCGGACTCTCGCTACTGCTGATGCCCCCGAGGGGAAAATAGCGGACAAAAGTCAGCGAAAGCTTTTATGGGAGAAAGAAAAGATAAATGGTGTGAAGAAAAAGAGACGGTGGGGGTGAGAAGAGAAAGAAGTGTCAACTGAAAAGAAGCGAATTAGGAAGATATTGAAAGAAAGAATTTTCAGAAAAATGGAAAAAGTGAATGTTAAGTAATCAGCTTTAAGGAACGGTGGTAAATTATAAGCTTCAGAGATTTGAAACGAGCTATCTCCAATACTAGAAACCTGTCTGACCAGGACGGTAGTTTATCGATTAAACCACAAAAACCTACTCACCGATGTCCTTCAATGTTATCGATATAACTACATTCGTATCTAGTTTAGCCTAAAGTCCGTTGTCGATAAAAAGACAAAAACAAAATGTGCTGAGGTTCACGATAAAAAGCAACAATATAAAAAAGAATAATCAAGGATCACACTTACAATAAATTGTCTTAGAAATTAAGGCATATAATATTATTGGGGCTGTAGAATATGCAAAGTGCATCTCAGCTGATGTTTACGAAATCCTCCTCCTAATGTTTGTTCTGGTTGTGAAACTAAACTGTATCTAATGGTGAGGCTTCAGTCCTGGAGCTTGAGGAAATGTGGAGTACCCCTTCATTGAACTTACTTTCAGATCCACTCAAATCTGCTATGGTAGTACTTTTTACTGTCATATCTATGTGTCAAATAGAACTATTTAATCCTTTTCTGTACTTGAAAATATTCCCCTGTGAGCAAACTAATGATTAATATTAAATTGACTTATAAATATTGCGTAGCAATGCTTGAAAACATTTAACTGTGTGATAATAGAACGAACAGTGTTAGCTAGCAATACTTGAAACCATTTAACTGTGTGCAAACAAAGGAATAATATTAAATTGAATTACTAGTGTTCGATAGCAATACAAGAAACTATTTGTATGCGAACAAATGACCTCTGGTTCGTTTAAATATTTTACCTACAATCAACTCGCAAGCAAATCATTTTATATAATATCCATGCTTAAGCAATATTTGGCGTTTAGTAACCTACAAGGGTTGATATGCCATCAAATCAAATTAAGTTTAATAGCAAAATAAATAAGATGAAAGAAATACAAATATCAGAAATTGATAATACATCGTCTGATTTAGACAATTTAACATTATTACCACTTTGTGTGAACGCCAGAGAAATAAGATGAAAGAAATGATTGTTAAAAATGATAATTAAGAATGCCTCGTCTTAGAAATGACACAGTCCAGTCGACTTGGCTGTAGAATATACTGACTGCATCTCTGCAGAGGGGTAATATCCATCCCAACGAGTGTCCTGGATATGACATTAAACCATTTGATAGCGAGGCACCATCCTTGGAGATTTAGAGAATATGGAGTATACCTTCATTGCCATTGTTCCTAGGTTCACTCTGATCCTGTAATGGTAGCACCTGGTGGGGTCAAATTTGTGGTTCAAATAGATCAAACTGAATGTTTAAACAAACGACTTATGTCATGTAGCAATACTTGAAATCATTCCACTGAGTGCAAAAATTGAGCTCAGGTTTGTTTAAGAATTTATGAAGTGTATTTGACATCAAATAACCTGCAATGGTTGATATGTCATAAAACCCAACCAAATCAAATCGTATATATTTTATATACATGTATAAAAATGATTTAGCATTAAATAACCTACAATGGTTGATATACCATAAAACCCAACTGAACCAAATCATATATTTAGTATAAATGTATAAAGAGGATTTGACATTAGATATCCTACAATGGTTTGTATGCCACAAAACCCAATCAAACCAAATCATACATATTTTTAAAGGAAAGATTTAGAAGTCATCAGAAGATATTAGCTCTGATTGGCTGTTGCAAAATTATATATGGAGCCATTTCTGTGGTCATTTTTTTTTTCTTGTGTGGATGTGCAGGTGAGCTGACGGGATGGGAGTTGGAGTAAGATCAATGCCAACTGGGTCATTTGGGTGAGGGGGTCTGATGTTGCAAAACCCGAAATCCCCCATGAACCCAAAGGAGACATCACTGATGATCCATCCCGTTGCATCAATGAAGATGTATGATATAAATAAAAGATATATATGTATAAACAGGATTTGGCATTAAACAACAAAAAATGGTTGATATGGTATAAATCCAACCGAACCAAAACCAAACCAAACCAAGAAATGAAAACATTTTAAAACAATTAATACTTTGTGTAAAAGTGGGAGAAATGAAATGAAAATCACTAAGTGACAACGCTTCAACTAATGAAGGCATCCCTCCTGATGATAGCTCGTTAGAACCGAAATGCTATAATGTCGACTTTATTTCTCAAATAAATCTATGCTTCTGCTTGGATTTTCTCTATATTGTCGAATTTTACCCTGTTATTTGCTTCCATCTAGTGTTAATATAATACTAAAATTAATACTGTGTTAATCTGTAAAATATATTCACCAAACGCGGGTTTAGATGATTGTGAAGATATATTTTATGTCATATATAACTGGAGACCATTATTGTTATTATTAACTTCGGTATAAAATAACCCGATAAGGGTTGAAATGTCGTAAAAACAAACGAAGTAACCAATAAAAATTGATCTCACCAACAAGTTCGCCAACAATAAGACTTCGCTAAGCTCCCAAGTTTGTGGATTTACGAGTGCACATGCGTGTATGTGATTATATTTTCTGCAGAAGTTTAAAGGCAACAACCTTCTCCTCTTCGTCTGTAAATAAAAAGAATAAAGGTTGATTACAAAAGAAATTAGCGATGCCCCGATAACTGATGAATAAATTCGTTTACCGAAAAATATCGCCCGATTTAGAAATAGAAAAACATTTTTAAAATGAAGTCGACAGGCTATATTTACTTTTATTGTATATGTACTCGTTTACGTCAAATACAAGGCTTCTTTTTCTTTCTCTTTTTTTAAGCATTTTTTCTTCTCAAATTTATCAGTTTTTGCTAATTTTTAAAAAAATTTATTTAAGAGCCCCAATGCAATAACAGCCTGGGGCTTCATCTCGCTTGGGGTGAGAAAATAATCAAAATGGTTATCCTGGTGAGAAAGTTCAGTGCCCTGAGGGGCGAATCATACCGAGGCGAAAAATTGAAGTCACGATCCGTTTGAAGATTAAAGAATGCATGAAAAGTAGCCTTATCACATATCCTTCCGCCGGTGGGTCGCCATGAGAACTATTTCCACTATTAGCAATAAACTGTTCAATACTGACTCTTTTATTTAAGAAAAAATCTAACTTAAGAATCAAAAAACTTTCTTTTTTTTTTTATCTTTAGTTTCTATTAAATTTTTGACATTATTTTTTTCTTTTTCTTTTTTTTTTTTTGTAATAAATTTTATATATCTTTCTTCTCCATGTCTCTCGAAATCTCAGGGGCATGATTCACAAAAAAATTATGTAAAAAAAAAATCAAAAATTACAAGATATTTCGTGTTGTCAATTACATTTTAACCTTCCACTCTTCAAAAAAAAAATCATCTCCTCAAGTTGTTGACAAAAATAAAAAAAAAAATAAAGAAAAATATTCTCTGAGTAGAGTCAATCTGAGGAGACATTTCGACAGACATTTTATATCATTTTATACTATTTTACATTATCATTTTATATTATTTTATTTTCCCCCTTAGATTCAAGATCAAATATGGGGACTCATGATCCAAATAAATTGAACTCACGACATTTGGAAGTTATAAACGGTTCAAGGGTCTTTTTTAATCTTAAAAAACGTATATATCAAAAGAAATAGACTTTCTCTAACTACGCAGTCAGTAACCAGATCCTCTCTTCCTTTTCTCTTTCATTCGTCATCATCCCCAGACGAAACATTTTTCTTCATATTTCCAATTAATTAATTATACATTATCTGCGTGAAACTTGTTCCAAAATTACCCAACGAAAAATTATCGGATGCTGAAAAACTCTCTCTCTCTCTCTCTCTCTCTCTCTCTCTCTCTCTCTCTCTCTCCATATATATATATATATATATATACAATATTAGACGGCTAATAAGACGCCCCTCAATTTTGACTGGCATTTAGAAAAAATAAATAAACGGGTTTAGACTAGGAATGACAGGTGAAGGCGTTTCACCAAACTTCGTAGCCATTGCCACTAACAGGTCATTTTTTTTAAAGTTTCATACGTATTAAGACCTTGTTTATATTTGTGGAGATATTTGCGATTTACTTAAAGGGTGACAGCAGCACGAGAACTCCACTATCTATTAATCCAAAACTGACCTTTCAAGTTATGTTTTCTGGTAGTCCACGTGGCGTAATAAATAAAGTGCCGCGCTGTAGCCTAGAAATAAGCGAATTCGAAGTCCAGTCGAGCAATGACGTTCACTTTAAGACTAATGCACTTGAGAAAGGTATGAATCCCTACCCCTTATCTCCCAACTATGAGTCAAATAGTATCACTACTTTTCAACAAATATGACTTTGGCATTAAATAACCCACGAATGTTGATATGCCATTAAACAAAGAAACCAAACCAATGCAAAAAAAAAAAAAACTCAAATTTTCGTATGACATAAATGATTCGTGTATAACACTATACTTCAAACCATTTAGATGTTTGTAAACAAATGATTAATATCAGATTGAATTGTTAGTATTAAATAACTATAGTTGAAACCATCTAACCGTGTGCAAATAAAACTATTAGTGTTAGATGGCAACACATGAAACTATTTAACTGTGTGCAATCAATTAAACTCCTCATTTAAAAAAAAAAACATTACCAATAAACAATTACCCAGTCAGCTGGGGCTGTCGAATACACCGACTTCACCTCTGCAGAGGGGTAAGACCCCTTCAACGAGTGTCCTGGATATGACACTAAACAATCTGATGATGAGATTCCAGTGATGCTGGAGCTTTGGGAAATGCGGAGTACCCTTTCATTGCCATTGCTCCCAGGTCCACTCTGGTCCAGAATCGTAGCACCTGATAGGTCCCTATCTATGGGTTAAATGGAACCAAACAGCATACTTATGCTAAATTGAATTGTTTGAAATATAACTGTTTTTGACATTGAAGCTGTACTTACACTAAACTGAATTGTTTAATATAGAACTGTTTTGACATATAACCGTGTGTAAAAAACTATCTACTTATACTAAACTGAATAAGCTGAATTAGAACTGTTTGAATAGACTGAATAGCTTGAAATAGAAATGTTTTCGACAATTAAACTGTGTACTAATGCTAAACTGAATTGTTTGAAATAGAACTGACTATTTGTATAAAAATGGATTTGGCATTAAATAACCTACAAATGTTGATATGCCATAAAACCCAACAAACCAACCAACCAATCGACAAACTATTCACCTAAAAATCATATTATTTATAAACAGGATTTGGCATTAAGTAACCATCAAGTGTTGATATGCCATTAAACCAAATAACCTAAACTGACCCAATCTAGATAGATAGATAGAGAGATCGAAGTTATAGTCGTATATAATATACAATATATGCATAAGCAGGATTTGGCATTAAATAACCATCAAGGGTTGATATGCCATAAAACCAAATAACCTAACCTAACCAAATTTATGATTTGTGGACCCCTATTTGGAGTAAATAGGATCATACCATTCGCCATAAATGCTGGTGGGGCACCTCTAATAGGTTGCGAAAAAAAGGAAAAACTGGTGACAACAGTTCAATGATAGACCAAATCGTTGGGCTTGTTTTTTTATAACCCAACCAACAAGACAAAAAAAAAACAAAAAACACAGACAGTAAGCCAGAACGCAAAAGTAATTTGTTCGACCAGCAGTAATTCGAATGGGTTCCAACTGCAGCAGTGGTCCATGATGATATTGATGCTTCTATTCAAGAAGGTTTCCAGGATTTTGATAAGCATTTCACTGATATCAATGTTATATCAAGAATTTTTATTGCTTTAGAATACACAGACTGCTTCTCTGCAGAAGGGTAAGACCCCCACCACCAACGAGTGTCCTGGATATGATACTAAACAACCAGATGGTGAGTATACAGTAATGCTGGATCTTTGGGTAATGCAGAGTACGACTTTATTACGATCGCTCCCAGTTCCACTCTGGCCCCGAGTGGTAGCACCTGATAGGATCCTAACTATTTGTCCGATGGAACTAAACAGTGTACTCACGCTATACTGAATCGTTTGAATTAGAACTGTTTTTGACATTAAATCTGTGTACTCACTCTAGATTAAATTGTTTGAAATAGAACTGTTTTAAAATTAAACCTGAGTACTTATACTGAACTGAATTGTTTGCAATAGAACTGTTTTTAACATTTAAACTACACACTTATGCTAAACTGGATAGTTTGAAATAAAGCTGTTTTTTGACATTGAACCTGTGTACTTCTGCTAAACTGAATTGTTTGAAATAGAACTTTTTTTGACTTTTAAACAATGTACTTATGCTAAACTGGATAATTTGAAATAAAACTGTCTTTTGACCGTGAACCTGTGTACTTATGCTAAACTGAATTGTTTAAAATAGAACAGTGTATATGTATAAAAATGGATTTGGCATTAAATAACCTACAAACGTTGATGTGCCCTAAAACCAAACCAAACCAAACCCAGAATTTTTATATATAAAAAAATGATTTTTTTATGACATGAACGATTCATGTTTATCTGGTCGAGTACATCACTGTGAACGTGTAACAAAAAATATGCAGAAAAATTGAAGATCAATTTACTTCTGTCGATAATGTTTATTAGTTTTCTAATGTGCTTGTTCTAAGAAAGAGAAAATGATCGAGAAAAATCTACAAGCGCATGCGTGTATTAAAGCAAAAGTGTATTCGTGAAAGCGTTTGTCTTTCCATCTTTTAGGGTTTACGGCTTTTTACTTTGTATTGTTTTTTTAATTACAATAATACATATTTCATGTGATTGTGGGACCAAAGGGAGAGATAAGGACTGGTTTTTGTGTAGAATAACCGTCAAGCGAAAATGAAAAACAAACTCCAATGTTGTTTTAAATCTTGTAGCTGCGTTATTAAATATTTCATTCTTAATATATATCCCCCCCACACACACACACATCACAACACGTACAAATTTGTTGAGATCAGTTGAAAAGACGGAGATTATAAAATACTGAGACATGAACCGAAACGGAGAGAGAGAAAGACAAAGAGTGAGAGAAAGGGAAAGAGAGAGAGAGAGAGAGAGAGAGAGAGAGAGAGAGAGAGAGGAGATATGTGAACATGATTAGGTGTGAGCAGAATATATCATCATTATCATCAAGTCGTGCTGATAGTGCGGAGTCCCTTGACTCACTCTCACCATCCGTCCCTATCATGCATCGCACCCATCAGATTCTCAGGTATTCTATCCGTATAACCTTTTTGCTGAAATACTATGCTCTATTTGGTAAATTTATATGTATATATATATATATATATATATATATATATATATATATATATATGTGTGTGTGTGTGTGTGTGTGTGTGTGTGTGTGTGTGTGAATATATATATATATATATATATATATATATATATAAATTGAACATGTATATATACATACATATATATATTCCCATGTGTATAACATAAGATATATATATATATATATATATATATATATATATATATATATATATATATAGCATTGTTTTGTCCAGTTAAAACGGAGTTGGGAGTAATTCATGAATGAATATCTAAATTTTCCTGGTAAAGACTTAAATAAATTTGGTGAAGACTTAAATAAATTTACTACATTTCTAACCGAAATTAAAATTTAAAACAGAAGTGGGCTTAATGAGGAGATAACTCTTCACCCCTCTTCTATCCCCTCCCACTCTTCTGTGTCTATTCTAGTTTTTTCATCAAAAAGATCTGAAGAAGTCCTGTTAATTTTTTTTTCGTGTTTTTAGAAATTTCAAAAATGCGTAACAGGATGAAAATAAATTTATAATCCTATGTGACCAGTTTCGTTGTTTTTCTTAAAGAAAAGAAAAAAAAGTATATATATAGTCATCCACAGACAGATCTGTTTTGTTTTATCAGAACTCATCAGTGTTACAAGACATACTAGCTTCCCGTAGCTGGGATCGAAACCCGGTTGACTCAAACGCTAATCCAAGCTTATACCCCTCAGCCTCGGGGTACCTTTTAAACGGTTATGAATCACAATTACTATTGTTTACATACATCCGCTTAACGGCTACCGAGATCTACAAAAAGAAATAAATTACTTTCTTGGTATCATCATAAATTTATTTCTGTTCTTTTTTAACCTTCCTCAGATGAATAATTCAAGATATTTATTTGGATGTTTTCATATTGCTTCCGGTGAGAATGGGATTTGAAAAAATTCCTTTTTTTTTTTTAAATTAAGATAATCTTTAATTAAAGTAATTTTAATATATATTATCATATTCTTTTATTCAAGAAAGAAAGCGTTAATCGTTTAAAATAGTATATCAATTATAATGTTTACACAATCCAGGAGTAGGGGGATTATATAAATTTTTAAAAATTTTCTTTAAAAATTCCCATATACATATATATATATATATATATATATGTATATATATATATATATATATATATATATATATATATATATATATATATAAAGGAATTTTTCAAAAAAAAATTTTTTAATTTTTAGAATGTTTTTCCATAAATGTAAACTTAATGTTTCTTGGGATTGGTTTAAAAAAAAAAGGTTTTGCCGTTCAAAATGATGACAAATCATACAGACTTCATACAGGCTTCAGCATTTTAGATGACTGAGAAGTGTAAAATACAGAAAACTTACTGGAGGATATATAATGCACACAGAAAATGTTTTGATAATAATAATAATAAAGTTTTCAGACTCAACACGAGCTTGTCACAAAGAGACTTAGTCTTAAAAAGAGTCCTGGAAATGGAAACACATTGACTTCCCTGTAAAGAAAAAAGTTCGTCAAGAATTTGATTTGGTCTCTTTATTTACTGGCATATCTACCTTTGTAGGCTATTTAATGCCAAATCTATTCTGCAAGATGAATAGTAGTGGTACTATTTAACCCATAGCTGGGAGAATAAGGATTCATACCTTCCCCAAGGGTATTTGTCCGAAAGTGAACCTAATACCGCTACTAGAGTACGAACACGCTTACTACGATTCCGCATTCCATCGCTTTAACCATTACACCACGAGGATACCCACGGATATCATTTGGTTTCATGGCATATAATATATTATTGTTGGTTATTTAATGCCAAATCCTATATATATATATATATATATATATATATATATATATATATATATATATATATATATATATATATATATATATATATATATATATATATATATATATATATATATATATATATATATATATATATATATATATATATATATATATATATATATATATATATATATATATATATATAAATTGTAAAGAATTTTTTTTATACACTCAATGAAATAAGCAAACAGATCTATTTCTAACAATTCAATTTAGCATAAGTCAACTAAATGGTTCTAA
>OY757932.1:54057099-54099599 GCA_963585895.1 Sepioteuthis lessoniana | reverse complement strand
AGGAGAGTGAATGTCAAATTATTATATAACCCCGGCGACAGGAAGTTCAGATCAGTTGAAGGGAAGATGCTGGAATGAGGACCATGTCCAAGAGAGGCTGGGCCCCCAGGCCCCCGGTTGAGCAGCCCAGGAGAACGGGAAAGAAACGCTGTTATGGCCATAAAAGTTGGGGTCAATATGTTGCACTTCTGTTCAGCCCCCCAACTCACCTATCACACAGTAAAACCTTTAGTAACCCTTTCGAACTCTTTCAAATAAAATGAGAGGTATATGTTTCTAAAGACCTATGTCGGCTCGTCTTCATTGCGTCGTTATGTTTCTGCATGCATATGTGTAAGTATAGTGGTAATTTACCAAGCTTTTGCTTAGATATAGCACAAGGCCGCATGAATTGGGCACCCTATGAGAATCGAACTCACTCGTGTAGGTTTGCTAGTCTACCTTGCTAACCATTACACCACCCGATAGTGGTTGTGACTATAGAACAATAGCTGGTAGGATAAGGATATTCTTACCTTTACCAAGAGTATTAGTCTAATTGTGAACGTAACTGCACGAGTGGATTTCGAACCCACTTACTTCGGGACCGCAGTTCAGCAGTTTAACCTTAACGCCGAGATAACTCAGCCGCATTAATTTAGATAAATGATCCTTCTTGATAAAAAAAAAAAAACCCCAACGGGAATACTTTTTTTTTCTCCTTTTTTACTTTACCTTTTCTCTTTAAATAATTCACACAAAGTGCTAACAATTTTCTACTATGCTCGACAAAGTGTCATACACAAGTAGAGAAACATTAAACTTTGGTCGGGATGTCCCGAATTTGAGCGGTGTGTGTTTCCCATAATTCAACAGTTTGGTAATGGTTTATAACCGGTTACAAGACATCATGTTTAAAGACATCTGTTTCCGCTTTAATCTCCAATCAGCAAGTAAGATTCATTTAAGGGCGGAGAGGGTCTGCCGTGCCTGTCATTGACGCGAACCTCCACTTGACGGCTACGTTTTAGTTTATGGAGTTCAAGACGAGTGTTCACATTAACCACCTGTTATACATAAGCCCGCCAATGAATACAGACAGGCCTACACAAGAAGTAACCTCTTAATATTATTTACACACATACATACACACACACACACATATATATATATATACAATTCGCAATTCAGCATGTTAACCAGTGAGCCACAGAGGTCACTCTATCTCTCTCTATATATATATATTTACACACACATATTTACCAACCCCTCCGCTCGGGCAGGATATGACACAAGGTCAATTTTTAAGCGGAGTTTAAAAGGTTTGAATTCAGAGTTTTCCTTCTCCTAGACTCGTTGCCTCACCAAGGCTGAAGAACCCAGTCTGTCCTACTATTTACCCATAACCGGAGGGAGAATAATTGGATTCATACCTTTCCGAAGGGTATTAGTGCTATATGAAATGCAATCAGCCTCGTCCAGGATTTGAACTCGTATCGCCGTGTCCATTTCATACGACGATAACCATTACACCACCTCTCTCTCTCTCTCTCTCTATATATATATATATATATATATATAACATCATCATCATGTCGTGCCGCGAGCACGGATTTCCCTATCTCTTTCTCTCTCCATCTTTCTTACTCTTTCTCTCTCTATTCGTCTCTATCGTCCATCGCATTCGGCCGGTCCTCTAGACTACATCCTATGTCTGTACATAACTGTTGTAGATAAGTTCTAGCTGGACATCCAACACCTGTTCGTCTGTTTAAAAAAGTCCACGGGAGAACGTCACTTATAAGTTCGCGCTTACTTCTTCAGCAGTGTCCTGCATGTCTTGTTCGTCTGATTTGAATGGCTTTTGAGAGGGGCAGTAGGTGACCGTATAGCTACTGTTTTACGTTGTGATATAGCTTTGTACTGACAAGATGTACCTTTTGTTTTAAAGAATCCCACAACTAGAGGATAAGATGGCTACCCAAATTTTAACAATACCTTTCCTAAGGGTATTAGAAAGTGAAAATATTAACACAACTGGAATTCGAATTCATTTGCACGTTAGCTACAACACCAGGCAGACTTCACCATATACATTTTTAAGAGCAATATATATATATATATATAGTACTTGTCAAACGTATTAGGCCACCCTCAAAAAGTTTTATTTCTCATCAATGTTTTTAATGAAACAAGTTAAACACCACAATTCATTATACGAAATACACGATTTAATGGGCCACATTTAATACAAATTAAATTTCTTAAACTTTTTGATTCATTGAAATGACCACCTTTAACTGGTATCACTGCTTCATAGATTCTCGACTTTCTTTCCACCAAAGACTGGAGGTTGGCTGAAGATAGTTCTTCCCAGTTTTCTTGCAAGAGTTACTAGAGATGAGCCAAATTTGTTGTTTATTTAGCTCTGACTTTTCGGTCAAGTTCATCCCACACCAGTTCAATGGTATTTAAGTCCGCTAATTGCGCCGGCCAAGACATCAGTTGATGGACATGCTGTTCCTCTTTTTTAATGTACAAAGTTAACTAGTATTCCAAGGGTCATTATCTTGCGTGAGTAGAAATCCTTGACCGACAAGCCGCGTTCCAGATAGAATCACGAGATGCTGCAGTATGCTGTGATAACTGATCTGATTAAATTTCCCCATCACCTGGTGGGAGTCACCGTCTTTGAAATTGGCAAAAGGTCCCCCAGACCATTACAAAGCCTTTTTCAGGCTTTACGGTTGATATTGTAGCGGTTTTTTTTTAGGCTGAGTGTTTAGCTTTATCAAACAATAAAAGATGGCTTGGAAATAATGAATCACACTATATAATCATATTTACCAACCCCTCCGCTCGGGCAGGATATGACACAAGGTCAATTTTTAAGCGGAGTTTAACAAGTTTGAATTCAGAGTTTTCCTTCTCCTAGACTGGTTGCCTCACCAAGGCTGAAGAACCTAAGGGTTTTCACTGAACTAAATTATAAGGATTGCTTTCGGGGTTGAAAAGGTGGATCAACTGAGATGTTTAAATTTTAGGCAGGAATCAAGTATACGCCGACGCGTATACATTTGCAGATGTTTGGACCAATCAAAACCTTTGAATGTAATCATAAAATTTTACTCGATGGGAGCATAAATTTCTACAAAAATTTCTACTTTGTTGTTTAAGTTGTAGTACAGTGATTTCTGTACCATGTGATTCAGGGAGTTGCTCCACTTTTGCTTATTCTTTGCGGCACGTAGACACTCCTATTTGACCGCAAGATTTCGAACTTTGATTGGTCAGTCCAAAGGACTTTATTCCACTGCTGTATTGTCCAGTCTTTTGACACCTCGACCCACAGGGGCCTTTTGACATTGTTTTGATTCCTCAACAGTGGTTTCTTGACAGCAATTCTAGGATTTAGGCCAGCTTCTACTCCTCACAGTGGATATTGACATACTTTTTCACGACATTGGTTGAGTTGTGCAGTGATGTTTGGAACTGTCTGCCTTCTATATATATCAAGCAGTAATTCAACAAAAAAGAGTCTACTGTGAGTTCAATTGGTTGTATCATTTCGGGAAAAAGTTTTATTCCTGCTCAGTACTAAAGAAGAAAAACGCCTTCAAATCAATTTTCAAACGATATCTGGTTATACTAACGTCAAAGTTACAAAGAAATTCATCTATTTAGTATAATAAATAAAGATATAAAACATTTAGCATGAGAAAAAATTTTGAGGGTGGCCAAGCTCAATATATATATATATATATATATATATATATATATATGACGGGAGAGGGTCTGCAAGATGCGTGCTGGTGGTATGACATGATGATAATATATATATATATATATATATATATATATATATATATATATATATATATATATATAATGATGCCACTGAAGTGAATTCGAAAAATTACTTTCAGATCCAATCTGAACTGAAGTGAATTCGAAAAATTATTTTCAAATCCAATCTGAATTGAAGTGGTATTACTTGCCAGGGTTTCATCTGTGGCTCACATATATCTGATTAAAATTATTTGTACATAATAGGAATACTTGAATCAATACAACGATGCGTAAATTATCAGTCATAGAAGAAAGAGAACCTATATAACAGTTGGGAAAACAATTCCTTTTTATTAAGCAGAAATGCAGAACCTTAGAATATTCTGTCAGTATTTACTTCAGAGAGATAAGACGCCTTCGGAATGGGGTGTCCTGGCTAGGACACTTGCATAAGATGGAGCTGTACGAGATAACCCTTCATTACCATTACTTCCAGGTCCACTTTATGCCCGAGTGGTAGCACTTTTTCGGTCTTATAAATGATTCAGATTGGTATGTTTAAAAATCATCCGCACTTATTTGGACCGTGTGCAAAAAAAAAAAGAACTTCTAAGAAACAACAATATAAAAAATGCAAATATAAAGGTCAAATGAACGGGATTCCCTAATTTGTAGGCATAAAATAACCCGAGACAGGTTGATATGACAGGTGAAAATGTATCAATCAGTAAACCAATCAATTAATCGAATTTTGGCATTAAATTATACATAAGGAGTTGATGTGCCGTTAATCAAATAAAGTCTGCTTTGCCATAAGAGCATCAGTCACGTCTTTATGCGCAAAATTTTCATATTAACATCTTTTTATTTTAAAAATATGGGGATGGAAGTCTTTTTTACTCTCCCGGAAAATGCGCGAAACTGACAGTTTTGGAGCATCGAAGGAAGGGTGAGTGATGTACAATATAATTTAGGTTTTATCTTGCTCTACCCGCAGCTTATTAAACGCTTTTTTATGTAATTTAATTCAATTTAATTATTATTTATTTTATAAATTGCGTTTCCTTAAAAATATTTGGAAGAAGTCTCGTGGCGTAATGGCTAAAGTTCTTGGTAACTGCCTTGAATATAAGAGATTTCGAACTTAAGTCATATTATATTGTTCACTATTAGACTAATACCCTAAGGCAAGGCATGAACTCTCGTACCCTCCCACCCTTGGGTTAAATAGTATCACATCGATATACAACTAGGATGGCTTTAGACTTATTTAACCCAGGAAGGTCAACTTTATACTAAACACAGAAACCAAATCAAAACACCGATATATATTCTTTTCACTTCGGATATCTTCTTTAAATTATCATATCTATCATTGATAATATATATATATATATATATATATATATATATATATATATATATATATATAAACATTCTTCTGATTTGCGATAGCTTCTTTAGTATATCATAAAAATATGTGTTTATATATGTATATACTGTTTCAGTATATATGGGACCCATATAACTGCTAATTGCTCAGCTAATAATAATCTTGTGTTCGTTTTTGTTTCAGATTTGAAAACAGTTTACTTTGACAACTATTAATCCTTGATCAGAATGCCTTGGACAAGACAGGAAAAAGGTATTGCGTCCATACTTATTAGGAGACAAAATCATTCAAAACTGTCTGAAAATAGGTGCAACCCATTAATAGGATAATGATTTATTGCTGAGACTAGAAACTTGAAGAAAAGGTCGCACGTACTGTAAGCTTATATAATGACGATTAAAAAAAACATTTATTTGATATCTCTAGCTCAAAGGATGCAATTTTTACCGGACGTGTTCCAAATGACCGCCATTGGGCTTGTCTCTGTAAGAAATCATAATCATATTAATGGGTTGCATCTGTTTTTAGACATCCTGATAATCAATGAATTTTTACAAATATTCACACTATCTTCTGACGGCAAAATTTGATTCCATACTGAGAAATTGGTGCAGTCATTTTATCATTTAAGTAAATGAATACCAAAAGAATATATATATATATACATATATATCAGTAATATCCAGTCGGCGTTTAAAGACAATGGGTGTGGATTATTCGTGTATAGAATAAATGAGGTATTTCATATAAATCCACGGGGATGTTCGATGTATGGCTATTGTTATATATTCCTTTTCAGGTTTATAAATAAAAATCACATACAAAACGTATACGATGCAACTGAAAGAAAACTCAACCACGGTTAAATTGTCATTATAAATTGATTTCGGCGAAGAATATCATAATCTCCGTCACTTCAGATGACTAGCACGCTTCATTTGAGATGAAAAAGAGCAAATATGGATTACAGTATATATATATATATATATATATACGATGATCATTAAATAAGTTTCCAGACTTTTTCCATATGGGCACTTTTATTGATAGTACACACATTAAACTTGAGTCTCCTTCGAATCTCGTCCCGCTGCAATGCACTTGTTGCACCTTTCCAACAACATCTGGAAGGGCCCATGGAAGTCCTCTTGTATGAGCGTGTCAATGATCTTCGTCACAGCCTCTTTCATCTCCTCAATTGTCTCATAACGACAGCCTCTGAGATTAGGGAATAACTTAAAGTCACAGGGAGCAAGGTCTGTACTATAGGGAGGCTGAGGAACTGTCTTGATACCCATCTTGGTCAAATAGTCTGTGACAAGGATGGAGTTGTTGACTGGTGCATTGTCCTGGTGGAAATGCCACTGACCCGATTTGTAGAGTGCAGGCCTCTTCCGACGGACTCTCTTCCTGATCTCCCTTAAAACCTCAACATAATAACCCTAACCCTAAACCTTTGGCCAATCAACTCTGGTGTATTGACTTCCTTACTCCTCCCACACCTCTCATCATCTCTCACAGACTCTGTGCCTTCCTTGAATCTCTTATTTCACTCAAAAACTGATGCTCGATTCACGCAAGATGCTCCAAAAGTAGTCTGAAGCATTCCATACGTTTCTGTGGCATTTTTTCCAAGTTTAAAAGAAAATTTTATTGCATATCGTTCTTCAAAAGTGTCATCACGTCAAGATTGCATTTTTGAAATCCACCAGCTGTGACAATCAGGCTTTAGTAGGGCGTATTCCAATTCCTGCTGTAGCTGTTTCTCTGAAGCTGAAATCATAAAGATCATCTCACAAGATGTATTGCTATAACATACTGAATTTTCAAGAGTCTACGACTAATATAAATGCCTGTACAAAAATAATCTGGAAACTTATTGAAGGCACTACGTATACATATATATATATATATATATATATATATATATATATATATATATATATATTGGTTCAATCCTAGGTCGCTTCATATTTTAAATGCCTGTTCAATTTTAAATGCCTGTACAAAAAAAAGTCTGGAAACTTATTGAATGCACCACGTATGATATGAATAACCAGACATGCAGGACACTGCTGGAGAAGCAGGGACGAACTCATAAGAGATGTACTCTTATGGACCCCCACACATGGCCGTGTAAAAGCAGGACGACCAGCACGAACATACATTCAGCAACTATGTGAGGATACGGGATGTTGTCCAGAAGACCTGCCTGAGGCGATGAAGGATAGGGAAAAATAGCGAGAGAGGGTCAGGGATATCCGTGCTACCAGCACGACATGATGATGATGATGATGATGAATATATATATATATATGAATATAAATAAATAAATTGTAAATTTAGCCACCCTAATTTGAACATTTGTTCAATTTTTCGTTGCTGGTGGATCCTTTCCTTTCCGCTAGAATATATATATATATATATATATATGTGTGTGTGTGTGTGTGTGTGTGTGTGTGTGTGTGTGGTGTATATACTTTATTCCATATTTGCTGTTTTCACACTCGAATTAAGCGTGTAAGTTATCTGAAGAGACGAAGATTATAAAATTCTTCACCGAATAAAGTTATAATGACAATTCAACTAGGTTTGAATTTTATTCGTTCGTTTTTTTTTTGTTGTTGTTTTGTTTTGTTTTGTTTTTTGTTGATAGGCTATAAAGTTGATAGACTATAAAGCCTATCAACTTTAGTAGGTTATTTAATGTCAAATCCATTTTTATACAAATAAACATTTCTATTTCAAACAATTCAGTTTTGCCCAAGTACACGGTTTAATTGTTTAAAACATTTGTATTTCAAGCAATTCCGTTTAATCAGTTCTATTTCAAGCAATTCAGTTTAGCATAAGTACTCAGTTTAAATTTCAAAACAGCCCTATTTCAAGCAATTCAGTTTAGCATAAGTACATTGTTTGTTCTATTTGACCCATCCATTGCTTAGTTCTATTTGACCTTATCCAGTGCTACCACTCTGGCCCAGAGTGGATCTGGAATCGATGGCAATGAAGAGGTACTCTGCATTCACCAGAGCTCCAGCATTACTGGAACCTCACTATCAGATTGTTTAGTATCATATCCAGGACACTCTTTGAAAAGCAGCCGACTGGGGATTGAGATGCAGTTCCAGTTACATTATATATACATGTGTGTGTGGGTGTATGTGTGTGTATACATATATGTGTGCGCATACATATAGTATGCGCATGTACATGTGTGTGTATGTGTGTGTAAACATATATATATATATATATATATATATATATATATGTGTGTGTGTGTGTGTACATATTTGTTACGTAATGGTATTATTAAAAGCGAAGTGGAAGTTGTGATAATATTCCCATCACTCAGTAACGTAGAACTTAGACCTGATGTTCCATTTATGAAGATCCTTTTCGCAAAGGTTTAGGGTCAATCAACACATTCAGTCGCGTGTTTTGCTTCCTTTTTCGTCCGATCCAAATCATTCTTCCTCTTATTTCCTTTTAAACTGATAAGCTGAAACGCATTTGTCGCTGCCTTAGGTCTTTTGTGATGAAGGACGACGTACATGTTGACACTCCACTGAATGTAAGTGGTTAAAGATATTTACCCAGCTTTTCACTGTCTGGTTCAAGGTTAGTAGAGGTTACCAACTCAGTTAAAACTCTTATAAGTTCGATATTTACCAGTATTGACTTATTAGAATTCTACTTAATTGGTAACCTCTACTCTTCGATCAGCTGTCTTAATTATTTGATCCATTGGACTAATGAGTTGAGTGTTCGCCAATGGTCCGAGAGACTGGGGTTCAATCCCGGGTCGAGTCATACCAAAGACTCTAACACTCAGCACTATAAGTTTAGGAGCAAGAGTAAAGTGGAGCAATCCAGGGAATGGCGTAGCGCCCTCTTCTACACCTCAGTGTAGTAGCTTTTGAAAAGGGAGCCTTCGGGTCACCTTCAACTAAGGTCGCCAACTTTACTTTTATTTATATAAAGCTGGTACGAGACCTCTTGAGTTCAGATACCAAATGCTGTAATGGTTATCGTCGTAGGAAATGGACACGGCGACACGAGTTCAAATCCTGAACTAGGCTAATTGCATTTCGCATAGCACTAATACACTTGAGGAAAGGTATGAATCCAGTTACTCTCCCTCCAGACATGGGCAAATAGTAGGACAGACTAGGTTCTTGAGCCTTGGTTAGGCAACCACTCTAGAAGGACAACATTCAAACCTTTTAAACTCCGCATAAAAAATTGATCTTGTGTCTCTTCTGGCCTGGGATGAGGGCTTCGTAAATACATACATAGCGAGTGAATTTTGATCTAAATTGTTACAGAAGGTCCCCTCTAGGTAGCACCTCACCCTTTCCAAAAAGGAGTAAAAACTGAGTTTTCTGCTTGATACATAAGGTGCCTCTGGAAGAGAATGCCAACAGAAGATATGTAATTTATACACACAACTCTCAGTTGGCTAGTTTCCTGTGAGACACATCTACATCAAAATGAAATTGTGATATATTTTAGCCTCGCGGGAAGCCGTATTACTTACTTCCGATCGGGCTTCGGAATAACAGTTATTTTGGGAAGAAAACACGAATATTAATCAAATGCTAAATCAACCATAGATTTTTTTAAAACATCGATCGTTGATTTAACATCACTAATATCATCCCTCCCTGTCCTAATGATGGTTCATAAGAACCGAAACGATATAGTGTCGACTTTGTTTCTGAATAAATCTCTCCTCCTGTTTGGATTACTGTGTTAACAATTTTTATTCTACATATATATTCCAGTAATGTTTAAAAAAGTACCGATCGACCTCTATTTACCTAAAGAGAGATGAAAATTGAATGGAAAGTTAATTTTCATCAAATATTGTTCCCTTAGCATTCAGCAAGTGGAATTTTCCATGGGTCGAAGCTCCAATAAAACATCATATGGTGTTAAGCTAAGCCGTCGAATTGAAAGAAAAATGTAATCAATATTTTCAAATCTTAGCCTTGAGGTGATTGATGTAAACGGCATGTACACCTGTGTAGGGGTACTGCATGCCTAAAGGTTAGGGAAACGGGCTCACCGCACGTTCATAACCATTTCTTTCTTTCTTTCTTTCTTTCTTTCTTTCTTTCTTTCTTGTTTTCTTTCTTTTTTTCTGTACACAGTCCTATCAAATTCGAATCCTTTTCAAATAGATCTACTTGGCCCATACAGTCGATACGACTCTCCCCAGATATCCTCAACAGACCTGGAATTAATAGCAATCAAGGAGTATTCCACATTCCCCAAATCTCCAAAACTGAAGCCTCCCTATCAGATTCAGTTTAGTATCACACATAGGAAACTTTTGTTTTTGGGCGGCTCTTATCCCTTAGCATGGGGGTACAATCACTTTATTCTAAGACTCACAGATTGAACGAAATTTTCAGTTTATGGCCCAAGAAATACTAGTTATATGGACCTAATCAACTTGAATAGTCAAGTTCTCTCGTAATTCTGTTTGTTAATGGCATATCAACCCTAATGGCTTTTTTGATGTTAAACCCTCTTTATATATATATATATATATATACCGCATAGTTTGGAACGAGCCGCCGCAGGCATTGGCCTCCATGTCAATGCACACAAAACTGAATACATGTGCTTTAATCAAATAGACGACATTTCTACACTAGACGGAAGCTCTCTGAAACTGATAGACAAGTTCATCTACCTACAAAGCAGCGTCTCATCAACCGAAAAAGACATCAACACGCGGCTAACGAAGGCATGGACAGCTATCGATAAGCTATCTATCATATGGAAGTCAGACGTGACCGATAAAATGAAATGCAGTTTCTTCCAAACAGCGGTCGTATCGATACTGCTATATGGATGCACTACTTGGACGCTAACAAAATTGCTGGAGAAAAAGCTAGACGGCAATTACAGAAGAATGCTGCGAGCAATATTGAACGAGTCCTGGGGGCAACACCCCACAAAGCACCAACTATACGGCTACCTTCCTCCTATCACGAAAACTATCCAAGTTAGACGAATCAGACATGCAGGACACTGCTGGAGAAGAAGGGACGAGCTCATAAGTGATGTACTCCTATGGAATCCCACATATGGCCGAGAAAAAGCAGGACGACCAGCTCGAACATACATACAGCAGCTCTGTGAGGATACGGGATGTTGCCCAGAAGACCTGCCAGAGGTGATGAACGATTGGGAGAAGTGGCGAGAGAGGGTCAGGGATATCCGCGCTGGCGGCATGACATGATGATATATATATATATATATATATATATATATATATATATATATAATGGTTTGTTAGCAAATTGTGTGTAAGTAACTTTATCTTTGAACGTGCCAGAGCTCATTTTTTGTACATAGTTAAATAGTTTTAAGTTTTACTTTATAACACTGTTCTTTTTAATATTATTCACTTGTTTGCATCCTGTAAAATGATTTCAAGTATTCCTATCCAACACTAATAATTCTATATAATATCAGTCATTTGTTTGCACATAGTTAAATGGTTTCAAGTTTAATAATAGTAATTCTAGTTATCAAGTATTCGTAATCAATATAAATAATTTGCACACTGCCGTATTGTTTCATATTACTGATGATGATAACAATC
Source organism: Sepioteuthis lessoniana (assembly GCA_963585895.1). Lineage (NCBI taxonomy): Eukaryota > Metazoa > Mollusca > Cephalopoda > Myopsida > Loliginidae > Sepioteuthis > Sepioteuthis lessoniana. Next base: position 54,087,816 of record OY757932.1, on the reverse strand, counting down.
CTTTGTAAAGAATTGAATTGTTCTCTTCCACCCATAGATCGGACCGTAAAAATTGCAAACAATCTGCATGAACCTGGGAGTAATAACAATGAAGTGGTACTCTATATTTGTCAAAGTTCCAGTACTAGAGCCTTATCACCAGATGCAGTTGTGAACTCTTAGCCCTTTGCAGAGATGCGTCTGCGTATTCTACAGCTCTAGCCGACAGGGTGGAGTTTTCTAAATTTTTCAGAAGGTAACGACTCGACACTGTTTTCCGAAACAGACTTTCTTCTAATATAGAGAAGCCTATCATACAAATAATTCTAATTTTTTGTCCAAAGCAAAAGGTGTAGCAAACAAACAGTTGAGAAGAGTCTATCAACACCGGGTGGGCCTCAGGAGAGAAGGTTCGTCGTCTGCTTGAGATCAGTCAACAAGAGGTCCCTAGTATTTCATTAAGATCGACGAATGGGTGTGTTGCGGATAAAGGAAAAAAAAATTGATGAATAAAGATTTATAAAAAAAATTTTCTTGAAATTGTTTGAAAAGTTTGTTGAAAAAACCAAGGACAAAATCTTCTCTTGTAAGCAAAGATAACATTAGTCAGGGCGTAGATATTTTTGTAGTAAAAGTTGTAGTATCAAGATTATATTAAAACTAACGTATACGATAAATAAATGGTTTTGAAATTTACATGTATTCTTGAAAGAAAAGAATGTATATTTTAACTGAAAAGTAAAAAAATTAAAAGATATTTAAGTTATAATTTATTACTTACTGTTCATAAAGTATAGATGAATACATACTTAGTATCTTTTGCTACGATGTGGCACAAGGCCGAATGAATGGGGCGCCCAATGTGACTCGAACTCACTTGTGTAGGTTTGCTGGTCTACCTTGCTAACCATTAACACCACCACAGGCGCCTTGAATAAACACATACTTACTGTATAAATATTTATTTCCTCGCTTATATAAATAATTTAGGTACGCTCAAAATTAGTGGGGTGTCCTCGTGGTGTAGTGGTTAAAGAGATGGATTGCGGAATCGTAGTAAGCGAGTTCGTACTCCAGTCGCGCTATTACATTCACTTTCGGGCAAATACCCTTGGGAAAGGTATGAACCCCCTTATCCTCCTAGGTATGGGTTAAATAGAATGGCTTTGGCATTAAATAACCTAAAAAGAGTTGATATGCCATTAAAACAAAGAAACCAAACCAATCAAAATTAGTTAAAGAATGTTGAGGATTTATTTATCAATCTAATAGGGCGAGAAATTGTATTTTTTTGAAGGGATAAGAGATCTAAAATTGTTTGGGGTTTTGATCGTTTCCGTTTTATTCGCGCAAGTCAAGTATTGTCCTCTGCGAAGTATCACGAAATTGAATAACTTGCGTTGGTTGGTTGATTGGTTCGGTTTTATGGCATATCAACCTTTGTATGTTATTTAACGCCAAATCCATTTTTATGAAAATAGTTCTATTTCAAACAATTCAGTTTAGCAGAAGTACGCAGTTGAAATGTTAGTACAGTTTAATTGTGAAAAGCATTTCTATTTCAAGCAATTTGGTTTGATCAAGCAGTTCTAATTCAGCTAATTCAGTATAGTATAAGTAGATATTTTGTATACACAGTTAAATGTCAAAACTGTTCTATATTAAACAATTCAGTTTAGTGTAAGTACAGTTTCAATGCCAAAAAAACAGATCCGTTTCAAATAATTCAGTTTAGTATGAGCACGCAGTTTAAATGTAAGTACACAGTTTAATTCAAGCTATTCAGTTTAGTCAAACAATTTAGTTTAGTACAAGTATGCCGTTAGTTCTATTTAATCCATAGATATGGTCTTATAAGGTGCTACTACGCCGGGCCAGAGAGGAACTGAAAGCAATGGCAATGAAGAAGGTTTGGTTTGGTTTGTTGGGTTTTATGGCATATCAACCTTTGTAGGTTATTTAACACCAAATCCATTTTTATGTAAATAATCAGTTCTATTTCAAACAATTCAGTTTAGCATGAGTACACAGTTTAATTGTCAAGATATTTCTATTTCAAACTATTCAAGCAGTTATACGTAACAATTCATTTTAGTGTAAGTACAGTTTCAATGTCAAAAAACAGTTCTATTTCAAATAATTCAGTTTAGCATAATCATGCAGTTTAAATGTAAGTACGGTTTAATTGTCAAAAACACTTCTATTTCAAGCTATTCAGTTTAATCAAACTATTCAGTTTAGCATAAGTATGACGTTAGTTCTGTTTAAGCCATAGATAGGGCCCAATCAGGTGCTACCACGCCGGTCTAGAGTGGACCTGGGAGTGATGGCAATGAAGAGGTACTCTGCATTCCCCAAAGCTCCAGCATTGCTGGAACCTCACCATCAGATTGTTTAGTGTCATATCCAGGACACTCATTGGGGGAGGTCTTACCCCTCTACAAAGGTTCAGTCGACGTACTCTACAGTCCCAGCCGACTGGGTAAAAAAAACTTGCGTAAATGGGCCAGTTGGTTAATAAATGCAAAAATACTAAGGAAAAAATTATAGCGCAAAAATTAATACTTTTTTATTATGGAAATCAGTTGAGGTCACACATGTAAAATCAACTAACAGTAAGTAATGAATTATGACTTGTATTATTAAAATATCACTTGTAAGGTCTAGCAAATAAACAAGTAAGAAGAGAGTGTCTAATGAGAGAAGGTTTACACCCTGGTCAAGATCAATTATCATATTTACCCAACCCGCTCGGGCAGGATATGACACAAGGTCATTTTTTAAGCGGACTTTAACAGGTGTGAATTCAGAGTTTTCCTTCTCCTAGACTAGTCGCCTCACCAAGGCTGAAGAACCTAGCCTGCCCTACTATTTACCCATAGCTGGAAGGAGAATAATTGGATTCGTACCTTCCCCAAGGGTATTAGTGCTATGTGAAATGCAATTAGTCTCTTCCAAGATTTGAACTCTTGTCGCCGTGTCCATTTCCTATGACGATAACCATTACACTACGGGCACCTCCCCAAGTCAAGATCATTTTAGAGGTCCTCAGTATTTCCTTAAGTTCGGTTTTGAAGAGCTTGAAAGTTGAGTTTGCATAGAGGTTGACAGCGTAATAGGATGGCTGCATTTTTTATTCATTTATCTATTTATTTATTTAATTATTCGTATATATATATATATATATATATAAGTTTGTTTTTTTTTTTCCATTTTCTGTTATTTCATCGTGGGAAAAGAGGATTTACGACCTGCGATGCAACGTTGAACGTTTCATTAATATACGCCCTAGCCCAGGTATACGCACCACGAACAGGTTGTGCAGACCAAGGATTCAGTGTGTAGTATTACATTGCAGTGTGTTTTCTTGCTCGATTCCTGCCCAGAAAAGAGGTATCTATTCCTCTCCTAACACGCTTCTCAAAGTCCAGGACAGATTCGAGATGGTATAGCACGCAGCTTCGGTTGGGTTACCTGCAAGTAGGTGATGATGTCATTGATAAGTATTGACTCTCGAGTCTAATTTAAGCAATGAGCAGGCATGCTCATATATATATATCGAGTGAGTCCAAGTCCTTAGTAGCCTCATCTGGCTCACATTGCACTAAGTGAACCAATGAGCAACATACGTCAAGCAGGGCTCGAGCCGCGGCTTGTGCCCGACCTCCGCCTCTTTAAACCTTCATGATAAAAAAAAAACATGTGTGAAGTTCTGTCTGGTGGAAGGAAGAGACAAATATGGCCCAGATATACGTACCTCTCTCTCTCTCTCTCTCTCTCTCTCTCAGATTTTGAAAGAAAGACATATCCCCTAATCCTGGCCAGAAAACCACACCTAGTGTTAATTAACAAAAAAAACATAACTTCTATTCAAGTGAATTTTGCTGTTCCTGAAAATCTAAAAAAAAAAAAAATGATAAAGTTAGACAAATTCTTGGATCTTGCCAGAGAACTAGAAAAAACTGTCGAACATGAGGTTACGCTGGGAACGGTCCTCAAAGGTGTGGTAAGAGGACAGGAGGAACAAGAAATCTGAGGAACAGTCGATATCATCCAGACCATCGCATTGCTAAGATTGGATAGAATACTGAGAAGTATCCTGGAGACCTAAGGAACTTGCTGTCACTCAATCTCCTTTGACAACTCAACAGTTAAGACTGGTGTGAAAAATACACAAGGAATAATACTTGACCTTGTTAGGAAATGGAAATGGAAATGGAAAAAACTGTGGAACATGAAAGTGACAATTATACCAATCGTGATTGGTGCTTTTGGTACAGTCACCAAAGGATTACTAAAAGGACTGAAGGACTTGGAAAAAAGAGGACAAGTGGAGACCATCCAAACTACTACATTACTGAGAACGACCAGAATACTGAGAAGTGTCCTGGAGACATGAGGTGACTTGCTGTCACTCAAACTCTTGTGAAAGACCATCAGCTGACGCTGATGTGAAAAACTCTCAAGGTGTAAATAATAATAATAATAATGGTAATAATAATAATAATAATAATAATAATAATGTCGATAGTTTGAAGAGAAAGAAAAATGGATAAAGTGTCTACAAATTTAGCAAACAGGAATTGATTTTGTTCAGCGTAATTGTTTTCGGAGTAGAATGTAACTGAGAAGAAACCAAATCTTCACCAAGAATGACATAAGAAGACGAAACCCTCCGATACAAGATTGGATCTTCCATTTGAAATTTCCCAAAAAAGATTTATATATATATATATATATATATATATATATATATATATATATATATATATATATATATATATACTGCTTTTTTTTTGGTTTTTTGTTTTTTGTCTGTTTTTTTTTTGTTTTGTTTTGTTTTTTGTTTTTGTTTTGGTTTTTGTTTTTTTTCATTTATTATTTACAGAATCGAGTTTGTTAGGAAATTAATTTCTGTTTATAGAAATCATAAGGACTATTTTTTTCTTGTTTTTCTCTGTTTTAATGCATTATCCGAAAGGGCAGGGGATGTTGACTTGGGGCGGGACTTTATCGGCTGACACCGCTTGCTTTTGGCTCGTCATTTTCTATATTTGGTATGCAGCTCGGATTTGCACAGGTCGAAGATTGGAAAAAGAAAGTTACTAACAGCTTGAGGTCATAAAACTTAAGAACGCTTTATAACATTAAAATGAAATAAAGGTATCTTCTAATCCGATCACATTCTTTCTGACATCATATATATATATATATATATATATATATATATATATATGAGAACTTTTTGAAAACCATTTTATTATATAAGTTCATCAGTTACTTGAGACTTTTTCTTCAGCCCTAAACTGAAAATGCATCATATGGGGTTGAGTATGTGAAAAAAGCTATAAGTAATGTAACGATGCAGTTTGGTACTATATCAAAAGCCGTCTTTTGGAGGCGCTTCGACCAATAAAAAAACTCACTGGAATAAACCTGCTTAGGGAAATCATTTTGAAGTATGTTTTAAAGATTCTAAATTTTTGTTTGATTGGCACAGTTTAAATTTGGATTGATATTATTTAGAAAACTCTTTATATATATATATATATATATATGTGTGTGTATGTGTGTGTGTGTGTGAGAGAGAGAGAGAGAGAGAGAGAGAGAGAGAAATTCCAAGAATGTATTGGAATCTCCTTGTTTTAGGACATGGAACATATGGAAACTGTTTGAAATTTTAACATTAAGCTACTAAGGGTGCCAAAAGTATTTAATCACACTCTATTAAGTGAAATGGGACGGGTTAGGAAACAATCACTCAATATCCATTTGAACTGTGCTGACAGCTAACAGTCATTTGTTTAAAATGATTGTGAATATACTTATTTGTATCATATATTATTGGTTTGGCTTAGTATGGTTTGGTTATATAGCATATCAAGCATTGTAGATTATTTAATGCTAAATTCATTTTTATACACATAAACAGTTCTATTGCAAACAATTCAATTAAGTATAAGTACATTGTTGGTTTTTACACAGTTGAATGTAAAAACAGTTCTATTTCAAACAGTTCTATTTCAAACTCAACAAAGTTAAATGGTTCCAAATACTGCTATGCATCACTAACAATTCAATAAAACATGTCTTTTATTTACACACAGTTAAATATCAAAACACTTCCATTTCAAACAATTCAGTTTAGCATAAGTACGCAGTTTCAATGTCAAAACAGTTCTATTTCAAACAATTCAGTTTAGTATGTGTACATATTTTCTTATTGTTTGCCCACAGCGAAATGTAAAAACAGTTCTATTTCAAACAATTCAGTTTACTCAACAAAGTTAAATTGTTCCAAATACTGCTATGTATCACAAACAATTCAATTAAACATTAGCCATTTATTTACCCACAGTTTATTGTCAAAACAATTTTATTTCAAACAATTCAGTTGAGCATAAGTACGCAGTTTAGTTCTATTTGACCCATAGATAGGACCCTATCAGCTGCTACCATTCCGGGCCAGAGCGATAACAATAAAGGGATAATCCGCATTTTCCAAAGCTCCACCATTACTGGAGCTTCACCATCAGATTGTTTAGTGGCATATCCAGGACACTCGTAGTGAAGTCTTAACCCTTTGCAAAGATGCAGTCGGTTTATTCAACAGTATCAGTCGAATGGGCCGGTATATAATTGGAGAAGATAATTATTAAATTGACTTCGGCAAACAGAGGCAGACACACTGTAAAACCGACCAACCAACCAACAAACAAACAAACAAAGCAGAAAAAATCAAAAAACAAACTACACACTCTGGACCGAATTTCCCTGTAAATATATCTATAGTAATACTTAATTTTGTTTAGGTGCCCGTGGTGTAATGGTTATCGTCATAGGAAATGGACACGACGACACGAGTTCAAATCCTGGACGAGACTGATTGCATTTCACATAGCACTAATACCCTTGAGAAAGGTATGAATCCAATTATTCTCCCTCCAGCTATGGGTAAATAGTAGGGCAGACTGGTTTCTTCAGCCTTGGTGAGGCAACTAGTCTTGGAGAAGGAAAACTCTGAATGCAAACCTGTTAAACTCCACTTAAAAAAATGACCTTGTGTCATATCCTGCCCGAGCGGAGGAGATGGTAAATATGTTAATACTTAATTTTGTACAGCCTTTTGTTATTGAAGTTGACTCCCCATGACCTTGTGGCAAACATTTTGGACAGTAAGTTCTATTACATTCTCTTTTTTCTGGGGAAAGGTAACAAAAACTCTTATCTCCCCATTAGCAATGGATCAAATCACAACTGATTTTTCTGTAAAAATGACTTTGGCATTAAATAACCCACGAAAACTGCTGTGCAATTAAATCAAGAAAACACACGAAACCAATTAATTAATCATTGAATTAATCAATTTTTTGTCAAATGCTATATTTCTACAACGACAGTTTTTTTTTTGTGAATCTAATTTAATTAAAGACTTCAATTCTTTCTTCTTCATCCCATCTTTTTGTCGTGGGGAAGCCATTATTGGGGCTAAGAAGTTAATTTTAGACAAGGAAAATTGACATTAAAAAAAAAACTCTAATTACACAAAATGTATTTTTTACTTTTTTTACAATTAAATCCAAAGCATATTTAGTAATTTACAAAGCTTTTCGCTTAGATGTGGCACAAGGCCTTGTAAATGGAGCATCCAATGAGACTTGAAGTCACTCATGAAGATGTACTCGTCAAACTTATAAACCATTATATTACCCTACGCATCCAAAATATACGTTAGATCATATCACTGCTGTTCTTCAACATGGTGGCTTTAGCAATAAATAACCCATGAAGTTTGATATGCCAGCATACCAAAGTAACATTCTAATATTTTTATCAAAATAACTCATCTCCTCAACTATTTCTGACGTTTTTATTGATATGGCTCCGGTTTCTTTGTTTAATGGCATATTAATTTTGTGGGTTATTTAATGCCGAATCCATCATTGTAAAAAAACAACAGTGATACTATTTAATCAAAAGTTGGTGAGGATTAGAGGGTTCATGCCTTTCCTTAGAGTATTAGTCCGAAAATGAACGTAATAGCGCGAGTGGAGTTCGAACTACGTTTACAACGATGTCGCAGCCCGTACGTTAGCCACTACGCCACGAAGACTCTCCACTGTTGATGAATATGTTTTCTATTTTGAATAATTCTGATGAAACTATTTGTAATTATGGGATAATTATAAGAAGGTAAGATTTGAATTGTTTTTTTTTTATATATATACCAGCATTTGACCACGTTTGGTTTATAAAACGTTTTCTAAACGATTTTTTTTCTTATATCATCATCATCATGTCGCGCCGCCAGCGCGGATATCCCTAACCCTCTCTCGCCATTTCTCCCTATCATTCATCGCCTCCGGCAGGTCTTCAGGGTTACATCCTGTGTCCTCACATAGTTGCTGTATGTAGGTTCGTGCTGGTCGTCCCACTCTTGCACATCCATATGTGGGGGTCCACAGGAGTACATCGCTTATGAGCTCGTCCTTGCTTCTCCAGCAGGTGTCTGTATCTGTATGTGTGAAATGTATGTGCAACACTTATATATATATATATATATATATACAAAGAAAACAGAAAACCAAATTATTCTAAATGTGATAGATTTATCTATAATGGTAAAATCAATGTTAAAAAATTTCGATTTTATTAAAATTTCATCAGAAATTTATGATGAAGAAGAAAATGTTTGTTTGAACAACGATGGATGTTTTTATAAAATACCGGAAGAAGAGAAAGTTTGATGCTAACACTTGGTCAAGTTTTCTAGTTGGGATTAAAAGATTCGAATGTATCTCAAAATCACCGAATGTTTTATGGGTCTTATTTTCTTGGACTGATTCTTTGCACAATTCACAGTGGATTTCATTTCCCACCCAGTCATGTCTTAACCGTTTTATATCTATCCCCACAGTATCAAAACTTGTCATTATTATCAATTTTCCTTTTGATAGAACTGGTCATTATTATTATTATTATTATTATTTACTTAGAGTTTTTCACATCAGCGTTAGCTGATGGTTTTTCACTAGAGTCTGAGTGACAGAAAGTCTCCTCAAGTTTCCAGGACTCTTCTCAGTATTCTGGCCGTTCTCAATAATTCTGTAGTTTTGATGGCCTCCACTCGTCCGCCAACTTCCTAGTCCTCTAGTCCCTTTAGTAATCCTTTAGTTACTGTTCCAAACGCACCAATTACAATTGGTATAATTGTTACCTGTATGTTCCTTAGTTTTTTTAATTCTCTAGCAATGTCGAGGTACTTATCCTTCTTTTCACATTCTTTCAGTTTTATTCTGTGGTCAGCCGAGACAACAAAGTATTATTATTTACTTAGAATTTTTCACATCAGTTTTAGTTGATGGTCTTTCACTAAAGTTTGAGTGACAGCAAGTCTCCATAAAACTTCTCAGTATTCTGCCCGTTCTCAGTAATGTAGTAGTTTGGATGGTGTCCACTCGTCCTTAAACTTCCAAGTCCTCCTGTCCCTTTAATAATCCTTTGGTGACTATATCGAAAGCACCAATCACGATTAGTATAATTGTCACCTTCATAATCCAAGTTTTTTTTTTCAATTCTCTAGCAAGGTCGTGGTACTTATCTCTCTTTTCACATTCTTTTAGTTTTATTTTATGGTCAGCCGGGACAGCAAAATCCACAATTTTGCAAATTCTCCCCCCCTTTTTTTATTATTATTGTAAGGTCTGGTCTTCTGGCCGAGATTAGGTGATCCGTTTGTATGTCAAATCCCATAGTAGTTGATGTGTATCATTTTTTAGGACAGATACTGTGTTGTGCATATACCATTTGTTCGCAAGGTCAAATTTCAATTCCTTGCACATCTCCCTGAGGATCACCTTGCCCACCCAGTGTTGTCTTGTCTTATACTCCTTCATCATTATTATTTACTCTTTTAGAGTTTATCACATGGTTTTTCACTGGAGTTTGAGAGACAGCAAGTGTCCTCAAGTCTCCAGGACTCTTCTCAGTATTCTGGCCGTTCTCGATAATGCTGTAGTTTGGATGGTCTCCACTCGTCCGCCAACCTCCAAGTCCTCCAGACCCTTTAAATATCTTTCAGTTTTTGTTGTTGTTTACGGTTTAACCTGTCAAATCATTGTAAATATTAGGAACTCTTCAATGCTATTGAGAAGCGATGAGGAAGTCTTTATTAAAGAAACAATGTAAATAATTGAATAAGAATGTGTGCGTTTTTTTTATCCTTTGGAAATGCTTCTAAACTGCAGTAAAGATTTTCTTAATCACATTTCACCGACTTTCCCTATATATATATATATATATATATATATATATATATACACACACACATATATATATATATATATATATATATATATATATATATATATATATAAAGCAAATACTTATGATCCATTAGCGAGCACTAACCAACTGAAGTGATCAAGGGAATCGGAGTTGAGGGTGGTTGGGAGAAAAAAGCAATCGATACAAAAAAAAAAAAAAAATTAAAGTGAAATATTTTATTCTTCCGAAAGATAGAAACGTAAACAAACTGATGAATAGGAAGAATTTAGTTATACGAGATTTTCGTGCGAGCCAGCCGTTACGTAGCATCTTTGTTAATTACATCAAAACCTGTGTCGTTCCAAACACTCTCCACCCTCACGCACCGCCTCGGTGGAGAGCGTTTGGAACGGGTGAGTAGCCTCGCGGTTATTCGCAATAATCAAATTGAACAAAAATAAATGAATGAATAAGAATTTATAAAAAAAAAAAAAGTTTTTTTTAAATATATAAAAAAAAAATAGACGGTTCATCTATTTTTCTGATTCTCTTTACTTATCTAGTTATATACAGTTATTTCGTTCGATCTAATCTTTCAAACAAAAGTGAAATGAAAAGAATCTTTGAATCTCAGTGAGAGAGAGGTGGGGGGGAAAGAGGGAGAGAGAGCGAGAGAGAGAGAGAGAGGATGAAGAACAAATCCCAGAACATTATAAACTTAAGTTCTCTATAAGTTGAAGTGCCTGCGGATTCAGTGACGTCATTAGTCTTATCAGTATCCCAACACCTCCCTCTTACCAATCACTGTTCACATCAATATTACTGCTTTTGTGGACGTCATTGTCCATGAACAGGATTCATTGAACAAATACGTCAAAACGTCCATTGTCTCTAATGATTACACCGTTTCACAATAAATTCTGGAAAAACATACAGAAACTTGAAAACATCCAGTCAAAATAACTAGATTATTAACGCAGGAATCAGAACTTAGAAAATCTCAGTGCTGCTTAGGTTGCCCCTGCGGCTGGGGCTGTAGAATACACCGACTGCTTCTCTGCAAAGGGGGTAAGACCCCCCCTTCCCCACAACTGAGGTCAGGTTCCTATAATGCTGGAGCTTTATTGAATGCGGAGTCACCTTTCATTGCCATCACCCCCAGGTCACCTCGGGCTCGGCGAGATAGCATCTGATATGGTCCTATCTATGAGTCAAATAGTTTAACTGTGTACTTATGCAAAACTAAATTGTTTGAAATAGAATTGTTTTTGACATTAAAACTGTTTACTTATGCTAAGCTGAATTATTTGAAATAGAACTGTTCTGACATTTACGTGTTTGTAAACAAAGGCTATGCTTATACTAAACTGAATTGTTTGAAATTTAATTCGACGTTAAATGACACGAAAAGGGTTCATATGCAGTAAAACAAACCAACCAACCAACCTCTTCTTCAGAATATACTGTATCCAGGGTATCATCCTACTCAGTATTGCTGGGTTGAGACGCCAATTTTTAAGATGAAGAGATACCCTTTAATCTCATTATGACCAGGTTCATTTCAACCTAGAGGGGTAGAGCCTGTGAAAGTTCCATTTATTAAATAGAAGTATTTGACAATTATTAATATTAGAAATTAATGAAGCGCAGTTTCTTCATAGCAGCGATCGTGTTGATACTGCTATATGGATGCACCACATGGACGCTGACTAAACGGAGGGAGAAAAAGCTTGACGGCAATTACACAAGAATCATCATTATCATCATCATGTCGTGCCGCAAGCACGGATATCCTTGACCATCTCTCGCCACTTCTCCCTATCATTCATCGCCTCCGGCAGGTCTTTTGGGTTACACCCTGTGTCCTTACATAGCTGCTGTATGTAAGTTCGGGCTGGTCGTCCTGCTTTTGCTTGGCCATATGTGGGGGTCCATTGGAGTACGACACTTACGAGCTCGTCCTTGCTTCTCCAGCAGTGTCTGGTGTGTCTGGCTTGTCTAACCTGTATAGTTTTCGTGATAGGAGGCAAGTGGCCGTACAGTTGGCGTCTCGTGGGTTGTTGTCGCCAGGACTTGTTCAATATTGCTCTCAACATTCTTGTGTAGTTGCCGTCAAGTTTCTTCTCCAGCCGTTTAGTTAGCGTCCATGTAGTGCATCCATACAGCAGTATCGATACAACCGCTGCCTGGAAGAAACTGCGCTTCATTTCATCGGTCAGGTCTGATTTCCATATGATTGAGAGCCTATCTATAGCCGTCCATGCTTTCGTCAGTCGTGTGTCGATGTCGTTTTCTGTTGATGAGATGCTACTTCCTAGGTAGGTGAATTTGTCCACTAGCCTCAGAGAGGCTCCGTCTTGTGTGGTAATGTTGCCCGTTTGGTTGTAACACTGCGAGCAATATTGAACAAGTTCTGGAGACAGCACACCACAAAGCAGCAGTTATACGGCCACCTACCACCCATCACAAAAACTATCAAAATTAGACGAACCAGACACGCGGGACACTGCTGAAGAAGTAGGGACGAGCTCATGAGTGATGTACTCCTGTGGACCCCTTCACATAGTCGATCAAAGGCAGGACATACAGCTCGAACCTATATACAGCAGCTCTGTGCCGATACAGGATGTAGCCCTGAGGATATGCTGAAAGCAATGGACGATAGGGAGTGGTGACGAGAGAGGGTCAGGAGTATCCGTGCTGATAGCGCGACATGATGATGATGATGATGAATATTAGAAATAGTTATAATCATATAACGGTGCTCAAATGAAATCTTGTTTGGTAGGAGTCTCCGTGGCGTATTGGCAAAAGTACCTGACTGTGCCATAGTAGCAAGAAAGTTTACTTTGGTTTGATTTCTTTGTTTAAGGGCATATCAACATTTGTTGGTTGTTTCATGTCGAATTCGTCGTAGTAGAGAACATTAGTGGTTCTATTTAACCCATAGTTAAAGGGGATAATATGGTTCATGCCTTTCTCATGTTATATAATAAAAGAATGATTTTTTTGTATAAATCATTTTTCGTTAATTATATTTCATTATTCAGTTTTGGTTGGGCTTTGAACTATTCGGCTCTTAGTTCAGGTGCACAGTCGTTGGGTACAGTTTACACTCGCGCACGAAGGATATGGCAATCACCATTGTCATGATAAATCCCAGACAGAAAATGTGGCTGGAGTGTGGATGTCGTCATGCCCAGAAGAAATGGGCTGAGAATTTGGAGGATTTTAAAAATCACGTCAGTTGAGTTCCGATCATGGTGTGGAGAAGATGAGTTCCGACCATGGTGTTGAGAAGTTGGGGTCCGGCCATGGTGTTGAGAAGTTGAAGTCTGGCTATGGAGTTGAGGATTTGAGATTGGACCATGCAGGTAGACAATTGAGTTTTCTACCGTTGCGGCGGCGGTTAAGTTTTTTGAGTCCTGACCAGCGAAGATGAATTGAGATCTATAACACCACGAGAGGTGCCGAACGTTGGGGGTGTTGTTAGCATAGTATGATTACGAAAGATTTTTCAGAATTTTCTCTCTCCTCGTGTCGAAGAACCGAAGTCAGAAGTTAATAAAACCGTTCGTACCTGAACAACAGAGGGTCGCCTGTGTATTTGAGTCCGCTTGTATTTGTATTACGGCTATATAATACTCAAAGGTATGAGCCCGAAAGTGATCGTAATTGCGCTACTGAAGCTCAAACTTGCTTACAACGATATCTTCTTCCCAAGAAAATAAGACACACAACTCTATTTATATGTATCTGTATATTAGGTTCTTTGGGGAAAAAATGTATGATTTAAGAATACACTTTTATTCCTGAATTAAGGAGTTTAAACTGTTTTAATCCGTCAACAATTGATCCTTGAACATATCTGCATTTCTGCCATCGAGTAAAAATATTTCTTTCATTGGTCAGTTTACCTATCTAAGATATATACAATTATCTAATATTACTGTTTCTGATTTGTGATAAAAAGTAGCAGAGCTTGTATAAAATTCCTATAACAGTTAAGAACAGAAAAAACAAATTTTTTAAAGAATATAATATAATTGTAGTAAATATAATATTTCTCTTTTTTCATTAATTGTTGTGTATTTTGTTATTTATAGCTGTAGGGAAAATCTCTAAAAAGTTTTGATTCTAAAAACCTCACCTGTTTTTTGTTTTGTTTTGTTTTTTTCAGTTTCTATCTCAGCAATCTTTCTAATGGTTTGTTTATTTAGCTTGATCAGTCTAAATATGTTTCTCTTCATTTCTCCTATCTTCAGTCTGATCTTCATCTATTTTGAAAAAATAATCTCCAATTTTAAAATAAACTTTATATCTGAATAAATTAATTCAACATGTTTTAATCAGTTAAAATATGATCCTTGAACATCTTTGCCTTTCTACCATCGATTAAAGAAGTTATGCCCCTGCGATAAAATTTTGAAGGTTTTAATGCCAAGAAATATTTTAATTCCTTTTCTACTTCTCGTTGGAACGGATATTTTTCGGCGTAAAAAGTCTCCAGATGCTCGCAAAGAAATGATAGTCGGTGGGTAAGAGATTGGAAGAATATGATGGCTGGTAAAGTTTTATATCTCTGTGAGATTTGAAGTGTCATTCTGGCAAAATGTGGCTGAGCATTATCTTGAACATTTTAAGCAACACAATCATCATGGTTCTTTTTTCTTTTTCTCATTTCTGCTTATGTTACATATTATGTTTTAAGATAAGCAACGGGCAGTGGAAATGACACGTGAATTGCATTGAAAGAATTGCATAAGCGTCGGAAAAATGTATAAGTCGGAAGTTTTCAACCCGGAGCGATCATTCAGATAGAGATCAGTCAGTCAGCAGAGTCAACGGTAAGCAGTGAACAGTTCACCGTTTTGGGTGCTTGCCCCCCCCCCCGGGGGGTGCGGTATCCCCGGGTTGAGAATCAGTTTCCCGTGAAAGAAGCACGAAGAAGCAAGACTCTCTGGAGATTTACCTCCACCTGGATGAAATCTGAAGATATCGTATCTTACCGGTTCCCTGTTTATCAGTCGTGCTCTCTCTCTCTCTCTCTCTCTCTCTCTCTCTCTCTCTCTCTCTCTCTCTCTCTCTCTCTCTCTACCTTTCGTAAATAAAAAGAAAGTTTATATTTTTATACAATTAGTGTTATTGGTTATTCATCCTTGTATATATCACATTCAAGGCACTGTTTTCTTTTACATGTGAGATTTAGTGTCCTTGTTATATACTCATCTACAGCATCATAACGACACAATAATAAAGACAGCCGCAATGATAAAGACGCAATAAATAAGAGACGCACGCAATGATAAAGACGCAGGAAGTCTTCTTTACAAATATATACCTCTCACTTTATTGCAAGGGTTCGAAAAGGTTGTGTGGGGTTTTACTGTGAGAGGGAGCTGGAGATCGAACATAACTGCAATATTTTGACCCCCAAACTTATGACCGTCAACGTTGTGTCTATCTCGTTCTTCTGATGCTCAACCGGAGCCCTAGGGTCTACTCTGCTGGGTGCTGGCTTTCTTTATTATTCTTATCAGCATCTTCTCTGGACCCCAACTCATCAGGACCCCAAGCCCCTTCGGCCTGGTGTGGCTTTCCCTACCACATCTCGTCTATCTCCGTCTGATCTTCAACCCGGCTGCAACTCAACTGGCTCGTCGAACTCAACTGAGTCTTATAATCGTTCGACGCCCACTCGATCTTTGAAATCGAATGTTTAATCGTCATCAAGCGGAAATAACTGTCATGCAGTTCAGAGGTCACTCTCTTCCGGTGCATCACTCTGTAGTGGCACAGTGGGACATTCACCTTGTCCCATATTATCAGCCTTAATCCGCCCACGCGATCTCTTTCGATTACTGGCCATTGGAATGTGTCACTTCCTTCCGGTGTATCACCTTGGAATAGCATTTTTGGGCCGGGTCGAAGGTCAAAATACTACATCCTTTGTATGACACATAACTGTATCCGGTGGTAAGTAACGGTCACTCTTTGACGGCTAGATACTGTTAATTCAAACACGAGGAGTAGTAATTTTATCTCCCTCCTCCCAGTGGGATATCACGTGACAGAAGTTTAACGGGTTTGAATTCAGAGTTGTCATTCTCCTAGACTAGTTGCCTAACCAAGGCGGAAGAACCCAGTCTGTCCTACTATCTACCCATTGCTGGAGGGAGAATAATTGGATTCATACCTTTCCCAAGGGTATTAGTGCTATGTGAAATGCAATCAATCTCGTCCAGGAATTGAACTCGTGTCGTCGTGTCCATTTCCTACGACGATAACCATTACACCACAGGCACCTCCTGTTTTTTTAACCAACCCCTCCGCTCGGGCAGGATATGACACAAGGTCAATTTTTTTAAGCAGAGTTAAACAGGTTTGAATTCAGAGTTTTCATTTTTCGTTTTATATATCTTATCTTTCGGTTTAGTTAAGCTTAGAACCTTTCGGCTTAGTGCATGGGTTAGTTAGGTGCATACAGTGAGTACAGGTGTTCACGCGCGCGTGGGGAGGTTGTTACAATCACAGATGTCACAATAAAAACCCCAGATAGAAAATATGACTGGGGATGTGAATGAAGTCATGCCTGGAAGCGATGAGCTGGGATTCTTAGTTATTTTGAAAAAAAGCAATGAGTTGAGATTTGAACTAAGACGAAACGAGTTGATTTTTTGACCTGGGTGAGGCCAATCCAGTTATGGTCTACGTGGTGCGCCACGCGTTGTCGGGTCAGATGGAACAGTCAGCATAGTAAAAATTGTGTGTGTGTGTGTCTCTCTCTCGTGTTGAAAACCTAAAAGTGATGGAGGTAATAAAAGTTTCGTACCAGGACGAAGAGAGTCGTCAGTGTTTCGTGTTTTTTCGAATTTCTATGCGTATGAACATTCGATGAACTTTATGAACATTTTGAACGTTTTATACATCCAATAAAATGAAACGCAGTTTCTTGCAGGCAGCGGTCGTGTCGATACTGCTGTATGGATGCACTACTTGGACGCTAACTAAACAAACGGCTGGAGAAGAAGCTAAACGGCAATTACACAAGAATGTTGCGAGCCATATTGAACAAGTCCCGGCGGCAACACCCCAGAAGGCACCAACTATACGGCCACCTGCCTCCCATCACGAAAACTATCTAAGCTAGACGAACCAGACATGCAGGACACAGCTGGAGAACCAGAGAGGAGCTCATAAGTTATGTACTCTAATGGACCCCCACATATTGCCGGGCAAAAGCAGGACAACCAGGTCGAACATACATACAGCAACTATGTGAGGATACGGGATGTAGCCCTGAAGACCTGCCAGAGGCGCTTAACGATAGGGAGAAGTGGCGAGAGAGGGTCAGGGATATCCATGCTAGCGGCACGACATGATGATGATGATGATGACAAAGAGATTAAGAGAAAAACGAAAGTGCCACTTGAAACTATATCAAATACTCAAGTTAAAGTAGCAATTAGTGTCATATATTGGTCAAGAAGATCAGTTTGAGATAATGTTTAAAATTTTTAACTGAAGTAATACATTGGCTCTTAATCTTAAGAAGATTTCAGAAGATTAGGAAAAAAAACCAAATTGCTACTAGAAACTATATCAAATACTAGAGTGATAATACCAGTCCCATATATTGGTCAAGAAGATCAATTTATAACTGCATTAATACATTGACTCTTAATCTTAAGAAGATTTGAGGAGATTAGGAAAAAAATTGCTACTTGAAACTATATCAAATACTAGAGTGATAGTACCAATTAGTGTTCCCTAAATTGGTCAAAAAGATCAATGTTTAACTGCATAAATATATATATGACCGATAGCCTATCGATATCTGTCCATGCCTTTGCAAGTTACGTGTTGATGTCATTTTTGGTTGATGAGACGCTGCTTCCTAGGTAGGAGAACTTGTCGACTTCTTTCAGAGGACCAACATTGTTACATAGCCATATACACGAATATGGCCATGTGCGAAATGGACATATAATGTTCATTACGATAGTACACATAAAGAACATAGGAATCTCAAAATTCGAAAACACGTAACGACTTTTTGTTCAGGTGCGAAACTTTTTTATTAATTTTGAGTTAAAGGTTTCGACATAAAAAGGAGAGACACAATCTTCAATGCTGTCTTATTCATTTGGCCCCCATCTCGTGCGGCCCCCATAGGGTGCAAGTTCGCTTCGCGTCTGCGAGCTCCAAAAGTCGACCGTCTTCGTCCAGAAAGCCAAAGTGGTCACGTCACTCGCAACACTGCACTTAGGCCTTTGCTTGGGCAAGACGGGCGGACAGAAAGGCCCAATCCGAGCAATGGACATGTGATGCTGATGACATAATGATTATCGTCGTTTGAAAGTGTCAAGGCGACATGAGTTCAAATCTTGGATGGGAATGATTGTCTGTCACATAACACTAATACTCTTGGGAAAGTTATGAATCCAATTATTCTCCCTCCAGCTATGGGTAAATAGTAGGAGAGACTGGGTTCTTCAGGCTTGCTTAGGCAACCAGTCTAGAAGAAGGAAAACTCTGAATTGAAACCCGTTAAACTCCACTTAAAAACTAACCTTGTGTCACATTCTGACGGTGTGGGGTTGGTAAATACTGACAGGTAATGCCAAATCCCAGCACCAACACGATTAGGTCCCGACCGTATTCTTCAATTTGCTCTCATGGCGAACAAACACCCAACATTTTTATTATAAAGGTGCTAGAAGGTGATAGCTGAGGGTCATTAGTGTTGAGAGAAGCAAAATTTTGAGCACTGCTTATCTTTAAAGCACTTGGTTTTGGTTACTGAAAGTCTAAAATTAGCAGGGTCTCGAAATTCCCCTGCCAAAACGAGTATACCGGCTGATGCATACTCGTCTAAACCCAGGCGAATGGGTATCCCCCTTGGTAAGTTCTCAAAAGAAGTTGGACTGCATGTTTGGTGGTGAAACACAGAACCAGAAAAAACATGTCAGGTAAATAAAAAAAAACATAAACGAAATTCTTCTGAATCCAAGTCAAAAAATGAAAAAACTGAATCCCCAAATTACATTGTTATTGAACCACAACAAGAAACTCATCAAGCCAAATTGTCCCCATTCTTATTTGGAAAATAATCTCCAGCAGTGCAAGCCCTCCAATAGAAAAAAATTAAAAGTGGCAATCTCCTTGAAGAATTAAATAAAAAAGAAATGCCTAAAACCCTCCACAACTTAAAATGGAAATTTTACCAGCATAAAAAGCTTAACACCCCAAAGGTCGTCATCATAAAAAAAAAAAAAACCAAAAGTAATTATCAGAAATATGGCGTTATCCCTATCTACACCACAGGAAATAAAAACAGCTTTAAGAATCATGGACTACAAAAAAAACCATTAGAATAGTTCGTGAAGAAATGCACACACAAACCCCATATTATAAATTAAAAACGAAACCCCAAAGCAAACTATAAAAAACAAAAACCCATTTTTAGTACCCCTGCCAAACTCGAACCTTCTCACTAATCATAACTAACCAAATCACTGAAAATTTCAAAATACTCAGCGTCAAGAAAAAAGCCCCGCAAAATAAATTTTAAACAAGGCAATACAAAAATAAACAATGCAAACCCAAAGGATCAACTATAATTCAAAATAGATCATGTTGTGTAGAAAGAATAGACATTGAAACTGACAAGATAACTGCAAACCATAATCGAGCAGATATATATGAAACATGTGAGAGGTATCTGCGAAACAAGACCACATACAAAGCATACGCAGCGAAGAAAAAAATTGTCTCTCAAACTTTGTCTCAGGCTATAACATTTCGTTTAAACGTTTAAATATTTACCAGCAAACTATTTGCTTGCAAATCTGATAGATAGATAGATAGATAGATAGATAGATAGGCCGTATTGAATGATTGATTGATTTCAATAGCATGTCAGTTAGTATTGGGTTATTTTATTTCAAAAAGTTAGGGAATCGCCTTCGTAGTGTGTTTATATTTATATTTTGGGTAATCATTTCTTAGAATTTTTTCCTTTTTTGCACAGCTAATTCTAATAATTTTCAAACTTCTATTTGACACTAGATGGGACCCTAACAACTACTACTACTCTGGATCTAGGAGGAACTGGGAGTAATGGCACGAAAAGGGAAATCCACATTCTCCAGATTTCCAGAACTGGAGCCTAACTATCAGAAGTTTAGCGTCGAAAGTACATCTTTTTTAGAGGAAGTTTGATCTGTCATCAGAGAATAGTGTCAATGTATTCTAATCCACAACCAACAGATCGTATCAAATATTATGATTATTAACATTATTATAATTACGTTATGATAAAAGGGAATTTGATTTCATTTTTATGATTTGTTCTGCATTTTTTACATCATCAATGGGGTTATTAAGGCTGGCCCACAATTGTTTCTAATCAACAAAATAAACAATGGCATCTTGATATTTAAAAACGGTATGGAGTCTGTTCAACTGCCGATATAGCGCACCTGCTGGGAAGTTGCGTGTACAAAAATGATACAATGGAAGAAATAACTGGCTGTTTGGGAAAGAAATGAAGAAACGTACAAGGAACCATTGGTCTTTGAAAAATAGAAGAAAAAAATAAAATAAGAATATTTTCATCATTTGAAGGAAAAGGAGAAAAAAGAAAGTTGATTTGCTTTTGAAAGAAAGAAAGAAAGAAAGAAAGAAAGAAAGAAAGAAAGAAAGAGTGCTTCCTTCTGACATAAGAAAGAAAGAAAGAAACAAACAAAGAGTGTTTCCTTCTGATATAAGAAAGAAAGAAAGAAAGAAAGAAAGAAAGAAAGAAAGAAAGAAAGTTTTCTTCTGACCAAAGAAAGAAAGAGTGTTTCCTTCTGACATAAGAAAAAAAGAAAGAATGTTTCCTGCTGATATAAGAAAGAAAGAAAGAAAGAAAGAAAGAAAGAAAGAAAGAAAGAGTGTTTCCTGCTGACAAAAGAAGGAAAGAAAGAAAGAAAGAAAGAAAGTTCATACTAACGATAAGATGCAGGAACAGAAGCGATATTTTAAAAAGAAAAAAAGAAAAAGGCTGAATTAAAAGCTAAACGTTAAATGCAAAGGAAAGTTGAAGAAAAAATAATAAATTACAAAAGCTTGTAAATTTTTGCCGGATACCAACAAGGTGAAATAAAAGAGTGAGTTGTCTCCCCTCCTGTGGTGAACGCGTCCGTCTCCCGCCAAATCTTTTGCGCTGAAGGAAGCTAGCAGCCCACGAGGAAAACAAAACAAAAAAAGATCTTTTTTTTTTAAGAAACAACTTACAAATGGATACAACTGAGAAACCAACGTAAAAAAGTAAACAAAAGACAGAAGAAGTTTTTTTTTTTCTTTTGATTTATCAAATGTTTGGCGGAAAAATATTGAACTTGATAGAATCATCAAACGTCGAAAGGTTTTATATTAAGAAAGAAAAACATCGAGTATTGTTAGCGTTTTGTTGTTTGTTTTTCTTGATTTTGATTTTTAAGATATCGGAGCATTTTTGTTTATTTATTAATTTATTTATTCATTTTTCTTTTTCATTTTTTTCATTTTTTTTATTTTTCTTATTTATTTTCATTTATTTATTTATCATTTTTAATAGGATTCAAACAGTTCGTTTCGTCAGCCATTTATTTCATTTGTTGCTTACGTTGTTTTTAATGGTTTAATAATTCAGTAGCTTTTTTTTTATTGTTTTTGTTGTTGTTTTTTGTTTGTTTGTTGTTTTTTTTTTTTTTGCTCTCTTTTTTCACTTTTCTATATAACACCTTGAAAATAATTTTTACTGTTTTTTTAAAAAGCTTCATTTCTTTCCTTTTTTTGTTTTTTATATCTTCATGACGCCGCCATATTTATTACCGATTTTGCTGTCTGTCTGTCTGTCTCTCTCTCTCTCTCTCTCTCTCTCTCTCATTACTGATTCTTTTATTTAAGTATTTTTATCACTTTTTCATTTTTCTATAAAAGTTTCATTTCTTTTTTTAATTTTTTCTTCTTTTTGTTTTTCTCCATTGTTTTTCTTTCCATCACATCGTTCTTCAGAATATTTGAATATTCTCAAAATTATCCTTCTTTTTTCCAAATTTCTTTCTCTAATATTTAGCTTTCATTCGTTTTGTTTTTTTTTATTTGTTTTTGTTTTTCCTTCTTCCTTCTATTTTTCAATCACTGATCTTGTATTATTTCTATACGTGTAATTGTCCGCTTTCTTCTTCTTCTTCTTCTTCTTCTTCTTCTTCTTCTTCTTCTTCTTCTTCTTCTTCTTCTTCTTCTTCTTCTTCTTCCTCCTTTAACCTTTCCATTTGACATTATTTTCTTCTTTTGTTCTTGTTTTTGCTTTCTTCTTTCTCAATTTTTCTTCTCTTTTCTTCCTTCTCTCCTCCTTCTTTCTTTCATTATCTTATTAACTTCCATCGTTCCTTCATTTATTTTCTTTGATTTTCTTTTTGCTATTTATTATGCTTTTTTTTTCTTTCTTTTTTTTTTTCCTCCGGTATTCTTGTCTTTCCCTCTTGCTTCCTTTCTTTCATTCTTTCTTCCTTTTTCCTTCCTTCCATTCCAGCCACCTCTCATTCTTTTTGTTAGCTTTCTTTTCTTTTTCTTCTTTTCCTCGTTGCTTTCATGTATTCTTCCTCCCATTTTCTGTCTCTCTCTCGTTCTTCCTTTCTCTCATACCTCACCTTTGCTTCTGATATCAGATTTTTCTTCAGCCTTTTCTTTTAATCTTTCCCATTGTGTGTTTGCCATTTCAACTAAAAGAAAAGAAATATTTTCGATTTTTATTTCATCTCTTTTATAGCAAGCAATGAGAACTCTTTGACGGGATGCCCCGTCGTTCACATTCTGGCATGTTACTCACTTTTCTCTCAATACCACTGATTTTTTTTAAGCCCCAGCAGGTTACAAATCTGAAATAAGTTCAAAATACAATTTCTATGAAATTCTAAACTTTCACCAGCTATTGTTCTCGTTCCACTTGTCTTTATTTCCTTCATTTCTGATTTGATCTTTATATTTTATTTCCACATGGAATTTTTTTATGTTTTCTTCTTCTTCAACTCTTCCAATTCTTCAGATAAGTGTTTAGTTCCTAATTCTTTTGAAGTCGAATAAGTTGCCATTGCGTCGTACGACTCGGTATCTCCGGTGGATTTGTACCGTAATTATTTGTGTATAAGACGCATCTTAGACTACGAAATCCAGGAAAACATTCTCTAATACAATAAATTCTGACCTTTTAAAATTTGTATCTATATATCCCCCTCCATCACAAACAGGATGCGATACAAAGTCATTTTTAAAGTGGGGAGCAACTTGTTCGAATTCAGGGTTTTCCTTCTCTTAGACTGGTTGCCGTACCAAGGTTAAAAGGCCCAGTATGTCCTTCTATTTACCCCTTGGTAGATGGAGAGAAGTTGGATTCGTACGAATCCCATGATGTGAAATGCACACAGCCTCATCCAGGTTTGAAAGGGGTTCACCCAGTTCATTTTCTATGACAAAAACCGTTATTCCTCGGAAATAATTTCCTCTATAATACGCACTGACTTTTCAAAGTTTGTAGCGGCTGAATCTAACCAAAGTTTAGCATTTGTTAAACTTTTTTTATCGTTTGTATAGAATACAAATAATCATTTTTCATAGTTTACTGAAAGCGAGAAATTTACACATTATTTAGAGAAAATGCACGGACATATTCGCAAAAAAATGCAACAAGATTGCTAAGAAAATAGACACACATTAACAGAAATAAAAATTATAAACAAACACACATTTCTTTGTAACACATTACTTTGTGCTCAAGATATATCTTACTTTCTCGTCCTGGATATGGTGAGGCACGTGGCTAAAAAATGTTAATTTTATCTTTCTCATGTCTAATACGCAACCCTAAGTTTTGGACTGAAACATCGGGAAAAATATTGCGCCTTATACAGAAATAACTGCGGGAGGTGCCCCTGGTGTAATGGTTATCGTCGTTGGAAACGGAAATGGGGAACCAAGTTCAAATCCGGGACGTGGCCGTTTGCATTTCACACAGCGCTAATACCACTGGGAAAGGTGTGAATCCAACTATTATATGGGCAAATAGTAGGGAAGACTGGGCTCTTTAGCCTTGGTATGACAACCAGTCTAGGAGAAAGAAAAAAACAAACTCAGAAATCAAACCTGTTGAACTACGCTTTAAAACTTGACCTAATGTCATATCCTGCTTGTACGGAGGGTTTGGTAAATACACACACAAATGATTACGATATCTAATGATTATTTCCTGGGTACTTTATCCCTTAGTACAGCAACTGATCTAAGAGAATGTTTGCTCAAAAGTTGACCTTGAGTCAGATCCTACCCGCGGTGGAGGGGTGGGTAAATAAAACCTGTAAAGCGGCACTTCCTTTGAAATACAAACAGATCACGAAATCCCGGTCAGAAGAATAGATCTAGTGTTAATTCTAAATAAAAAAAAAGAATTTGTTATCTTGTGAATTTTGTCATTTCTGCGGACCAATGTTAAAATAATCGACAACGAAAAAATAAAAATATACCTGGATCTTGCCTAAGGGATGAAAAGCAGGAGAAAAAGTGACGCTGACACTAAGATGGACGGAACTGTTTGTGTTTCACTACGTGCTAATGTAATCTATTTGTCAATGGGTAAATAGTTGCGAATACAGTATTCTTTTAGCTCCCTGGTTAGGCAACCAGTCTAGAAGGAAAAATATGAATTCGAATCAGCATTACTCCGTTTAAAATTGACTGTGTTTCGCATAGTGAGCGTGATGAAGAGGCTGTGGAAATTTTTAAAAAATGTATGTTATAGTCCTAAAAATGTTTTCAGGTCTTCAGGTTTTTATCTCAATAAAATAACAAGACAGTCTACTATCTACATCAGCAAGACAGAAATGAAAAAAGTTCAAATGATAACCCACCTATCCTTCGTGATATTGTAACGCTACGGTTCTCAAATAGACCTCTGTAATACTATGATACGAAATAGACGCTTGCACCATCACGGTTCTCGGTAGACCCTTGTAGCGCTATAACACAACCGATACATTTGTACCACCACGATTCTAACGGATCTATAAGTATAGTACCACACCTTAAGTGTCACTACGACCTCTTTTGTAACCTTGTTGTGAAAAAAAGTGACGATCACCTTAACACCGTCTTGTTTCGCTAATACAAATGTTTATTCGTTACTACACCTCTCAGTAGTCATCAAGAAGACAGGAAGAGAGTATGATAAATGAATCGACCATGTTAGCTAGACTCAAAGAAATAAAACGTCGTGAGAAGAGAAAGAGAGAGAGAGAGAGAGAGAGAGAGAGAGAGAGAGGACAGATACAGACCATAACATTATCTTTTTTTGTTTTCTGCTGTACTTCGTCGTGCTTACCCAATGGTTTTATCTTCACGGCTTCGCGACAAGTGTGGGACCCCTTCAAGTAGTTCACCCAAAGCGGGTGCCGTAATTTTTGACCGTCTTCACAAGATCGCGTCCGTGTGGCTGCCTTGAACCTCTTTCTCTTATAAATCCTTCCTTTTCCATCGTCCTCTAGTTGACCAGTAAATCTAGCTTGGAAACAATTTATAACTAAAAAAATCACCCGGCGTCCCTAATTATATGACAATATCCTCTGACTCTCAGTGACAAAATATCCTGTCAGCGAAGCATAGAATATACCGACAGTATATCCTGCTATAAAGTAAGACCACCTAAAAAAGGTGGGATGTCCTGGTTGGGACAATTAATTGTATCTGGTTGTCAGGTTCCAATTCTGGAGCTGTGGCCAGTGTGGAAAACTATTAGGATCAATCCTAAGAAAAACGTTTCACTTTGCTCTGGTGTCATTTTTACGTGGATATTCACAGAACTCGCACCTTAAACCATAAAAAGAACCCTCTTTATTACCATTACTCCGAAGTCCACTTTAACCCGGAGTAGTTGTACCTGTTTGGAAATATCTATGAGTCAAATAGATCTGTTAGAAAATTAATAGTATTGGATAAAAACACGTGAAACTATAAAAATTATTTGTATTAAATAGGAATACTTGATTTTATATATTTTTTGCAAAAAGAAGCTCTTTAGAAACAAATAAACAAAAGATGTAAACATAAATGTACAATGTATACGATTCTCGAAAATATTCCCGGACAGGTTGACATGCCGTTTAAATCAATCGACATGATTTTTATTGATAAAGAGTTGGACAACTGAATGATGAAAAGAACAATACATTCGGCAAAATGACAGTCGGTAACAACATCAGAAAGAATATCAAAGTGAATGCCAACAAACAAGTAGCTATGATAACCTTCCTTTATGGTACGAAGACTTGGGGGACCATTCTCAGCTAAATCCTCGTCCTTGAGATATTCTATCAACGTTGCCTCCACACTGTCCTTTGCATCAATTGAAACAACTTTATCAAATAAAAAACGACTAAGTCCTCGATACTGCCAGAATTACTAAAATGAAAGTAAAGTAAAAAAAAAAGTAAAGTTAGTGACCATAGTCAAGGGTGATCCGAAGGCTCCCTTTTCAATAGCTACTACAACGAAGTGTAGGGCAGGGCGCTACTCCATTCCCTGGATTGCTCCACTTTACCCTTGATCCGTACCTCATAATCCTGTGTGTTAAGCAAAGCCGCATCAAGTACCATTTTTTGTATCGTTGGTATGAGACGACCTGGGATTGAACCCTAGTCTCCCAGACCATTGGCAAACACTCTAGTCATAAAGCCAATGGCCCGGTTAAAATGTTGGTAATGTTGTTTAAAATACAACTGTACTGAGCAGGTTATGTTGCCATAAAGGATGACCATCGCCTTACCAAAGCCATTCTTGTAGACGAACAGTAGTGTTACTATTTAAGACATGGATGTATTATTTCTTAGAATTTTAAAAATCTCTATAAGATTTCATTACTTATAGACTATAACTATAGACTCTGACCCTTGAGAGAAGTTTTGATCCATCTATAAGAAATTGTAGGAATAATACTATTATTTTATTTGATTAATGTCAAGTTATTACCTCGTCCTTTTCACTTGCTTGGAATATTCTTTCTTTGCGATCATTTTTTTGCGTTTATTTCGAATATGTCCATAAGAAGACCTAAGAGACTCAGTACATTTATTAAAAGCCTTCAAGACAAAGTTATATCCATAAACAATTGAATATAGATAAATGTTGCTCGTAAGAGTTCGATTAACCATTTTTATCTCATTTTATTTGACAATAAATGATATACAATCCTCTCTTATATTGGCCTTGCTCTCAGATCGGTCAGCTTCCATCTCGCCACTTCTTTCTTCTCTTCTCTTCGTCTCTATTTGAGTCACCTCGTCTAGTCTCCTCGATCCCTCTGATGTCTCCTTCGGGTTGCCATCCTTGTTCTTATGCGCCGAATGTCAACGTGACCACAACTTCATGAGTACATTTTACTTTTTATTCATTGGCGACTTTTCCCTTAATTACCCGCTGCGACCTAAACAGGAAATCAATGAGAGCATAAGTGAGCATTTCAACATTTCAAACTCTAGAAGCATTTTGGTCACCCGACTGAAACCATCTAATCAGAGCCGAGGTCTTAGATTGACAGAGTTCAACGGTTGTCCATCAAACAGGTTGAACTTCCTGTATCTTTTAACTCAGAATTCAACTTGAACGCCGCATTAATTGTCAAAAAAAATCTTACCGATCTATTTTGATACATATACATGAATTGGTATTCTTAAAGCCCGTAAGACTTGATTGTTGGAAACTGAGTAAATCGTATGAATAATTGCTTTTCAAATGGTTTGGTTGGTTGGGGTTTTATGGCATATCAACTATTGTAGGTTATTTAATCCCAAATTCTCTTTATACGTACATATATATTAAATATATATGCTTTGATTTAGTTTGGTTTTATCCTATTTACCACCCCCTCCGCTCGGGCAGGATATGACACAAGTTCAATTTTTAAGCGGAGTTTAACAGGTTTGAATTCAGAGTTTTTCTTCTCCTAGACTAGTTGCCTTACCAAGGCTGAAAAACCAGTCTGTCCTACTATTTACCCATAGCTTGAGGGAGAATTATTGGATTCATACCTTTCCCAAGGGTAGTAGTGCTATGTGAAATGCAATCATTCTCGTCCAGGATTTGAACTCGAGTCACCGTGTTCATTTCCTACAACGATAACCATTTCACCACGGGTTGGTTGGGGGTTTATGGCATATCAGCCATTGTAGGTTATTTAATCCCAAATCCTCTTAATTCATATATATTAAATGTATATGATTTGGTTTGGTTGGGTTTTATGGCATATTAACCATTGTGGATTATTTAATATCAAATCCTCTTTATACATATATATCGAATATATATATTATTTGTAAACACATTTTCTTGTTAAGCTCATTCAGTGGAACCACTCCAGGCCAGAGTAGACCTAGTAGTGATGGCAATGTAGGAGTACTCCACATTATACAAATTTTAAACACTGGAGCCTCACCATCAGATGGTTTGTGTCATATCCGGGACACTCGTTGAGGGGGATCTTACTCATTGATAAATGCAGTCGGTGTATTCTACAGCTGCGGCCAAATGGTGAAGATAGAATGAAGAAGAATTTTTACCATCAATCTTATATAAACAAGGAAATAGAGACAAGTATTGTAGTCATAAGAGAAAGAAAACATAATCAAAGACTAATGAAGAGTCTGTAAAAATATTATTCGACAAATTCTGAATGACAAAATAAACAATCACCAACTTACCAAAAACTTAACTATTTGGAGAATAGTCAAACGGTCACCAAGCCAGTGGTGCATTACGAAAGAGATGCAAAGTCACTCTTAAAATATCTGATCACAACCCCGTAAACTCAACTGCTGCTAGTGGACATCGCAGACTGACACCAAACAATCTACAAAGCCCCACTTTACACTTGGAGAAACACCCGTATAGCAAAAGAGAGAGGGTCTTAGTGTTATATAGTCAAATGCAGATTCACATCTACATATACATGAACATATATATGTAGAATAATTCACAACGACATAATGATAAAGACGCACGCAGGAAGACTTCTTTACAAATATATACCTCTCACTTTATTTGTAAGGGTTCGAAAAGGTTATTCAAGGTTTTCGTGTGAGAGGGAGCTGGTGACCGAACATAAACTGTAATATTTTGACCCCCACGCTTACGGCCGTCAGCGTTGTGTCTTTCTTGTTCTCCAGATGCTCAACCGGAGGTCCTGGGGTTCACTCTGCTGGGTGCTGGCTTTCTTTACTGCATCTTATCAGCAACTTCTCTGGTCCCCAAACTCAATCGGGGTTCCCGAGGGCCCCTTCGACCGGGTGTGGCTTTCCTTACCACATCTCGTCTATAACTCCGTCCGATCTCCCTGGAACTGGGACTAGAACTGTGTCTTGACTGAGTTATATAATAGTCCAACGCCCACTCGATCGCCCACTCGATCTTTGAAATCGCATGTTTAATCGTCATCAAGCGGAAATAACTGTCATGCAGTTCAGAGGTCACTCTCTTCCGGTGCGTCAGTCTATGAGAGTATCATGGGATTTTTAGCTTGTCCCATTTTGTTGGCCAATTTCCGCCCACACGATTTCCTCTCATAACTGCCATTAGAATGTGTCACTTCCTTCCGGTGCATCACCTTGAATGGCATTTTGGGCCGGGTCGAAGGTCAAAATACAACATTAGAAATCGCAGAACAGCGATGGAACAAACTTGTCACAATTGTTTTTGAAGTTAGTGTAGCAGGCCCAACCTATCTCGCTTTGATATCATTGGCCACCTGCGTGACAGCCTTTATAAATCTTCTTTTACAAAGCTGAAATCCGTTAGGAAAAAGAATTCATCAAAGATGAGGTTTAAATTTAGTCCTATATCTATATCTAGCTATTAATTCACATCTTTTATTTAACAATTTTTCAGGGTTTGGGTATATCATTATCATAATGATCTGAAGAAGTCCTGTTAATTTTTTTTCGTGTTTTTGATTTATATCAAAAACCCATAACAGGATGGAAATAAATTTATAATCCTAATGTGACCGGTTTTGTTTTTTTCTTAAAGAAATTATTGCTCTGTAATTCAGTTACATTGAGCTCTTTACCAGGAAAATTTAAATGTTTACTGTTGAATTTTTTTTTTGTCCTGATGGAATTACTCCCAACTCCGTTTTAACTGGAACGAAATATATATATATATATATATATATATATATATATATATATATATATATATATTCATCCACAGACAAACTGTTTCATTGTATCCCAACTCATCAGTGTGGCTAGACTCGCGAGATGTTTCAAGCTGGGATCAAAACTCGGCTGACTTTACGCCAGTCAAATATCTCACCGCAGCAGTATCGTCTATCTCAACGTAAGTGAAGGAATTTTTACGTATATATGAATATATATATATATATATATATATATATATATATAT
>OY757932.1:54052099-54054599 GCA_963585895.1 Sepioteuthis lessoniana | reverse complement strand
AACAGAACTAAACAGTGTACTTATGCAAAACTAAATTGTTTGAAATGGAAATATTTTTTGACATTGAAACTGTCTACTTATGCTGAATTGAATTCTTTGAAATGGAACTATTTTGACATTTAAGTGGTTAAACAAAAAAAAAAATAATTATGCTAAACTGAATTGTTTGAAATAGAACTGTTTTATGTATGAAAATGGATTTGGCATTAGATAACCTACAATGGTTGATATGGCATAAAACTAAACCAAACTAAACCAGAATGAATCCTTCGTGCTGTATCCGAACAAACTCGCGCTATATAAGAGACTGTCCGTTGGGAATAAGCATTTTCTTGCCAGGAAAGGAAAAAGTCCGCTTGTCCGTTATCATGGCCACTCTATCCATCACACTGACATATATTATGGCGCTGATGTTTCGAAAGGCCAGACTACCAGATAAGCGGCATAAAGAGGAAAGACATATCCCATAATTCAGCAAACAGGATGTTGATATTTCACCTTACTTTACGCCCCCAAGGGACCACATTCTTTCTTCTTCTTCTTCTTCTTCTTCTTCTTCTTCTTCTTCTTCTTCTTCTTCTTTTCATTTCTTTTTTAATTTAATCGCCTTTTCTTTTTCTTTTTTTTTCTTTCTTTTCCTTCTTTTTTATGACAATTTTTACAGTTTTATTGGAAGTTCTTTTTTTTTCGCTTTTTCCTTTTTGTTTCTTTCTTTTTACCTGGAGCTGTTCACTCTCAGTTTTCTTAGCATCATTCTTTCACCTTTTTTTTTTCATTTATGTCTACATACATTCCTATTTCCTTTAGTTATTATATTCCTTGTGAGTTTTTCACATCAGCGTTGGTTGATGGTCTTTCACTGGAGTCTGAGAGACAGCTCTAGAGTCTCTTGGACTCTTCTCAGTATTCTGACCGATCTTAACAATGCTGTAGTTTGAATGGTCTCGATTCTTCCTCTGATTCCAAACTCTTCCAGTTCCCCTTTCCAAGCCTTTGAGAACCGTTTCAAGGGCACCAATTGCATTTGGTTATTATAATTATCATTTTACTTCTTTGAGAGTTTTTTTCACACCAGCAATAGTTGATGGTTTTTCACTGGAGTCACAGTAACAGCAAGTCACCTTAAGTCTCCAGGACTCTTCTCAGTATACTGGCCGATGTTAATAATGCTATCGTTTGGATAGTTTCTACGTGTCATCTGATTTCTAAGTCTTCTAGTCCCTTTATCAGCCTAGTGTGCCGATTACAATTGGTATCACCTCACCTTTTCACCATGCGGTTTTTTCATACTAAGTTTAGCTAGTAGACTTTCACAGTTTTTCGCGTTTTTTTTTTAGTTCTCTAGCAAGGTCCTAGTATCTCACAATCTTTTTGTTTTCTTTCATTGTTCACTCTGTGGTCTGCTGAAATGGTATTTTTTCTTGTTAATTTACACATTTCGTTTCTATTTAAATTTCTTTTTTTCTTTTTGTTACTCGTCTCATTATTCTGTGCTTCACTTTTTTGGTCATAATCATTTTGTATATTGACCTAATAACTATGCTCGTCACTATTTCTTTAATTTCCTTTATCTTTTCTTAAAAAGGAAATACACACACACACACACACACACTCATATATATATATATATATATATATATATAACCATCCACAGACAGATCTGTTTCGTTCTATCAGAACTCATCAGTGTGGCTAGACAGTATCTCCCCGTAGCTGGGATCGAAACCCGGTTGACTCAAACGCCAAGCCAAAGCTTATAACCATATATATATATATATATATATACCTACACACACGAGATCTGTTCATATTTAGTTGTCTTTCAGTTACTGTCAATTCGAAGGTTATCTATCTGCTTCTCATCTCTCTCTCTCTCTCTCTCTCTCTCTCTCTACATACACATATACATATATAAATTAGTTAATATACTCACACTTAAACCTCCTTTTTGTCGAAGCATAGCATTTTCCTCTATCCTTTCTCTAATTCAACTCTCTCTTTCTCTTATATATATATATATATATATATATGTATATGTGTGTGTGTGTGTGTGTGTGTGTGTGTGTGTGTGCCGTTCTTTCATTTTACATCTACTTAGCTAAACCGTAATATCTAATATCGCTTTATTAGTTTTTGAATTTAAAATATCTAACTTATTTTCCTTTCTTTTTTTTATTTATTCGTATCATTGCAATTTGTGTGGGCTTTACAGATTTTTTTAAAATTTCATTTACTTCCTTTCTATGTCATCTTTCTTTCACGGAGACGTGAACAAGCTTAGATAGATAGATAGATAGATAGATAGATAGATACTTCCCTTTCGCCTTCATTCTTTCTTCTATATCAATCTCCTTCCTCTTATATATATATATATATATATACACACACACACATACAAACTCCCACCCAATCACACTTATCTATTTATCTATCCCTCTTGATACTTTCTTATTATTATTAGTTTTTTTCTCCTTGCCACATCTTCAATGTCTCACAAGTG
>OY757932.1:54022099-54047099 GCA_963585895.1 Sepioteuthis lessoniana | reverse complement strand
ATAGTATCTGTCCCAGTCTATGGGTTAAATAGAACTGTTCAATCATTTACTTAGGATTCTTATCAATAGTTTATTGAAACCATTCAAAAATGTACCTCAACAAAGGAAGTGCCCGTGGTGTAATGGATATCGTCGAAGGAAACGGACACAGCGACCCGAGTTCAAATCCTCGACGAGACTGTTTACATTTCACATTGCGCTAATCATATTTACCAAACCCTCCGTTCGGGCAGGATGTGACACAAGGTCAATTTTTAAGGGAAGTTTAACAGGCTTGAATTCAGAGTTTTCCTTCTCCTAGACTAGTTGCCTCACCAAAGCTGAAGAACCTAGTCTGCCCAACTATTTACCCATAGCTGGAGGGAGAATAATTGGATTCATACCTTTCCCAAGGGTATTAGTGCTATGTGAAATGCAATTAGTCTCGTCCAGGATTTGAACTCGTGTCACCGTGTCCATTTCCTTGGACGGTAACCATTACACCAAGGGCACTAATACCCTTGGGAAAGGCATGAGTCCAGCTATTCTCCTTTCAGCTATGGGTAAAATTGAAATCAAGACTAGGAACTTTATCCTTGATATAGCAACGGTCTAGAAAAAGAGAACTCTGAATCCAGACAAATAAAAAACTGACCTGGTGTTGCATACTACTCGTACAGAGGGGTTGGGTACATATATACAAATGGAATTAACTACAAAAGCGATGGAGAAAGAAATGTATGCAAAAATATCCTTATCGTACGTACGTGTATGTGACTAAACAGAGCCAAATATACGAAAGAAGACTGAGAAGTTGATTGACTAAAAAGTTCATCAGAAGAAGAGTTCTTATTATGACGTTCAGCCCATTGGCCTATAGGGTAGAGTGTTCGCCAATGGTCTGAGGGACTGGAGTTCAATCCTGGGTCTAGTCATACCAAAAACTCAAAAAATGGTACTTGATATCTCCTTAACACTCAGCATTTTAAGGTATCAAGGGTAAAGTGGAACAATCCAAGGAGAGGAGTTGCGCCCTTCCTTACACCGAGGTAGCTATTAAAAGGTAGCTTATTAATAGTAGCTATTAAAAAGGGAACCTTCGGGTCGCCCTCCAATAAAGCCGCCAACTTTACTTACTTTTTATCTTCTGTTGATGACTTTTTTCGTCTTATGGCATTCGAGTACTGCAACACCGGTGGAAGAATGCGTGGCCCACAATGTGGATTGTTGAAAAATAAAACTCATTTGGTCATATTCCATGGAATGTGCCGATATGTCTATCTACGATAGATTGGTAATAGATAGGCAGGCCGAAGCCGTTGGTATACAAGTGTAGACTGAAACATTCAAAGGCTGAGTGGTTCATAAAATGACGTTTTATAAGCTGTTTTATCAGCTGGGTTCTTCAGCCTTGGTGAGGCAACTAGTCTAGGAGAAGGACAACTCTAAATTCAAACCTGTTAAAGTCCGCTTAAAAAAATTGACCTTGTGTCATATCCTGCCCGAGCGGAGGGGTTGGGTAAATAGAGTATACAAGTGTAGACTGAAACATTCAAAGGCTGAGTGGTTCATTAAATGACGTTTTATAAGCTGTTTTATCAGCTGGGTTCTTCAGCCTTGGTGAGGCAACTAGTCTAGGAGAAGGACAACTCTAAATTCAAACCTGTTAAAGTCCGCTTAAAAAAATTGACCTTGTGTCATATCCTGCCCGAGCGGAGGGGTTGGGTAAATAGAGTATACAAGAGTGGGCTGAAACATTCAAAGGCTGAGTGGTTCATAAAATGACGTTTTATCAGCTGTTTTATCAGCTGGGTTCTTCAGCCTTGGTGAGGCAACTAGTCTAGGAGAAGGACAACTCTAAATTCAAACCTGTTAAAGTCCGCTTAAAAAAATTGACCTTGTGTCATATCCTGCCCGAGCGGAGGGGGTTGGGTAAATAGAGTATACAAGAGTGGGCTGAAACATTCAAAGGCTGAGTGGTTCATAAAATGACGTTTTATCAGCTGTTTTATCAGCTGGGTTCTTCAGCCTTAGTGAAGCAACTAGTCTAGGAGAAGGACAACTCTAAATTCAAACCTGTTAAAGTCCGCTTAAAAAAAATTGACCTTGTGTCATATCCTGCCCGAGCGGAGGGGTTGGGTAAATAGAGTATACAAGAGTGGGCTGAAACATTCAAAGGCTGAGTGGTTCATAAAATGACGTTTTATCAGCTTTTTTATCAGCTGGGTTCTTCAGCCTTGGTGAGGCAACTAGTCTAGGAGAAGGACAACTCTAAATTCAAACATGTTAAAGTCCGCTTAAAAAAATTGACCTTGTGTCATATCCTGCCCGAGCGGAGGGGTTGGGTAAATAGAGTATACAAGAGTGGGCTGAAACATTCAAAGGCTGAGTGGTTCATAAAATGATGTTTTATCAGCTGTTGATGATGTTTTTACCAATAGGCTCCAAGCACGGTAACATCGATGGTAGTAGTGTGTGGGACCTAAAATAGTTGTCTAAAAATCAAAATGTAAGACTCCCGCCAAAAAAGGGTCGTCCTCGATGTGACACGAAACTACTGATAGCGAGGCTTTAGTCCAAGAAAAAAGGGGTGGTTTGGTTTTATGGCATATCAACTATTTTAGGTTATTTAATGCTATATCTTCTATATAGATATTTATTAGATATATATGATTTGGTTTGGTTGGTTTTATGGCATATCAACCATTGTAGGTTATTTAATGCCAAATCCTCTTTACAAAGTTAAATGGTTTCAAATTTTGCTATGCGTCACTAACAATTCAATTAAATACTAGTCATATATTTACACACATTTTAATATAAAAATAGTTCTATTTCAAGCAATTCCGTAGAGCATAGTACGCAGTTTGAATATCAAAACATTTTTATTTCAAGCTACTCAGTTTAGCTTAAGTACACAATTTACATGCCAAAACACAGTTCTACTTCATACAATTCAGGTTAGTATATGTACTCGGTTTAGTTCTATTTGACTCATTGATAGTATCTTATTAGATGCTACCACTCCGGG
The DNA here is from genome assembly GCA_963585895.1 of Sepioteuthis lessoniana. Taxonomy (NCBI): domain Eukaryota; kingdom Metazoa; phylum Mollusca; class Cephalopoda; order Myopsida; family Loliginidae; genus Sepioteuthis; species Sepioteuthis lessoniana. Next base: position 54,044,089 of record OY757932.1, on the reverse strand, counting down.
CCGATGTTAATGAAAAAGTACTCAGCATTTCCCAAAGCTCCAGCATTACTGTAACCTCTTCATTAAATTGTTTAGTGTCATATCGCGGACACTCGTTGGGAGAGTCTTACCCCTCGCCAGGGAAGCAGTCGGTGTATTCTACAGCCGTAGCCGACCGGGCCACTCGTTAAAGGTACAGGAGTCAACCTTTGGTGACCTCCAATCTGATCATTATATATGCAGGACTAATTATTCGGATCATTGTTTCTCTGTCCTGTACAAGGTTAGGTGCAAGAAACATCTTAATTTCTTAGAGGCTATAGCTATCACGCTATATTGCCCTACCTTCTGCAGGCGGAGAAGGCAATTTGGCAGTCTTTGTCGGTTTGGGGAACTTGGTGGGAAATCTTGGGCGTTGAGGTCTTTTTAAAAATATTCCCCCACTGTTACTGAAAATTATCATTAAATATTCCCCCGCTGTAATTGAAAAACTTTACCTTTTTACAACGCTGCCGGCGTAGTTATCGAAAACGCACCGGAGGAAAGGATCCCTATAATTTAGTTTTTATTGTTTTAAAACGCAATAAATACATTTTGTAATTATATATATAGATATACTCCCCACCCATAGGTTGAGCATTCTTGTGGGGAAATTTACCGGGTAACATATAAGCTGAAACGTAATAGGTCTTCTCAAGAAATGACCACTCATGGTCGTAGATAAAGTATATGCAAAATTATATGCAAAAATTCCTTCACTAATGCTGAGAATGACGTTGGCTCTGGAGTAAGATATCCGGCTGACTTTACGTTAGTTTGTTTTTGTTCCTAGCTTAAAACATTCCGTGTGTCTAGCCACACTGAAGAGTTGTGATAGAACGTATCAGTCTGTCTGGGGATGATTCTCTCTCTCTCTCTCTCTCTCTCTCGTTCGCTCTCTCACTCTCTCTCTCTCTCTCTATATATATATATATATACGATTGACCTTTAATAAAGGCAATTGAAAGCGCAGTTTACGCTTGCACCTTTTTCTGAGATATCAAAAATGATGTAACTTTTCAAGTCCTAAAAGTGAGTCTCCATGGCCTTCTTTAGTAGCCGCTGAGTTCGGAATTTTTTCTTTAATGAAGAAGCAGTGTATTTGCACTCCATGGACTATCCATTTGACAGAGGCTCGTAGCGGCTGGCTCATCCTTCAGCATGACCTTCTTTAGTGGAAACTTTGTAAATTTTACATGGTTTGCACTTCTCAACCTGTTAATTTTCCTGATCGGCTATTTGTAAATTATTTAGGGATTTTAGTTATTTCAGCAAAAAATTGTTTTCTAGCAAAACAAAGGCTTCGGCGTTGTGGGTTTCGATTTGAAAAGGTCAAGGCGAATAAGCCTTGTTTGACTAGATGTGTCACTAAATGTCTTAAGGATGACGTTTGATTAAAGTATTCATTAAGGAATGGTTGGAGGAACAAACATATAAAGAAAGGTAATCCGTCAAAGGATGTGGTAGGAGAGAGTCATAGAGGTCAACCAGAGAAAAGTGAAATAGGTATTTTGTTTATACTTGATTTTTAGGGGAATTAATTAAAGGTAACATTTTCTAAACGAAGCAGAGTTCATTTATTTACACACAGTTAAATAGTTTCAAGTATTCCTATCTAATATTAATAGTTCTATAAGCACAGAGTTGAATAGTTCTAAGTATTACTATGTAATGATAATTGTTCAATTTAACATTAATCATTTGCTAGCACACATTTAAATGTTTTAAAATATAGGAAATGATTAAATCGTTCTAGTTGACCCATAGATGGAACCCTAGTAGTTACAGTTAATCTGGGTCAGAGAGGACCTGATATTAAAGGCAAAGAAGGGGTTCTTCACATTACCCAAAGCTTCAAGACTGGACCCTCACCATGACATATTGTTAAATATCATCTTTAGGACATTTGTCGAAAAGAAATTATCCCACAGCAGAAGTCCAGTCAACGTATTCTACAGCTCCAGCCGACCTACATACACACACACACACACACACACACACACATATATATATATATATATATATATATATATAAAGCCTAGTCAGTAAGGGCTGTAGAATACACAGACTGCTACTCTGCAGAGGGGTAAGACCACCCAACAAGTGTCCTGGATATGACACTAAATAATCTGATGGTAAGGCTCCAGGATTGCTGGAGATTTGGGGAATGCAGATTACCCCTTCATTGCCATCACTCCCAGGTCCAATCTGGTCCGGATTAGTAACATCTGATAGTGTCTTATCTACGGGTCAAATAGAACGGTTTAACATTTAAACTGAGTGCAAACAAATGCTAAAATAAATTGTTTGAAATAGAACTGTTTGATCGTTTAACCCTGTGTGAATAAATGTCTGAAGTTTAATTGAATTGGTAATGATATATAGCAATACGTTGTAGCTTTTAACTTGTTGACTTATGCTAAATTAGATTGCTTGAAGTAGAACTGTTTGTTCATTCAACTGTGTAAGCAAATGACTGATGTTTAATTGAATTGTTTAATTGATGTTTAATTGAATACATTTGCAATACTTGGAAGCTTTGAACTTTGTTGAATTATGCTAAATTGAATTGTCAAAAAAGAAAGGGGTGTCCTCGTGGGGTAATTGTTAAAACGATGGAATGCGGAATTGTAGTTAGCTTGTTCGATCTCCGGTCGTTCTACTGAGTTCACTTTCGGACAAATACTCTTGGGAAAGGTATGAACCCCCTTGTCCTCCCAGCTATGGGTTAAATAGTACTAATGCTGTTCTTCTGGGTGAAATTAGCATTAAATAACCTACGAAGGTTTATATGCCATTAAAACAAATAAACCAAACCAGAAAAAGAACTGTTTGATCATTTAACAGTGTTTATCTCTAGAATAAGTTTACCAATCATATATATTTGATATATTTGTAAGAACAGGATTTGGTATTAAATAACCAACAATGGTTGATACACCATAATACCAAACCAAATCAAGCACAAACACACACACATCCACACACACACACATATATATATATATATATATATATATATATATATATATATATATGTGTGTGTGTGTGTGTGTGTGTGTGTGTGTGTGTGTGTGAGTATTATTCGGTCCAGTTAAACCAGAGTTGGGAGTAATTCCATCAGGACAAGAAAACTATTTAAAAGTGAACATTTAAATTTTCCTTGTAAAGAGCTCAATGTAACTGTCATTAAAGAGCAATAATGATGCAAATAAATTCTATATTATGGAAATAAATTTATAATCCTAATGTGACCGGTTTTGTTTTGTTTTTTTTTCTTAAAGAAAGTATATATATATATATATTTTAGCACACGACCATCGGAATGTTTTGGAAGACACATGAAAATTAAATCACAAACTTAGTGTCCATAATTCTAATACTTTAAGTCTTGTCTTTAATTGGAATCATTTTGAGATGAGGCTTCTTAATCTGAGAATTAATTTTTTTATTTATTGCGGACTTTTTGTCCTCATCTTGGTAGTTTTTTTTAAATTAAAGACAATTAAAAAATTCGGTACGGACCTGACTATGGAAGACCAGATAAGGAGAACAAATAATTGGATTTATAAGATCAAAATATCCATCCTTCGGGGCCCGTTACGCAGCGGATAGAGGCGTTGAATCTCTTCGGTTCCAGGTGAGCATTGTCAGAAGATAGCGGTTTCAAATCCTACCCAAGCCGGCCAGAGGTTCCCTTGGTCAAAAACGTGGAGCGATAGACAATAACTATGGAAGGCAGTAATTACTGGGGATACGATTACAAGACTCAGCATTCCTATCTGAGGTCGCGGTAAATCACATGAAGAAGACCAGAGGTGAATTTTGGCCGAAACGTAGTGAAAGAAGAAACAACACAAAAAAAAACTAACAAGATGAGGACAAAAAGTCTGCAATAAATAAAAAAAAATAATTCTAACTTCAAGTCTTATACTTTGCTATTGTAGCATCGAGCACTCTCTTATGTAACTTTTCTCATTTGCTTTTCTTTATATATATATATATATATATATATATATATATATATATATATATATATATATATCATGCTGTGCAGATATGTTTTCGTCGTGAAAGAGAGTGAAAAGTATCGAACGGTTTACACTTTTCGCAATAAAATTTGAAAAAAAAAAAAAGAAAAAAAAAAAAAAGAAAAATCGAAATAACTGGAGTCGAAGACCTGTTTTTAAAAAAAACTGAGTTTGTTTGGTGTGACAACGTTGTCTCCGGCGTGTCACTTGACGCGCCAAAGTAGCGTTGTCTTTTTCCCCAGTGTCACACCTTTTGACGTGTGAACTTGTAAAATCTTGTTGTGACCCAAACTGCAACAATCCACAAAGACCACGCTAATCTGTAATTGGCAACATTGCCAAGAAGCGACTCATTAAATTTTCGTTTGCTTCAACGTTGAGGTTTATCTAACGTTGTCTTCATCTCAACCCTGATTAGCCGAATCTCAACCCTTCTCAAGAGAATATCAATTAGGATGAGTTCTTCTTACCGATTCTGCCAAAGAATCAGCAAAGAAATACAAGAAATAATCATTGAAGACTACTTCCTAAATACACCCTCTTTACCATTCTCTGTTGGTGAGGCTTAGAATATGGCGGCTGCATTCTCTGCTGAGGGGTAGGCCACTCACAAGAGGGATATCCCAGAACTAGAATCGTTGAATAAGGTGAAGAGGCATAGTTTAGATTTAAACACTATTGAAGGCCAAGTTTTAGTCTATCAATCTACCAATATATTCATATCTATCTTTTTATGTTCATGTGTCTCTCATATATATATATATATATATATATATATATATATATATATATATATATATATATATATACATCCCTCTGTATAAATGTCAATCTATCCTAGTCTCTTCATATCTATCAATCTATGTGTGCGTTTCAGTAATATCTATCTATCTATCTATCTATCTATCTATCTATCTGTATAGCTGACAATCTATTTCAGTCTGTGTATACCTATCTATATTATATATATGTGTGTGTGGTGCGTGTATGTCTTTCATATCTAGATGCCTTTCAGTCTATCTCAGTCTGTTCATAACTATCTTTTTATCTATTGGTGTGTGTTTATTATGTTTGTTCATCCGTATAGCTATCCATTCATGTCATTTTTTTTTAATCTATCAACGTCTTTTCCAAGTCATTTCAATTAAATTTTGCCATGTTGGTATTGTGGATTTAAGGAACATATTCAAATAAATGCTATTTAGATATTTGTTATATCTCTCCTACATACACACCCTGAGTAAGACACCAAACCACAGTTGAGACTCGAGTTCTAGAGCTCTGGGAAATGTTAAGTTACCCTTCATTTCTAATTCTCCCAGATCCACTCTGACCCGGAGTGGTAGTACCTGTCTGGGTTCCATCTATTGGTCATATTTATTTGAAAATAATTAGTATTGTAGAAGAATATGTGAGATTATTACTGAGTGTAAACACATGATGATGTTTGTTAGAAATACTTGAAACCATTTAACTGTTGTTCACTATGGATTATTATATTTAATTTTTGATGGATGTCCTTGTGGTCTAATGGTTAAAGCGATTGACTGCGGAATCGTTGGAAACGAGTTCGAACACCAGTTCACTTTAGGACAAATACCTTAGGGAAAGGTATAAATGAACTTCTTATCCTCCTAGCTATGGGTTAAATAGTACCGGTGTTGTTCTTCTGGAAGGCTTGGTCATTAAATAACCTGCGAAGGTTGATATGCCATTAAACAAAGAAACAAAACTCAGCAGTTCTTGTAACCATTATACTGCATGGAAATAACTTGTATTATGTCACATAAAGCAATAATTGTTTACTATGAATTATTATTTTTATTATTGCTTAGAGTTTTAAGTTACATAAAGCAATAAGTGTTTACTATGAATTATTATTTTTATTATTGCTTAGAGTTTTAAGTTACATAAAGCAATAAGTGTTTACTATGAATTATTATCATTATTATTGCTTAGAGTTTTAAGTTACATGAAGCAATAATTGTTTACTATGAATTATTATTTTTATTATTGCTTAGAGTTTTAAGTTACGTAAAGCAATAATTGTTTACTCTGAATTATTATTATTTACTCCTTTAGAGTTTTTCACATCAGTGTTAGCTGATGGTTTTTCACAGGAGTTTGAGTGACAGCAAGTCTCCTCAAGTCTCCAGGACTCGTCTCAGGATTCTGGCCATTCTTAGCAATGCTGTCGTTTGGATAGTCTCTACCCGTCCGCTAACTTCCAAGTCTTCCAGGGCTTTTAATAATCCTTTAGTTATTGTGCTTAAATCACCAATCACAATTTAAATGTTAGTGTAGTTCCTCGCAAAAGTCACACGGATTCACAGGTAGCGACCAGGTTTAACACCTGACGTCAAAATAACGTAGGGGAAGACAGGATATGAATAATAGAAAAATCAAGGGTTGTCAACAGACGTGGGGAAATAAGGGTTTGTGATACATCTGATGATTCTATAAAGTATAAGGCAATAAGTAATTAAAAGAGATCATATATAAAAACTAGAGAATTTTGAAAATTTGATTATTGAGTTTTGAAATTCAAACAGAGTGTTGTTTTTTTTTTTTTTTTGGGGTTTTTTTTTTTTTTTGGTCAGCATGCTGGGGAGACGAGGATGGCTGTAAATGAGAAACGTTGAAGAAATTCTTACAAGAGCTTCTTCTTGTGTTGCGTCGGTCTGTTATGAAATTGTAGACGGTTTGAATAAAATCTTTTCCAATTACGAATAACAGATACCTGTTATTTTTGCATTTCAAATATTCAACATCGTCCATCGTATTACTTTCCGATGTTATCGCAATCATCAGCAGCAGCACGTAGCGCCACCAGCACGGATCTCCCTGACCCTCCCACCAACCCTCTCTATCGTCCATCGCTTCCGGTAGGTCTTCAAGGCTTCATCCTGTATCGGCACTGAGCTGTTGTATGTAAGTCCAAGCTGGACGTCCTTTACTCGTCCATGTGAGGGGTCCACAGGAGTACGTCACTTATGAGTTCGTCCCTACTTCTCCAGCAGTGTCCCGCATGTGTTAATTAAGCAGAACTAGAAAGTTCATCATCATCATCATGTTGCGCTGCTAGCACGGGTCTCCCTCACCCTCTTCCACTACCCATCTCTATCGTCCATCGCTGTCGGTAGGTCTTCAAGGCTACATCCTGTATCGGCACAGAGCTGTTGTATATAGGTTTTGGCTGGTCGTCCTGCCTTTGCTCGTCCATGTGAAGGGGTCCACAGGAGTATGTCACTTATGAGTTCGTCCTTATTCTCCAGCAGTGTCCCGCTTGTCTAGTTCGTCTAACTTGGATAGTTTTCGTCATGGGTGGTAAGTGGCTGCAAAGCTGCTACTTTGTGGGGCACTGCCTCCAGGACTTGTTCAATATTGCTCGCAGCATTCTTGTGTAGTTGCCGTCAAGCTTTTTCTCCATACGTTTCGTTAGCGTCCATGTGGTGCATCCATACAGCAGTATCGACACGACTGCTGCTTAAAAAAACTGCATTTAATTTTATCGGTCAAGTCTGACTTCCATATGACCGATAGTCTATCGTTAGTAGTCCAAACGTTTGCTAGTCGCATGTTGATGTCTGTCTCGGTTGATGAGACACTGCTTCCCAGGTAGGTGAACTTGTTTACTAGTTTCAGAGAATTACCGTTTTGTGTGGAAATGTCACCTCTTCGCAATAGCGAAACATATCAATCTGCTTTTCCAAAGATTCTTACTTGTTTTAAGTAATGACCGCGTTTCTTCGAAGACGATGACTCCACCAAACAAAAAATGTTTGTCCGGAACATAAAACTAATCACCATCCGGTGGTGATATTCCATTTCAAGTTGGCTCAGTCGGCTGAGGAAGGACTGTTAAATGTACCGACTGCATCTCTGCAGGGGGTTAAAACCACTCAAATGAGTGTCCTGGGTATGACACTAAATAATCTGATGGTAAGGTTCAAGTAATGCTGAAGATTTGGGGAATCCAGATTACCCCTTCATTGCCATCACTCCCAGGTCCACTATGGCTCGGAGTGGTAGCACCTGATAGGGTCCAGTCTGTGGGTCTAAAAGAACTGTTTGATATTTAAATTGAATCCAAACAAATGACTAATGCCAAATGGAATAATCTGAAATAGTACTTTTTGATCATTAAACTATGTGAAAACTAATGACTGATGTTTAATTGAATTGTTCGTTATAAATAGCAATATTTGGAGCCATTTAAATTTGTTGACTAATGCTAAATTGAATTGTTAAAAATTGACTCTTAAAATGTGTAATGCTAAACTGAATTATTTGAAAAAGAACTGTTTTTACATTTAACTGTATGTAAACAAAACCTTTGAACTTATGCTGAACTGAATAGTTCGAAATAGAAGTTTCATTATTTAACTATGTGTAAAAAACGATTGAATTGTTAGTAATACATAGCAATACTAGGAACAATTTAATTTTGTTGACTAAAACGAAAATGAAATGCTTGAAATAGAACTGTTTGATCATTTAACTATGTATAAACAAATAACTGATGTTTCATGGAATTGTTAGTAATACATAGCAATGCTTGAAACATTTAACTTTGTTGACTAAAGCGAAAATGAAATGCTTGAAATACAACTGTTTGATCATTTAGATATGCGTAAACAAATAATTGATGTTTCATTGAATTGTTAGTAATACATAGCAATACTTGAAACATTTAACTTTGTTGACTAAAGCGAAAATGAAATGCTTGAAATAGAACTGTTTGATCATTTAACTATGTATAAACAAATAACTGATGTTTCATGGAATTGTTAGTAATACAGAGCAATGCTTGAAACATTTAACTGTGTGCAAACAAATGATCAATAGTAAATAGAATTATTCGAATTAGATTGAAATCAGTGAAAACATTGAACTGTGAAAAGAATGAGCTCAGGCGCGTTTAAAATTTTATCCACAAAATGTGTCTACAAATCATATATCTAATATATATCTATTAAAAGGATTGGCATTAAATAAGCTTCAATGGTTGATATGCTATAAAACCAAATTAAATCATATATACTGAATGTATATGTATAAATAGGATTTGGCATTAAATAACCTACAATGGTTGATATGCCATAAAAGCGAACCAAATTAAGTCATATATACTGAATGTATTTGTATAAATAGGATTTGGCATTAAATAACCTACAATGGTTGATATGCCATAAAAGCAAACCAAATTAAATCATATATACTGAATGTATATGTATAAATAGGATTTGGCATTAAATAACCTACAATGGTTGATATGTCATAAAATCAAACCAAATCAAATCATATATAGTGAATGTATATGCATAAATAGGATTTGGCATTAAATAACCTACAATGGTTGATATGCCATAAAAGCAAACCAAATCAAATCATATTTACTGAATATATATGTATAAATAGGATTTGGCATTAAATAACCTACAATGGTTGATATGCCATAAAAGCGAACCAAATTAAGTCATATATACTGAATGTATTTGTATAAATAGGATTTGGCATTAAATAACCTACAATGGTTGATATGCCATAAAATCAAACCAAATCAAATCATATATACTGAATGTATATGTATAAATAGGATTTGGCATTAAATAACCTACAATGGTTGATATGCCATAAAAGCAAACCAAATTAAATCATATATAGTAAATGTATATGTATAAATAGGATTTGGCATTAAATAACCTACAATGGTTGATATGCCATAAAATCAAACCAAATCAAATCATATATCCTGAATATATATGTATAAATAGGATTTGGCATTAAAATAACCTACAATGGTTGATATGCCATAAAATCAAACCAAATCAAATCATATATACTGAATATATATGTATAAATAGGATTTGGCATTAAAATAACCTACAATGGTTGATATGCCATAAAATCAAACCAAACTATATTCATTTCAAGTGCTCTGAAGAGTTTTTTCATCTTTGGGTCAATTAGATCTTTTTGCAAAGTATTCATATTGAATATGAACATGTGAAATCATAATTTTGTGTGCAAGCAAATAATTATGAATAAGAATAGTTAGTTGAAATCATATAACAGGAAGCAAGCAAATGATTAGGGTGTGCCCCATTGCGTAGTGGCTAAGGTGCTGAAATGCCACATGGTAGTAAACGAGTTCGAACTCCAGTAGGACTATTAGTTTGACTTTCGGTCTAATACCCTTGAGAAAGGTATGAATACCCCTGATGCCCGCAGCTATAGGTTAAATGATACGATAACTTTTCTTCTACAAGGATGGCTTTGGCATTGAATAAACCATAAAGGTTGATATGTCATTAAACTAGGAGGTGCCCGTGTTGTAATGGTTATCGTCGTAGGAAATGGACACGGCAACACGAGTTCAAATCCTGGACGAGACTGACTGCATTTCACATAGCACTAATACCTTTGGGAAAGGTATGAATCCAATTATCCTCCCTCCAGCTATGAGTAAATAGTAGGGCAGACTGAGTTCTTCAGCCTTGGTGAGGCAACTAGTCTAGGAGAAGGAAAAGTGTAAATTCAAACCTGTTAAACTCCGCTTCAATTTGACCTTGTGTCATATCCCGCCCGATCGGAGGGGTTGGTAAATATAGATATATCATTAAACTATGGAAACCAAACCAAAGAAAAGTTTTATTATTTTCAAATTGATATAGTTACTTGAAACCATATAACCGTGTATTTATCATTAGTATTTGATAGGAATAATTGAAACCTTAAAACTGTGAGCATATTATTTGCATTATATGAGACTACTTCATAGTAGTGAATTGTACGCGAACAAAGAAATGTCATAGACAAAAGAAAAATGCGTTTTTTTTTTTAAATGATTCGACTGAACTGTTGTAAATATTAGAGAGCCATCATTACAATCAAATACTTACAAATAGATTTGTTTGAAAATATTTAGTATTGGCTAGCAGGAAATCTGTAACTATATGGGAACAAATAATAATAATAATAATAATAATAATAATAATAATAAGAAGAAGAAGAAGAAGAAGAAGAAGAAGAAGATATTTGACTCAGAATCCGTCTTGGAGAATGAGACGCTCAAAGTTCTCTGAGATTTTGAGATACAAACAGATCACCAAATAGCGGCCAGACGATCAGACCTAATGACAGTCAAAAAAAACAAAAAAACCTGCTGTCCTGGCGGACAATAGAGTAAAAATAAAAGAAAGCGAAAAGGGAGATAAGTCATAAAAGGACTGGTACAAAGGATTGGTACGAGGGCTGGAGTCCCCTTTCGTTGGGCACCTCGGGTGGTGTAATGGTTAGCAAGGTAGACTAGCAAACTTACACGGATGAGTTCGATTCTCATTGGGTGCCCAATTCATACGGCCTTGTGCTACATCTAAGCAAAAAAGCTTAGTAAATTACCCCTTTCGTGACTTGGAAATAAGAGGACGAGTGGAGACAATCCAAACTACCGCATTATTGATATCGGCCAGAATACAGTGAAGAGTCCTGGAGACTTGAGGGGATTTGCCGTCACTCAGACTCCTGTGAAAGACCATAGGCTAACGCTGGTGTGAAAATCTCAATATTATTATTATTATTATTATTACTACTACTACAACGACGAGAAGAAGAAGAAGAAGAAGAAGAAGAAGAAGAAGAAGAAGAAGAAGAAGAAGAAGAAGAAGAAGAAGAAGAAGAAGAAGAAGAAGAAGAAGAAGAACCCCAACCTTGTTAGAGAATTGAAAAAAAATATGGAACATGAAAGTGACAATTATACCAATTGTGATTGGTGCTTCTGGCGCAGTAACTAAAGAATTATTGAAGGGCCTGGAAGACTTGGAAGTCGGCGGACGAGTGGAGACCATCCAAACGACAGCATTATTGAGAACGGCTAGAATACTGAGAAGAGTCCTGGAGACTTGAGGAGACTTGCTGACACTCAAACTCCAGTGAAAAACCATCAGCTGGCGCTGATGTGAAAAACTCTAAAGGAGTAAATAATAGTTATTATTATTATTATTATTATTATTATTATTATTGTTGCTACCATTAAATAGATGTGAACAGAATGAGATAGATAGATAGATAGATAGATAGATATGAACTGGCTGAATTTGATAGATAGATAGATAGATAGATAGATAGATAGATAGATAGATAGATAGATAGATAGATGCGTGCAACTGCACATTATGGAGTGTTAATTTTGAAACACATTACGCTCCTCAGTAAATTGCTTATTAAAAATGAACATTTGTCTCTGTTCTTTTTTAAACGTAATCATGAACGTGCAAAGTAAAATCTTCTCCGGTAGTTCATCATTTTTTGGCTGATTGCGACATCCGTAATCTCATTCTGGATGTCATTGTTAATTTAGAGGGGGAAAAAGGGAAAGAGAACAATAAAAATGAGCTGTTTAAACAGAAACGTTTCTGAAAATTAATACAAAGTTGCTTAATAAATAATTGGTAATATTAATGATTTTTCTTCGTTCTTTTTTAAAATAAATTTTTTAAGGAAGTTTCACTTAATTATTTTTTAAAGTTTTTTTCTACGCTCCGTATCTTTGTTTTTGTCTTTTGTATGTTTTTGTGTGTGTGTGTGTTTTGTTTTGTTTTGTTCTGTTTTTTTTTTTGTTTTTTTTTGCATCGGCACTTGAGTTTCATTGTCTTAATTGCACATTTTTATTTATTTTTTTTTGTTATTTATTGGAGGGTGGAGCTGACTGTTTGCTGTTTATTTTTATTCAGTGTTTTTTTTTTTTTGTCTCCATTTTTTTTTCTCTTTTTCCTTTTTATTTTTATATATTTTTTATTCATACTTTTTTTTTGTTTGTTTTTGTTTGTCTTCGTTGGCTTTAGTTAATATTTTATCGTAACTTCTTTTTTTCTCTCATTTTGACCAAAATTGAACTGGTCTAATAAGTGAACGCTAGAAACGGGAAGCATTTAACTATCTTCTTAAAATAAACACCTGTGCAAATCTAATAATAGATGCACGTATAGGGAGATACGTTAGATAGATTGATTGAACAATATACTGGGAAAGAAAGACATATTCACACATATATAGTTATCCACAAACAGACCTGCTTCGTTCTATCAGAACTCATCATTGTGGCTAGACATACTAGCTTCGCCGTAGCTAGGATCGAAACCCGGTTGACTCTAATGCCAATCCAAGCTTCTACCCCTCAGCCACAAGAAACAATTATCAACAGAGTGAATTTTAAACGGTTATGAATCACAATTACTATTCTTTACATACATCTGTTTAACGGCTATATATACATACATCCGCTTAATGGCTATATATATATATATATATATATATATATATATATATAAGTATTTTGTAATTTGCTTGACGCATTGCACAACTTATTTCATTGTATTGTATTAATTTAGAGGGCTATTGTAATGCGAAATAATAACTATGTGAGTTTAACCAATTGATGTTGGATGTTCAAAATTTTTATTTTAATTTCGAACATCCAACATCGTGTTCATTTCGAAAAAGTCTCTGACGATGAAGTTTTTACTTTGAAATTAATTAGACTCAAATAATTAATATTTCACATTGCAATAGCCCTCTAAATTAATACAATGCAATAAAACTACATATATATATATATATAAATATATATATGTATGTATATATTTACTAACTTTTTATCTACCAGCATTCACGGTTACCAGGAAAAAGAAAAAAAAAACGCCAGAATTTAGAGATAACAATATCTCGGATGACTGCCAGGGGGAAAAAGAAAAAAAAATTTTTCAGGAAAAAAGAAAGAAAAGGCCAACTTCGTCACACCAGTTGAAAAAATTAAGTGATATGCAGTCAGTTGGTCAAAAGAACAAAAACCCACCGAAAAAATGCTGCAATACAACAATTACAAATAGTACTCAATACTAAGTAGAGCTAATTACAGAAATTAAATCGCAAGTTGGGACTATCCTGCTACAGTTTCGCCTAAACTGGCTCCTCAGGGTATCTCGCACACACACACACACACACACACACACACACACACATATATATTTCTTTAAGAAAAAACAAAACCGGTCACATTAGGATTATAAAGTTATTTCCATCCTGTTATAAGTTTTTGATATGAATTAAAGACACGAAAAAAATTAACAGGACTTCTTCAGTTCTTTTGGATAAAATAAAGACACAGGAAAGATGGTTGGGAGGGCATAGAAGAGGGATGAAGTGTTTTCTCCTCATTTAGCCCACTTCCGTTTTTTTTTATTTTATTGCCGGTTGGAATTATAGTGAATTAATTTTTTTTATTTTTTAAAATTCTTATTAATTTTCGACATGAACCTCCAGATTTAATACTAATTTAGATAACATAACGTTATTTAATAACTTTACCTAAGGATACAGTAATACTTATATTAAATTAAATTCAAGATTTAAAATCAAAATTAAATCTTTTTAAAATTTCGATTTTATTTTCGAGCCTATTAATTCAGTTACCCTTTTCTATATATATATATATATATATAGTAACAAATGTATATATAGTAACAAAAAATTTTTCGTGAGTCAGGAACTAACCTACTAACCTAAGCGGCTCATCAGGGTACCTAATCCCGACTGGGGATTAGGTACCCTGATGAGCCGCTTAGGCGAAACTGTTGTAGGTTAGTTCCTGACTCACGAAATCATTTTTGTTACTATTTTGCTCTACTTAGTATTGAGCACGTTTTTGCCCTTGTAGCTTCGCAACAATTACGGTGGGATTTTTTTTCTTTTGACTAATCGATTCCGTATCTGTTGATTTTTTCAATTTATATGATAAGGTTGGCCTTTTCTTCTTTTTTTCCCCAATATATGTATATTTCCCCCTAGACAGTGATTCGTTGTATATTTTTATCTTCGAATTACTTGCGGTTTTTTTCCCTTACCGTAAGTGCTATTATTCAATAAGTTATTTAATATATATATGTATATATATATATATATATATATATATATATATATATATATATATATATATACATGGCGCAGTTGATTTTTTTTGGTTTTCAAGAAGTACTTTTAAGTATTGTAATATATATTAGGGATAACGGTTTTTTGTTTGTTTTTTATAGGATTGTAAAAACGTTGTATAAAAGGAAAAAATTATAGATATAATATCTCCACCGTTTAATTTTTTTTTCTTCATTAAAAAATATGAAAAATACATTTAAAATACATTTAAAATTATTTTGATTATTTTAGTTAAGAAAATAAAAAGAAGGATTTTTTTTTCCAAATCCAAATCTCGCCGGAATCAATATAAGAATACCCAAAATAAAAGCTTTCTTTCGTCTACATCTGATGATGGTTTCACAACCAGAAATAAATTTATAATGACACCAAGGAAGTGAATTTTTTCTTTTCATCTTTATATATATATATATATATATATAGATTATACAAGCGTGATGAAACAAACAAGATTGGTTCTTTGTAATTACAATATTTTTCCATGTTTTTAAATTTATTTCTGGTTCTGAAACCATCATCAGATATAGAAGTGGTGTAGTGGTTATCGTCGTAGGAATTGGACACGACGATACGAGTTCAAATCCTGGACGAGACTGATTGTATTTCACATAGCACTAATACCCTTGGGAAAGGTATGAATCCAATTATTCTCCCTCCAGCTATGGGTAAATAGTAGGGTAGACTAGGTTCTTCAGCCTTGGTGCGGCAACTAGTCTAGGAGAAGGAAAACTGTAAATTCAAACCTGCTAAACTCCGCTTAAAAAATTGACCTTGTGTCATATCCTGCCCGAGCGGAGGGGTTGGGTAAATATGATCAGATATAGACGAATACCCAAATAAAAGCTTTATTTCGTCTCCATCTGATGATGGTTTCACAACCAGAAATAAATTTTTAATGACACCAAGGAAGCGAATTTTTTTTCTTTTTCATATAAAAAGAATTTTAGCTCTGCTCGTTGATGTATAATTAATTATACATCAATAGCCACTGATATTGACCACTCCAATTGGATACTCCTAACCATTAGATTTCCTCCTCGGATTGTATATATATTTATATATACATGAGAAACAGGAATTTTTTAAATGACATACCAATGAAACATTTGAGCGTGCTTACGAATGTAAATTAGGATTTGGTTTACTGTGGTTCTTTTGGTTCAATGGCATATCAACCTGACTGAGTTATTTCATGCCAGAGCCATCCTTCTGGAATAACAGTAGTGGTACTATTTAACCCAGAGCAGGGATCATACCTTCACCAATGGTATTAGCGCAAAAGTAAACATCGTAGTGTCACTGGAGTTCGAACTTGTCTACTAAGATGTCTTAGTCCAGAAGGATGTAAATTAGGAAATCATTGATATATATATATATATATATATATATATATATATATATAGATAGATAGATAGATAGATAGAAATGAAGACTTGTTGATAGATAGATAGATAGATAGATAGATAGATAGAAATGAAGACTTGTTGATAGATAGATAGATAGATAGATATGAAGACTTGCTGATAGATATATAGATAGATATGAAGACTCGCTAATTGATAGATAGATAGATAGATAGATAGATAGATAGATAAGAAGACTAGCAAATAGATTGATTGATAAAGATAGATCCATAGAGAGATAGATAGAATCGACTGCTAAGTATATTCGTTCAAAAGTGAACGTAATAGCGCTACTAGAGTTCGAACTCGCTTACTAGGAGGTTGCAGTCCAGTCTGGACTGTGCCAATCTTTGTTTTTAATTACCAAACTCCGATATCCGTATTTTTTTTTTAAATGTTGAATTTTAATCGCTTATTCTGTTTACCCTGACGGGGAAGCTTAAAGTACACTGATTATGTACCCTGCAAAGGGAAAGATCCCCCTATATAAATGGATGTCTTGGATATAACACTAAACTGTATCTGATGGTGAGGATCCAGTTCTGGAGCTCAGTCCATTCAAATCAATCTACGACTTTTTCACGTTGTTTCAGATAAATTTTGCCATATTGGCAATATGCAAACAAATGCCATCTATCTATCTATCTATCTATCTATCTATCTATCTATCTATCTATCAGTACCAATAACACGATTGGATATTTGTTATATATCTCCAAGATACTGGTGTCTTGAGTAAGACACTAAAAAGCAACTGATGGTGAGGCTTGAGTTACAAAGCTTTGGGAAATGGAGAGTAACCCTTCATTGCCATGACTCTCAAGTCCCCTCTAAACTGGAGTGGTTATACCTGTTAGGGTTCCAAGTATGTGTCAAATAGACCTGTTTAAAAATCATTTGAATTCGACAGGAGCATTTACACAAAAGAAACCTCAAACGAAGTAACTACACAAAAATATAAATATAAGCATACAATAAAAGCAATTCCCTCATTTCTGGGCATAAAATAACCCTTGACGGATTCACAATCTGTTAAAATCAATATGTTTCTCTAGTAGTTAGAGATGGCCATATCCATCCGGGTACCATGGTTCACTGCATCACAAAGGACAACAAAAGAAATCGAACAGGGCGCCTTCGGACATTATGAAAAAGAAGGGTTTCAAAGGTGCTTCGACCTTATGAAAACTCACTGGAACAAATGGCCTGAATGTCTTAAAAAACATTTTATTCCTTTTTCTTTATATCTTTAATCTTGGAAAATTCGACTTCAGTTTCGATACTTTCTGAACACGCCTTGTATATTAAATTGTTATTTTATAGGCTCGTGTGATCGGTATAAGCAAAACTACTCAAACAGGAATACCTTTTAAATATATATATATATATATATATATATATATATATATATATATATATATATATATACATTGTACGCATACACATTTCTCTCCCTCTCATTCATTCTCCACCTTTATCGTTCACTCAGTATATATAAATATATATATATATATATATATATATATATATATATATATATATATATATGCGCATACCTTTGTAATTATGCTTGCTTATTCTTCAGTCCTATTGAAAATGTTTAAATTTTCAGATGTGTCTTCCTTTATGAGTAAAAGAGAAAATTAATTATCGCTGTTTTAAAAGGCTTAGTCCAAATAAGATTAGACTAAAAACTTGTTAGTGACACCCTTAGGGATTCACGTGCCTTTGATTAAACTCAGTTCAATAATTAATTGTGATAATTGCAAGAAAAATGTTTTTACTTGATAAAATAGTCTTTCATCCTTCCTTCTTTGCAAATTAACGTTTCCAGAGTTTAAAATTTTTTTTTTTTTAAATAAAAATAAAAATACTGTTTTGTATTATTAGGTTGTTCAACATGAAATTGCCGATCATTTTTTCTTTCTTTTTTTTTTTTCGCACTTCTGGAATTTGGAGTATTTGTTTGTTTGATTTTTGTTTGTTAGTTTTGTTTTGTCTTTTGTTTTTTGTTTTTTTCGGAAAAAAATTCCAAGATTTTATGTAAACAGATATGACATTTTTCGTTTTTTGGGGGGGGAGTTTTTTTCTTCGCTTTGTTTTAAAGTGACGTATTCCTGTGGACCCCTTCACACGGCTGAGCAAACACAACAGCTCTGTGCCGATACAGGATGTTGCCTTGAAGACTTACCGGGAGCGCTGGACGATAGAGACGGATGGCGAGAGAGAGTTAGGGAGATCCATGCTGGCAGCATGACATGATCAATATATATATATACATATACATATATATATATATATATATATATATATATATATATATATATATATATATCAAGTAAATAAGGACTGTGAATATCCAAAGAATGAGTGGACAATTTACGGCTATTTAATACAAAATGTACCCACTGAGAAAAATATATATTTTGGTTGAAAAGCAAAAAATTAGAAATTGTATTTCAAAATAAATTGATTTCGTTTATTAAAGGTAATCAGATGGATCCATCTGCTGAGCTTTAAAAAGCGAAAGGAATTTATTATGGAATAATATTTCTAAATTTCTTGTTTTAAACCAATATATATATATATATATATATATATATATATATATATATATATATATATATATATATATATATATAAAGTGTTAACAACGATCCAAGTGGAAGGAGAGATTTATTGAGAGGTCGACACTATAGCGTTTCGGTTCTACGGAACCATCATCAGGGCTATGAGGGGTGATATTAGCGATTTTAAGTCAACGATGGTTGTTTAAATATGCGAAATACAAAAACCTAGGGGAAAATTTGTATGAGAAAAAGTTGGCCGTTTAATTGGCGAATCAGCGTTTGTTGTTTTAAATTACGTCATTTGACTTATTAGGAATAGTGTCTTGAATTTATGTTACGTTTGTTTATCGAGAAAGATTCGAGTCAGAAGGAAGACAAAGAAAAACAAAGAAAAAGAAAAAAAAAAAAATAGAAAGCATGAAAATTATGATATATGTGGAAAATATTAACTAAGGATGGAATATATTGTAATTACTTAAAATGTTTTCGCTCAAGTAAAGAGAAATATTATAAAAGCCAAGACGATTATTTAGGGAATCAAAGAATGAGATAGCAGCGGCTTCAAAAATTCGTCTTAGACTTTTATTATGGATGTAAATAAGCATCTTAGCAGAATTTAAGTCGAAGTTGTGATTAGACTGAAAAATGTGTAGGAATAATGCATGGTTTGAGTTACCAATTCTTATGTCTCTTTTGAGCTCCTTCAAGCGAACATGAAGGTTCCGAGATGTTTCGCCGATGTATTTAAGTTTACAATCCTTACAAGGGATACAATAAACACCGGCGTCTGAAAATATGTTACGTTGAGGGCTAGAGTGTATTAATTCGCATATTGTTTTAGAAGGTAAAGAAGTAGTTTTTATATTGAGTTTATTTAAGTTGTTTGTTATGCTGAGAGAAGAATAATTGTTTGGCAAAG
Source organism: Sepioteuthis lessoniana (assembly GCA_963585895.1). Lineage (NCBI taxonomy): Eukaryota > Metazoa > Mollusca > Cephalopoda > Myopsida > Loliginidae > Sepioteuthis > Sepioteuthis lessoniana. Next base: position 54,024,159 of record OY757932.1, on the reverse strand, counting down.
TTATGAAACAATGGGGGGAACTAGTTTTATCAGATATTGAGTAGGCATTAGTTTGAGATTGATTCTTGTTGTTGATAAAACTAAAATAAAAGTAAATATAAACGAAAAAATCATGACTTTTGAGTCGTCCTTACTTCTGCAGCAGTGCCCCTCATGTCTTGTTCGTCTTTTCGATGGTTAGTGAGATGTGAGGTAAGTGGTCGTACAGCCACTGTTTTGTGGAGTGTTGTCTCTTGGATTTGTTCAAGGCAGTCAACTAGTATTATAATTATTCAATCTGAGTTTTCCATAGCAATTCAAACTGGTGGTTTATCACTGAATTTTATTTTATCAAATTTTATTTAATTTTATCAAATTTTATCTTATTTTATTGAAAGCATAAAAATTATGATATATGTGGAAAATATTAACTAAGAATGGAATATATTGTTGCTATTTCAAATGAATTTGCTCAAGTAAGGAGAAATATTATAAAATCCAGGACGAGTATTTAGGGAATTAAAGAATGAGATAGCAGTGGCTTCGAAAATTCGTTTGTATTTAGTTTTATTTTAGTTTTATCAACAACAACAACAAGAGTCCATCTCAAACTAATGTGGTCAAGATTCCCTGGATTCTTCTTCTGATCTGCAGTCTCTCCTGTCTTTTTTCCAGGTCTTTGAGGTCTGTTTCAAGGGTAACGACAACAATTTGGTATCACTGTTTCCTATTTGATTTCTTTTACTTTTACAAGACGATAAGGTCTTATCATCTTGTTCATTAATACTAGCTTTGGTTTTCTGGCTGGTATTTGCCTATCCGTGGCAATTTATGTGTCTCATTTTTAGGACATATTCTGGTTTGTGGATATACAATTTGTTAGCAGAGCCAAACTTTAATTTCTTGCACAATTTCCTGTGGATCACCTTTTCCTCCCATTCATGCTTACTCTTCTGAGGGTTAAAGTATTGTTAAAATATACGGCATCAAAGATAAAACAATTTTCAATTACATTTCCAATGATACTATTTACCAACCCCTCCGCTCGGGCAGGATATGACACAAGGTCAATTTTAAGCGGAGTTTAACAGGTTTGAATTCTGAGTTTTCCTTCTCCTAGACTAATTGCCTAAGCAAAACTGAAGAACCTAGTCTGCCCTACTATTTACCCATAGCTGGAGAGAGAATAATTGGATTCATACCTTCCCCAAGGGTATTAGTGCAATGTGAAATGCAATCATTCTCGTCCAGGATTTGAACTCGTGTCGCCGTGTCCATTTCCTACGACGATAACGACTACAACAAGAGCACCTCCATAAATGATGCTGGGGCATTTTAGCGAAAGTTGTTAATTACTTTAGCTTACTTTAATACAACATCAGAAATATAGGTCACCTAGAGAGAATCGAAATCGAACTGCTCCGCATTACGTAATGAGAAGCATGGCTGACCGTGACAGGTGTCGGGACGAAGCCGTCATGGCTAAGTTAGTATGCTAGGAATTAATTTCGTAACTCGGTTCGCTCTCTGACCAGGGTAGTAAAAGTAAACGAACGTGGATATGTGACAGGTTAGATTTCTCTTAACTTAATCTATTTTTCGCTTAATCTCCCTTAGTGTTACGCACTCGAAATCCTAAAATAAAGATAGGTAGATTTCGATACCTAGATTTTATGAAAATCTACAATTTCATGGTAGGCTACAAAATATTCCACGATTAGAAAGGATATAACCGTAAAAAAAGAATAGAAAAATACTTATCAGTTATCATACCAATTGCAAAAAGGACTGAGAAGCATTTAATCGATTAGCCTTCTTTTGTTATATATATATATATATATATATATATATATATATATAGAGAGAGAGAGAGAGAGAGAGCGTGAGAGAGACAGACTGATAGAGACAGAGACACAGAGAGAGATGGAGAGAGAGAGAGAGAGAGAGGTTAGTATATATATATATATATATATATATATATATATATATATATATATATATCCAACCCCTCCACACGATTAGAATGCTAAAAGATATCAATATTAAACGGAGTTTAACAGGTTTTAATTCATAATAGTATA
>OY757932.1:53937099-54017099 GCA_963585895.1 Sepioteuthis lessoniana | reverse complement strand
TCACTGTCTGAGTTTTTTCTAAACTGTAAATTCGTCAAAGAAACACATAGTTATTAATATATTAATGTTTCCCGATGGAAATTGAATTTTAATCTCTTCCAAATGAGAAATGAGAGAGAGAGAGGGAGGGAGGAAACGGCAGAGAGAAAGAGAGAAAACGAGAGAAAGATTAAGAAGAGAATGGAAGGGAAAAAGAAAAAAGTAAGAAAACAAAGAAGAAGGCGTGATAGAAGAAAAGGGAGAGGAAAAAGAAAGGAGAAAAAGAAGAGAAAGAAGAAATTAGAGAGAAGGAGGGAAAAAAAGATAAAGAGTGAAAAAAAAAAGAAAGTAAAAAAATTGAAATGATAAATGAGAAAGATAAAGAGAAAACAGAAAACAGAAAAAAAAAGAAAAGAAAGAAGAAGGAGAATGGGGTATGAAGAAAAATGAGGAGAAGGAGAAAAATGAGATGAGAGAGTAAAAGGCAAAAAGAGAGGAGGAAAGAGCGAGAAAAGAAACAAGAAAGAGAAATGAGAAAAGGGAGAGAAAAAGAATCAGAAGGAAAATAGAAAGGATGAAAAAAGAGAGAGACATAAGAAAAATGAAAGAGAAAAAGAAAAAGAAAAGGAAGAAGAAGAAGAAGAAGAAGAAGAAGAAGAAGAAGAAGAAGAAGAAGAAGAAGAAACTAAAGAAAAGAGAAAAAGAAAAGGAGGGAAAAAAGGAAGGAAAGAAGAAAAGAAATGAAAAGAAAAGAAAAGGGAAAAAGAAAACGAAGGAAAAAGGGAAGAGAGAAAGAGAAGAAAGGGAAAGGCAGAAGAAAAGAGAGAAAAAGAAGAAAAAGAGAAAGTAAGGAGAAAAAGAGAGATAAAGGAGAAAATGGAGGAAGAAGGTGAAAAAGATTGAATCGGGTAAAACGTTAATTAAGCCCCGAACCGAAAGTTTAATTTACAAAACACCCTATTGAAGCCAACAAAAAAAAATTGAAAGAAATTTCAATTCATGTTCCTACTCCTTCTAGATGACATTTATTTTGAGATCGTCTGATTTTGTTACCCGATGGGAGATATATTGTAAAGGAGAAGAAGCAATTGTCTTCTTTTTTTTTTTTAAGTGTTTTTTTTTTTTTTTTTTTTTGGAAGCTGCACGATAAAGAGATAGTGTAACGTGCATGAAAATTGCTGAAAATGAAGAAATTAATTCTTTAGAAATGGTCAAGAAGCAAAAAAACAAAGCCAGACATAAAAGTACCATTAAGAACGAATTTGGAACTGATTGTTTGTATATAAAATAGATTTGGCATTAAATAACCTACAAAAATTGATATGCCATAAAACTCAAACAACCAAGCAAGAATGAATTTGGTTAGATCAGGTTCTTTGATTTGATGGCATATCAACATTTGATGGTCATTTAATGGCAAATTCTATTCATAAGTTTATTTTAATGGCAAATTCTATTCATAAGTATATATATATATAGATATATATACCAAGGAAGTAGCGACTCATCAACCGAAAACGACATCGACACACGACTGACGAAAGCATGGACGGCTATAGATAGGCTCTCAATCATATGGAAATCAGACCTGACCGATGAAATGAAGCGCAGTTTCTTCCAGGCAGCGGTTGTATCGATACTGCTATATGGATGCACTACATGGACGCTAACTAAACGACTGGAGAAGAAACTTGACGGCAACTACACAAGAATGTTGAGAGCAATATTGAACAAGTCCTGGCGACAACACCCCACGAGACGCCAACTGTACGGCCACTTGCCTCCCATCACGAAAAATATACAGGTTAGACGAGCCAGACACGCCGGACACTGCTGGAGAAGCAAGGACGAGCTCGTAAGTGACGTACTCCTATGGACCCCCACATATGGCCAAGCAAAAGCAGGACGACCAGCCCGAACTTACATACAGCAGCTATGTGAGGACACGGGATGTAACGCAGAAGACCTGCCGGAGGCGATGAATAATAGGGAGAAGTGGCGAGAGATGGTCAGGGATATCCGTGCTAGCGGCACGACATGATGATGATGATGATGATATATATATGGTTAGTTAGGCAGCAAGTCGTTATCTTGAGTATGTTCAGTTAAAGACCACGGATTATTTCCTTTTGAAAATCTTCAAGTGAAGACTTTAGAATTCTGTTTCTTCTTATGCCTGGGCCAAGAAGATGTAGAATGTACCCCATATTAGCCCAAGTGCTTTCGACCATTTCGCTGGTAATCCTAGGCTGTTGTGTTAGGTAATTTGTTGCTTTGAGTTTTATTTATATTTATTTGGAGTGTTCTCTTTAATAGCATTCAAAACAAGTATTAACATATTAAACATATTCAATAACTAACCCTCCACGCTAAGAGAATAAAGAAACTCCATTCATTTGAAAATGAATAAATAAATAAATATTAAGAAAAAAAGATTCGAACGTCTTCAGTTGAAAATTTTCAAAAGGAAACAATCCGTAGTTTTTAACCGAATTAGTTTATATATATATATATATATATATGAATATTTTGCGGGGTGTGCAAAAATTAATAATAATCCAGAAGAGACCAAATTTAATCATTGTTTAGAAGGGGAAAAAGGTCAATCAAATGGTTATCAAATTCAAAGCCAATAAACATTTCATCTATTTACAGAGGGGCGGTTTATGGGTGAGAATATGAATGGTCTCAAGGACCTTAAGATTAAAGTCGGAGTGAGACTTGCTTAAGACAGTAAACAAGTCCTCACTGTAAGATGGGGCACAATTTCGTTTTTTTTCCTACATTACAGAGTCCCTGCCCCTGGTCTTATCTTAATCGTTTGTCCTCGATACAGTTGTGACCGGCGAGGACCGAAATCGCTTGGCTGTCAATCTTATTAAAATTAAATAAATAAATAAATGAATTCGTTTCTTCATGTTTAAACTTGTTTTCTTTTGGACTATATATATATATATATATATGTGTGTGTGTGTGTGAAAGTAAATATGGATCAACTATTCTGATATCCAAGTCCTGATGATGGTTACTGAAACCGAAACGTTCAACGTCGATTTTACATCATAATGAATTCACCTATTTAGATTTTTTTCTGATATATATATATATATATATATATACGAGGATCATTAAATAAGTTTCCAGCCTTTTTTCGTATGGGTACTTTTATTGATAGTACATACATGAAACTCTAGTCCCTTTCGAAGTAATCTCCTCCGGCTGCAATGCACTCGTTGTACCGTTCCAACAACTTCTGGAAGGCCCCATGGAAGTTCTCTTGTATGAGCGTGTCAATGACCTTCGTCACAGCCTCTTTCATCTCCTCAATTGTCTCATAACGACAGCCTATGAGTTTAGGGAATAACCAAAAGTCACAGGGAACAAGGTCTGGACTATAGGGAGGGTGAGGAATTGTCTTGATGCCCATCAAATAGTCTGTGACAAGGATGGAGTTGTGGACTGGTGTATTGTCCTGCTGGAAATGCCACTGATCTGATTTGAAGAGTGCAGGCCTCTTCCGACGGAATCTCTTCCTGAACTCCCTTAAAACCTCAACATAGTAACCCTAACCCTAACCCTAACCCTTTGACCAATCAACTCTGGTGTACTGACTTCCTTACTCCTCCCATACCTCTCATCATCCCTCACAGACTCCCGCCTTCCTTGAATCTCTTATGCCACTCAGAAACTGATGCTCGATTCATGCAAGATGGTCAAAAAACAATCTGAAGCATTCTACAAGTTTCTGTGGCATTTTTTCAAAGTTTAAAACAGAATTTTATTGCATATCGTTCTTCTAAAATGTCCTCACGTCGAGATTGCATTATTGAAATTCACCAGCTGTGACAACCAGACTTTAATAGGGTGTATTCCAATTTCTGCTGTAGTTGTTCATTTGAACCTGATATCATAAAAATTATTATAGTTTTAATGACTATATCTGAATCATTGCTATGTCTAGCCACCCCAACCTTTTCAAGCGCTCATTCAATGAATGATTCCAACTATCTGCTTCATTATAGTTTTGTTTTGTTTGGTTTGATTGGCGCTCTAAGAGCCGATATCGACTTTAGTCAATGAATTATCCCAACTATTATCCTAATGATTGTTGTTTTATTAAATCTCTGGTTGTGAAATAAATGAATGATTGATTAATCTTAACGGGACTTCAATCTTTCAACGATTATTTCATACCAAGAGGTTCGGGAATTACGTTCATTGTAAGTTCATGTTTATGTTTTTTTAAAAGGTTTCATAAGAGATTTATCTAAAAATTATTTGATAGCAAGTATTCCTATCTAATACAAAGGATTTTCTTACAGTTCTCAGTTTTCAAGTATTCCTATCTAATACAAATAATTTGATCACAGTTCTTGGTTTTCAAGTATTCCTATCAAATAGAAATAATTTGATCACAGTTCTCAGTTTTCAAGTATTCCTATCAAATAGAAATAATTTGATCTCTGTTCTCGGTTTTCAAGTATTCCTATCTAATACAAATAATTTGATCACAGTTCTCAGTTTTCAAGTAGTCCTATCAAATACAAATAATTTGATCACAGTTCTCAGTTTTCAAGTATTCCTATCTAATAGAAATAATTTGATCACTGTTCTCGGTTTTCAAATATTCCTATCTAATACAAATAATTTGATCACTGTTCTCGGTTTTCAAGTATTCCTATCTAAGAGAAATATTTGATCACAGTTCTCAGTTTTCAAGTATTCCTATCTAATACAAATAATTTGATCACAGTTCTTGGTTTTCAAGTATTCCTATCTAATACAAATAATTTGATCACTGTTCTCGGTTTTCAAGTATTACTATCTAATAGAAATAGTTTGATCACTGTTCTCGGTTTTCAAGTATTCCTATCTAATACAAATAATTTGATCACAGTTCTTGGTTTTCACGTTTTCCTATCTAATACAAAAAATTTGATCATAGTTCTCAGTTTTCAAGTATTCCTATCTTATACAAATAATCTGATCACTGTCCTCAGTTTTCAAGTATTCCTATCTAATACAAATAATTTTATCACAGTCCTTGGTTTTTAAGTATTCCCATCTAAAACAAAAAATTTGATCACTGTTCTCGGTTTTCAAGTATTCCTATCTAATACAAAAAATTTGATCACTGTTCTCGGTTTTCAAGTATTCCTATCTAATAGAAATAATTTTATCACAGTTCTCAGTTTTCACGTATTCCTATCTAATACAAAAAATTTGATCACAGTTCTCGGTTTTCATGTATTCCTATCTAATACAAATAATTTGATCTCAGTTTTCGGTTTTCAATCATTCCTATCAAATACAAATAATTTGTTCACAGTTCTTGGTTTTCAAGTATTCCCATCTAATACAAATAATTTGATCACAGTTCTTGGTTTTCACGTTTTCCTATCTAATACAAAAAATTTGATCATAGTTCTCAGTTTTCAAGTATTCCTATCTTATACAAATAATCTGATCACTGTCCTCAGTTTTCAAGTATTCCTATCTAATACAAATAATTTTATCACAGTCCTTGGTTTTTAAGTATTCCCATCTAAAACAAAAAATTTGATCACTGTTCTCGGTTTTCAAGTATTCCTATCTAATACAAAAAATTTGATCACTGTTCTCGGTTTTCAAGTATTCCTATCTAATAGAAATAATTTTATCACAGTTCTCAGTTTTCACGTATTCCTATCTAATACAAAAAATTTGATCACAGTTCTCGGTTTTCATGTATTCCTATCTAATACAAATAATTTGATCTCAGTTTTCGGTTTTCAATCATTCCTATCAAATACAAATAATTTGTTCACAGTTCTTGGTTTTCAAGTATTCCCATCTAATACAAATAATTTTATCACAGTTCTCAGTTTTCAAGTATTCCTATCTAATACAAATAATTTGATCACTGTTCTCGGTTTTCAAGTATTTCTATCTAATACAAATAATTTGATCACATTTCTCATTTTTCAAGTATTCCTATCTAATACAAATAATTTGATCACAGTTCTCAGTTTTCAATTATTTCTATCTAATAGAAATAATTTGATCACTGTTCTATATTTTTAAGTATTATTCCTTTCGAATAGTATTAATTCATATACAATTATATATTTTCAACTAATTCTTTCTATTTATCAATACATAATTGTTGATACTCAGTTGTGAGGTGCCAATTAGTCCTGTCAAATGATAATAACTAAATGCTTTCAAGTAATCATTTCTAATATTTTTAATCTGTTTTCAGACAATAATATTGTTTCAAGTAAATAATAATAAAAGAATAATAATAGATACGACAGGGTGCGAAAGGTAATCCACTGGGAACCGTGCAAGAAATTGTACTTTGATCATACGAACAAATGATATATGCACAAGCAAACATCTATCCTGGAGAATATAACCTACAAACTCCAATTCGATTTTGACATACAAACAGATCGCCTAATTTCGGTCAGACGACCAGAACTAGAAATAATGAACAACAACAAAAAAAAAAAAAAAGATCTTGAAAAATTGTGGACTTTGCAGTCCCAGCTGACCACAGAGTAGAACTGAAAGAAAGTGAAAAGAAGGATAAGTAATTCGACCTTGCTCGGGAGTTGAAAAAACTGTGGAACATTCATACCAATTATAATTGGTGCTCTTCGTACATTCACCAAAGAATTGGTACATGGACTGGAGAACTTAGAAATAAGAGGACGAGTGGAGACCATCCAAACTACTGCATTATTGAGATCGGACGGATTACTGAAAAGAGTCATGAAGACTTGAGGAGACTTCCTATAACTCAAACTCCAGTGAAAGATCATCAGCTAAGGCTGATGTGAAAAACTCTCCAGGGGTAAAAAAAACAATTAACTGGGATTTTTTGAATACAAATTGATCACCGATTCCCAGGTAGAAGACAAATCTTTGTGTGAATTAACAAGGGGAAAAAATGCTTTCTGGTGGACTTTGCCGTCCTGCCTGACAACAGAGTGAAAATCGAAGAAAGTTTAAAAAGAGACAAATACTTGCACCTTGTCCAGCCATTTCACACTTCAATCGGCCGTGTTGGGCAAACACGGATCTGGTCGGGTGTGTTCTGGTTGTGGCGGCTATTGGTCAGTCAAGGTGCCCCAGACTTTAACCCCCCCTCCCCCTTGGAGGGGTTAGGTTTATCACCTGGCGCCCCGCTTTAGGGGAATGTAGACGGAGCCCGAAGCATTTTTGAAGCCACCGGGCACGTCTGAGCTATGGCCCAGAGCCCAGACCTACCATAAAAAGCCTCGTGCCACACTCGTCCGGTTGATGGGGCGGTCGAGAAATATCCCCTTGTCAGTGAAATAAAAAGCTGCAGAACATGAAGGTGACGGTAATACCAATTTTAGTTTGCGTACTTGGAACAGTCCCCAAAAAACTTGGAAAGGGGATTGGCAGAATTGGAAATCAGTGATAGAAGCGAGACAATCTAGACTACAGCATGGTTAAAATCGGCCATAATCTTGAGAAGAGTCCTGGGGACCTAAGAAGACTTGTTGTCACACAGGCTCCAGTGAAAGACTTCCAGCTAATGCTGGAATAAAAAAAAATCTAAATCAATTGAATAATATATAAAGTAAATAATATGTGGCTTTAAGCTGCTATTAGTAAAACAAATAATTTGCATAGTTATATAGAATAAAGTATTCCTATTGAACAGTGGATTTTTAAACAGCTGTGTTTTACTCACAGATGGCATCCTAAAAGAATACTACCACTCCAGATCTATGTGGACCAGCGAATTATCGGAGATTTCCAGAAATGGAGCCTTGCAATTAGATGTAGTTTAGTTTCATAGCCAGGACACTTCTTGCTGACTGGGGTCTTATCTCTCTGCAAGGTATACATCTATTATATTCTAAATCACGCATGGCCCTGCAATAAGAACAATATAGCCAAAAATATTTTGGTGTGGTTGGTTTGGTTTGGTTTGTTGGGTTTTATGGCATATCAACCGTTGTAGGTTATTTAACGCCAAATCCATTTTTATGTAAATAATCTGTTCTACTTAAAACAATTCAGTTTAGCATAAGTACACAGTTTAATTGTCAAAAACATTTATTTCAAACTATTCAAGCAGTTATATGTAACAATTAAGTTAAGTGTAAATATAGTTTTAATGCCGAAAAACAGTTCTATTTGAAATAATTCAGTTTAGCATAAGCACGCAGTTTAAATGTAAGTACGCTTTAATTGTGAAAAACATTTCTATTTCAAGCTATTCAGTTTACTCAAACAATTCAGTTTAGCATAAGAATGCTGTTAGTTCTATTTAGTCCATAGATAGGGCCCTATCAGGTGCTACCACTCCGGGCCAGAGTGGACCTGGGAGCAATGGTAATGATGGGGTACTCCGCATTCCCCAAAGCTCCAACATTGCTGGAACCTCACCATCAGATTGTTTAGTGTCATGTCCAGGACACTTACCTCTCTGCAGAGGTGCAGTCAGTGTATTCTACTGCCCCAGCCGACTGGGCAAAAAATATTTTGGCTGAAAAACAAAGCGAAACATAAAGACTGATATATATATATATATATATATATATAGGGGGGTGTTTTTGTTTGTTTGTTTGTTTGTTTGTTTGTTTGTTTTGTTAGTAATACTTTCACTGAGAATTGTTAAAAAAAAAACTTAAAATAAAAAGTTTTACCACAGAGAAAGAATATTTTCTCCCGCAAAAAAAAAAATAGTGAGGAAACAACAAACAAATATTATTATTGCTACTTTGTAACGAGATAACGTTTCCTTGAACTGAGTTGATTTGATTACCGTTGTTATGAGCTTCACACATACACACACGCGCGCGTGCGCAAACACACATAGATAGATAGATAGATAGATCAAACTAATATATTTTGATGTATATAGATAAGAAGAGGATAGATGGATATGAATATAGAGAAATAGAAAGATAGAGACAGATAAAACCACCACAAAGTTTATGGGTGATAGATGAATGACACAAACATTGAGTTGAATGGACTCAGATAGATAGATAGATAGATACTTGAGGGGAACGGAGATAGATAGATAGATAGATAGATAGATAGATAGATAGATAGATTTAATTCCACGCCACAACCCAGCATATTTGTTTGAATATGTGCGTGTTTCACTAAAATCTGTCAAAGTATTTAGATTTGGATCCATTCATATGAATATTTTGAAAGGATTTCTCGCTCGAAATTCAATACAACAGACTCGGCAAAAATCAAAAAAAGCTTTTCTTTGTTTTCAATTGTTTGATCAGTTTTCATTTGTTCATTATTAAATATCGACCTCAACACGCGATGTGTGTGAACGCCAAAGACGTCTAGGTACACACGTATTTATAAACGTATATACGTATGTCTATATATGATTAGACACACACACACATACACACACACACATATATATAAATGTTTATGTCTGTGTCTGTATCTGTGTGTGAGCGCGCGCAAGTATATATTTAGCTTTTATCTTCCAAATCAGCACTCTAAGTCTCTTGTCTATCACGCACATATATTTTATTTGTAAACAGTCTTTTCAATTTTTCTCTTTTCTTCCAATCAGACGATTCCCTATAGCGACGAGAATATGAACAATTGTTAATCTCTGGCGTTATAAATATATATATATATATATATATATACACGCACACAATTATTTTAATTTATGTGTCCTCTCCTTTCTTTGTATCACCTCCACTATTTTCTCTCGCTTTCTCTCCCTCTCTCTCTCTCTCTCTCTCTCTCTTTCTCTCTCACTCTCTGTATATATTTAGAGATAGACGGAGAGAAAGAGAGAAACAGAGAGAAAGAGGGAAAATTGAGTGGGTTAAACAAAAAAGAATGAGAGAAGGAGACATATTTCTGAATAAGTATTGACGAAGGTTTAGACACCGCGATTTTTACGGGTATATAAATCTTAAACACTCATATAAGTGTGCGTGTTTTTACGCGTGAAGGTGTGTGTGAGAGTGTTTGAGGATGTCTAAGTGCGTGTCTGTGATTGTGTGTGGCTGTGTGTTTGTGCGCATCTGTGTATGTGTCTCTACGCGGAAGGGTAGGTGTGTGTGTGCGTGTGCGCGCACGTGTGTGTGTGTGTGTGTCAGTGAGCCTGTATGCGCATGGTGATGCCTATAAAATCACAGAATCGTAAAAAGAATTTCAATATTTTTTTTATTTCGTATCATTTCTCTTCTTTTTTTTAATTCCATCTTTCCAATATTCTCCATGTTTCTCTCTCTCTCTCTCTCTCTCTCTCTCTCTCTCTCTCTCTAGCTCTCGTTGTGTCTTCTGTCTCTGTCTCTGTCTAGCTCTCTCTGTCTCTCTCTGACTCTGTCTCTCACTCTTTTTTGCTCTCTCTGTCTCTATCTCTCTCTTTCTAGCTCTCTATGTCTCTCTCTGTCTCTGACTTTGTCTCTCTTTTTTTGCTCTCTCTGTCTCTGTCTCTCTGTCTCTCTCTCTCTCTCTCTTTCTATCTCTCTCTATCTCTCTCTCTCTTTCTCTCAATCTGTCTCTGTCTTTCTAGCTCTCTCTCTGTCTCACTTTCTATCTCTCTCTGTTTCACTTTCTAGCTCTCTCTTTCTCCGTCTCTCTCTGTCTCTGTTTCTCTCTCTCTCTCTTACTCACTCTTTCTGGCTATCTCTGTCTTTCTCCGTCTCTCTCTTTCAAGCTCTCTCTCTTTCTAGCTCTCTCTGTCTCTCTCATTCTCTCTCTCTCTTTCTAGTTCTCTCTGTCTCTCTCATTCTCTGTCTCTGTCTCAGTCTCTGTCTCTCACTCTATAGGTCTCTCTGTCTCTCTGTCTCTCTTTGTCTCTCTTCCTACGACGGGATTGTTTGGTGTTCATACATGTGTTAGCATTTGTAAAATAGAATACACATTAATCAACCTACCGTGTGTGTGTGTGTGTAAATATGCTTTATACTATGTCTTTGTTGTGGAGATGACGAAGGGAGAGGGAACGGCGATTTTGACGATCGAGTGCTTTGCGGTGCGACGTTCAGCAGCATATTGATCTCTGGAAATTATTTCAAGATATTTTTTTCTATTCTTCGCATCTCGCGAATACAAAGAATTTAACTAATTATATGCCCTCAATGACGTCAAATTTTGAAACGAGTCTTAATTAATTATTTATTTTTTCGAAATCGAAATAAATAAGAACAAGCATTTGTTCATTATGTAAATCCTCCTCCTGCTTACAACTAAATCGGCTGGAGCTGCATATAACACCTACTGCATCTCTGCAGAGGGGTAAGACCCCCCACCACCACCACCACCACAACGATATGACACAAGACAATCTGATGGTGAGACTCCAGTAATGATATAGCTTAGGGAAAAGCGGAGTACCCCTTCATTCCCATCTCTCCCAGGTCAACTCTGGCACCAGATAAGGTCCTATTTATGGGTCATACAGAATTAAACTGAGCGTAAACAAGTAACTTATGCTAAATTGAATTGTTAGAAATAGAACGGTTTGATCATTTAACGGTGTGTGTCTTCAAAATGTGTTTACAAATCATATATTTAATATATATGTAAAAACAGGATTTGGTATTAAATAACCAGCAATGTTTGATATGTGATAAAACCAAAAACAAACCAAACCAATCCATTTCTGAGAGGTTGGGTGGAGTGCAATCGTTGCCATTATTCTCAGATCGAAGTAAGTGTACTTGTTAGGACGCCATCAAATAGGCCAGTTAGCTGGGGAGGCAATAAAAGACGCCGACTGTATCTCTACAGAGAGGTAAGACCCCTCCCCACAAACGAATGTCCCTGTTTATGACACTAAACCATCTTATGGTGAAGCTCTAGTCCTGGAACTTGGGATGGCTTGGCTTGGTTTTATGAGTATCAAACATTATAGGTTATTCAAGGCTAAATATTCTTGGACATGTGCATTTAAAACACATTTTGTTAATAACATTTTTAAATGAGCCTGAGCTCTTTTTTGCACACGGTTAAATGGTTCCAAGTATTGCTATATAATACGAATAATTTTATTAACTATTAACCCTTTGTTTGTACACAATTAAATGGTTCCAATTATTGTTATGTATCATTAACAATTCTATTAACTATCAGTCATTTGTTTACACACAGTTAAATCATCAAACAGTTCTATTCAAAACAATTCAATTTTGCATAAGTCATTTGTTTGCACTCAGTTTAAATAAGCAAGCAGTTCTATTAGGCGCATAGATAAGACCTTAGGTGCTACAACTCCGGGATAGAGTGGATCTGATAGTAATGGCCAATAAGGAGTACACCGCATTCCCCAAAGTTCCTGGATCTTTTGTGAATATGGAGTACCCCTTTATATCCATTAGTATTATTTCCACTCTGAACCGGATTGGTAGTATATGTTATGGCCCCACTAGCGGCCCAAATGAAAATATTTAATCATTTTCTCTACTTGAAACAATTTAACTGTGTACAAACTAATGACTGTTAAATTAAATTATTGGTATTACATAACTGTTGTGATGATGGCAAAAGAAAGACACGGGGAACACAAAAAGATTGATATAAAAACATATATATTCAAGTAATAGAAACAAGATACAAGTGAACCTGGTTAAACAGTAGTTAGTTAATTCTATTTACCCAACCCCTCCGCTCGGGTAGGATATGACACAAGGTCGATTTTTTAAGCGGCGTTTAACAGGTTTAAATTCAGAGTTTTTCCTTCTCCTAGACTAGTTGCCTCACCAAGGCTGAAGAACCTAGTCTGTCCTACTATTTACCCATAGCTGGAGAGAGAATAATTGGATTCATACCTTTCCCAAGGGTATTAGTGCTATGTGAAATGTAATCAGTCTCGTCCAGGATTTGAACTCGTGTCGCCGTGTCCATTTCCTACGACGATAACCATTACACCACGGGCACCTCCAATTCAGATAATAAACTACTAAATGATTTAAAATGGACGTGATTGTAGATGTTTGTACAAGTGGGGAGTCTACGAGACGTAAAAATTAACCTGCTGGACTGTGACGTCGTAGTAATCGAGTTCGAACTACTCTCGTGCTATAACGATTTTTTTTATTGACTGATATTCTCGGAAAGGCATGAACCCTCTTATCTATCCAGATATGAGTAAAATCGTAACACTGCTGTTTTACAAGAATTGCTTTGGCATTAAATAACCCAGGAAGGTTGATATGAGTTCGAACAACTCTCGTGCTATAACGATTTTTTTTTATTGACTGATGTTCTCGGAAAGGCATGAACCCTCTTATCTATCCAGATATGAGTAAAATCGTAACACTGCTGTTTTACAAGAATTGCTTTGGCATTACATAACCCAGGAAAGTTGATATGCCAATAAAAGAAATCAAAGCAAACCATTTTTATACTTTATATATTTGGACATGATAGTTGTTAGATTGCTCTGATGGAGGGGCTTACAATTCTCTGAGCCTGATCGGTAGAATCTGTCGGGGTCCCATTAATGGTGTAAATAGATATGTTTGCGATAATAAGTGTTTACCAGTTTAAAATGATTATAAAGACAATTTTTGTACGTTATATGACAGGAGGCTATAATTGTTAACCTACCTCGGCATAAGATTCGGCCCAGTTACCTGGGGCAGTAGAATACACCGACTGCATTAAACAATCTAATGGCGAGGCTCCAGTAATGCTGGAGCTTTGGGGAATGTGGAGAAGCCCTTCATTGACATCGCTCCCAGGTCACCTCTGGCTCAGTGTGTTAGTACTTATCTATGGGTCAATTAAAGCTATTTGACATTTAAACTAAGTGCAAACAAATGACTTATGCTAAATTGAATTGTTTGAAATAGAACTGTTTGATCACTTAACTGAATCTACAAAATTTCTTTACAAATTATATATCTAATATATATTTAAGAGGATTTGGCGTTAAATAACCAACAATGGTCGGTATACCATAAAACCAAACCAAACCAAACCAAACCATCCCATTGCTTTTTCATGTATTTATTTATCAATTTTATCTTCCCTACCCCGTCACACTTCGTGGTGTAATGGTTACTATCGAACAAAATGGATCACGGCACCCTGAGTTCAAACCTCAACAAGGCTGTTTTCATTTCACATAGCAATGATACTTTTGCGAAAGGTATGAATCCAGCTATTCTTCCTCCAGACATGCATGAATGGTAATGTACCATTGACATGATATGGCTATGTGTGAAACGTACATCGAATGTCCATAAAGATAGAACATAGGAATTTCGAAACACGAAAAACACTTACGACTTCTCAGATCAGGTCCGAAACTTTTTATAACCTTTGAGTTTAAAGGTTCTTCGACATAAGGAGAGTGATACACATTCTTTCTATTCTGGCTTTTTCATCTGCCCCCCACCATCTCGTGCGACACCTGCCCAAGGGCTCCGTGAGCAAGCGAAAGTCAACCCTTCTCGTTCGGAGTCTAGTTTCAACTCAACTAACTTTCTCCAAAATTCCCCAAATCCTCCGCGCGCTTCCGGTGCGTGACGTCATTCGCACTTGCTAGCCCCGTTTCCCATCTGTGCTATTGTGACATCTCTGAATGACACGTCCGCTCCGCACGCGCGCGTGAACACCTGTGTTAACGTTGCACCTAAGTAACCCATGCACTGAGCCGAAAGGTTCTCAGCCTGACTAAACCCAAAGGCATAAAACGAAATCCCTCGGCCATTATATTACAGTAGGGTCAGACTGGAATCTTTAACTATGGCATGGCAACACTCTTAATACAAAGCTCTTCTTAAAAATTGATCTTGTGTCGCATCCAGGCGGAGGAGTCGAGTAAATACATACCCTGATCTTTTTGTCGTTCTTTTTTGGAAGTTTGAATTCCAATGAGGTTATCGTTGTAGAAAAGGGTACTTGGTGAGCCTGTGGTTTGATTGAATTGTTTGTAATACGTAGCAATACTTGGAACTATTTAACTTTGTCGACTTAAGTTTAGAAATCATAGCATATATGTATAAACCGGATTTGGCATTAAATAACCTACAATAACGGATATGCCATAAAACCAAATTAAAATAAATCATATATATTCCATATATATGTATAAACCGGATTTGGCATTAAATAACCTACTATGGTTGATATGCCATAAAACCAAGTCAAAATAAATCATATATATTCAGTATAAATGTATAAACCGGATTTGGCATTAAATAACCTACTATGGTTGATATGCCATAAAACCAAGTCAAAATAAATCATATATATTCAGTATAAATATATAAAACGGATTAGGCATTAAATAACCTACTGTGGTTGATATGCCATAAAAACAAGTTAAAATTAATCATATATATTCAATACATATGTATAAACCGGATTAGCGCAAGGATGTTCATTATATTAACCTCAAATTGTTGTATACTTCTCATAGACCCAACCAAGACCATAATCAAAGATAATGAACGAACTTCAATCACAATAGTGATACAAATCCAAATACAGGCAGACTCTGTTGTTTCAGATACGAACGGTTTATTAATTTCTTGATTTCGGTTCATGGCGACGCGAGGAGAGAGACACAATTCTTACTATGCTGACACACACCCCAACGTGCGGTGCATATTGTGATGTTTAAAATCTCAATTCATCTCTATCAATCGAGACCAGAAAAACCCAACAACAACTCTCAACGGTCGAAATCCAACTCTCGCCTCATTGGTCCAATCCCAACTCATGTCTTCTCAAAATACTCAAATTCTCAGGACCATCTTTTCCGGGCATGACGTCCTCCAAACTTCAGCCCCATTTCCTGTTTGGGGGTTTATTATGATAAATAATGATTGTCATATCCTTTGCGCGCGAGCCTAAAACTGCACCCAATGACTATGCACCTGAACTAAGAGACACACTTCTTAAAAACTTATGCTAACCATACTATATGACCCCACCCCACGCGCGGCGCATCTTGTGATGTTTAAGATCTCAATTCATCTCCCCCGGTCGGAACCCGAAAAAATTAACCGCAACCGCAACGGTTGAAAACACAACTCTCTACCTCCATTGGGTGTCCTCGTGGTGTAATGGTTAAAGCGATGAATTGCGGAATCGTAGTACGCGAGTTCGTACTCCAGTCGCGCTATTATGTTCACTTTCGGGCAAATACCCTTGGGTAAGGTATGAACCCCCTTATTCTCCCTCCAGCTATGGGTAAATAGTAGGACGGACTAGGTTCTTCAGCCTTGTTGAGGCAACTAGTCTAGGAGAAGGAAAACTCTGAATTCAAACCTGTTAAACTCCGCTTAAAAATTGACCTTGTGTCATATCCTGTCCGAGCGGAGGGGTTGGTAAATAGTACCTCCATGGTTCAATCTCAACTGACCCTTTTTCAAAATCTTCAAATTCTCGGGACCATTTTTCTGGGCATGACGTCATCCACACGCAAGCCCCATTTCCTGTCAGGGGTTTTATTATGACAATGATGATTGTCATATCCTTTGCGCACGAGCGTAAAACTCCACCCAATGACCTGAACTCTTAACCCGAATAATTCAAAGCCCAACCAAACTGAATGATAAAATATAATTAACGAGAAATGATTAATATAAAAAAAATCATTCCTTAATTATATAACAAAATAATACTGGGAGACTTATAAAGTACCTCAAAATTTCTGAATAGAAAGTATATATACGTACATTAAAGTGTGTCAGAAACACCTCATGCATTTTAAACAGTCACTAGCGTTGTGCTTGTGGACTTTGGCAAGTGGTAATGGTACCTACATCTAGCTAATATCCTATCATTACTTTTTCAAATAGGATCAGTCATGATCATGGATTTGTTCGGCGCTTTTGTTGTTGAAAGTTTTTAAAAGACTGCTGTTGAAAGTTTTTAAAAGACTACTGATTCTCTAATTGCTACATAGAGAGCTTTTTATGCTCATTTCATTTAACATCAGAATGATGCTGTTCTGGATAGAATTTACAACTCAGTATCGATATAATGATCCTTTTGTCTCCGAATTACAATTTTAGATCCTTCTCTTTGTTTTGTTTTGTTTTTTGTTTTTTTGTTTTTGCTTTTTTTTTGTTGCTTTTTTATTGCTTATTTGCCGCATTCGTTGTCTTCTTCTTCTTCTTCTTCTTCTTCTTCTTCTTCTTCTTCTTTAATATTTAAGTTCTTCTTCTTCTTTAATGTTTGATTTCTTCTTCTTCTTCTTCTTCTTCTTCTTTAATATTTAAGTTCTTCTTCTTCTTCTTCTTCTTCTTCTATAATATTTAAGTTCTTCTTCTTCTTCTTCTTCTTCTTCTTCTTCTTTTTCTTCTTCTTCTTCTTCTTCTTCTTCTTCTTCTATATTAGCTTTTACTCCTTTTTCTTTCTTCAACATTTATCTCATCATTTTTCATTTCTGCTTCCTCTTCTTCCTCTTCTTCTTTAGTTCCTATGTGTTACCTGTCTACACATGACATTGTTTTCTGAGATTCTTATATTTTCTAACAGAGACCATTTTCTTCAAGACAAAAAACGAAAACAAACAAAATCAATAATAAAGAAAAAATTGTGGAAGGGTAAACCTTTATGCATCCATTAAATACCTGAAAAGTAAAGAAAAAATACGTAATTTTCCAAAGAATATTTACTTCTGCTTTTGCTTAAGTTTTTAATTTCTTTTATAACGATCATCTACCCACTCACCCATCCTCAACACAAGAACTGCTTGCTGCTACCTTGTTGCACTTTGTCGCTACTTTGCTGCTACCTTGTTGCACTTTGTCGCTACTTTGCTGCTACGTTGTTGTACTTTGTCGCTACGTTGCTACTCACTTGTTGCACTTTGTAGCAATTTTCCTGCTACCTTGTTGCACTTTGTTTGCTACTTTGCTGTTCACTTGTTGCACTTTGTCGCTACTTTGCTGCTACCTTGTTGCACTTTGTCGCTACTTTGCTGCTACGTTGTTGTACTTTGTCGCTACGTGGCTACTCACTTGTTGCACTTTGTAGCAATTTTCCTGCTACCTTGTTGCACTTAGTTTGCTACTTTGCTGTTCACTTATTTCACTTTGTCGCTACTTTGCTCCTACCTTGTTGCACTTTGTCGATACTTTCCTGCGATCTTGTTGCACTTTGTAACTACTTTGCTGCTACCTTGTTGCACTTTGTCGCTACTTTGGTGCTCTTGTGATACACTTTGTCGCTATTGTGCTCTCATTGCACTTTATCACTACTGTGCTGCTCATTTGTTGAACTTTGTCGCTACTTTGCTTCTCTCTTGTTGCACTTTGTCGCTACTTTGCTGCTTCCCTGTTGCACTTTGTAGGTACTTTGCTGCTATCTTGTTGCACTTTGTCGCTACTTCGCTGCTCACTTGTTGCACTCTGTCACTACTTTGCTTCTATCTAGTTGCTCTTTGTCGCTACTTTGCTGCTACCTTGTTGCACTTTGTAGCTACTTTGCCGCTATCTCATTGCTCTTTGTCGCTACTTTGCTGCTCACTTATTGCACTTTGTCGCTACTTTGCTGCTTCACTGTTGCACTTTGTTACTAGTTTGCTGCTACTTTGTTGCATTTTGTCGTTACATTGCTACTCACTTGTTGCTCTTTGTCGCTACTTTGCTGTTACCTTGTTGCACTTTGTCACTACTTTTGTGCTCATTTGTTGCACTTTGTCGCAACTTTGCTGCTACCTTGTTGCACTTTGTCGCTACTTTGCTGTTAACGTTTTGCACTTTGTCGCTACTTTGCTGCAACCTTGTTGCACTTTGTCTCTACTTTGCTGCTATCTTGTTGCCCTTTTTCGCTACTTGCTGCTATCTTGTTACACTTTGTCGCTACTTTGCTGCTCACTTGTTGCATTTTCTCGCTACTTTGCTGCTTTCCTGTTGCACTTTGTCACTATTTTGCTGCTATCTTATTGCACTCTGTCGCTACTTTGCTGCTACCTTTTTGCTCTTATTACATGATTCATTTCTTTCTTTTATTTTGCTTGTAAGCAATCAACTCGTATGCATTATCATGGCAACCCACTTTTCCACAAAAGGACAAACGACGAAAAAAATTACTATTATTTTTCTAAGAATGCATTCTTTTTTCTTGTTATTATCAATATTATCCTGCTGAAACCTCTAAATGTAAATCCAAATAATATAGCTACTGCGACAACTACTTTGTTGATACTACAATAGCAGCTAGAACTACCACCACCACTACTACTACTACAACTAATAATAATGATGACAATAAAGGGAGTCTCCTGAATAGTGGGTTTTACCGTCCCGGCTGACCACAGAGTGAAAATCAAAGAAAACAAAACCAGAGATCTAAAAATATTATTGAACATGAAAGTGACAGTGAAACTATTTATAATAGGTACGCTCATCTAAACTACTACATTACTAAGACCGGCCAGAATACCGAGGAGAGTCCTGGAGACTTGAGAAGACTTGCTGTCACTCAGATTTCAATGAAGGGCAAATAGCTAATGCTGGTAGGGAGAATTCGCGAGGAGTATGATAATATAAGTTCTGGAGAATTCTGGAAGCCGACACCATGAAACAAGAAGAGATGAAAGGGAAAAAAAAAGAAAAGAAAAGAGTTCTTCAGAAGGACGAGAAAATTTCTCGAAACTAAGCCCTACAGTAGAAATTTCTGTACAAATAAAGTATCTCGGGTAGTAGTAAGTAAAAGTAAAGTTGGCGACCTTAGTCGAGGGCGACCAGAAGGCTCCCTTTTCTATAGCTACTACACTGAGGTGTACGGGAGGGCGCTACTCCTTTCTCTGGATTGCTCCACTTTATTCTTGATACGTACCATATATTGCTGACTGTTAAGCAAGGAGGTATCAAGAAACCATTTTTGAAATCTTTGGTATGACGTGACCTGGGATTGAACTCAGGTTTCCCGGACAATTGGCGAACACTCTACCCACTAGGCCAATGAGACGGTTTGTAGTTAGTAAATAAATATAAAAGTTGAGCACTAAAATATTGTTCACCTAAAACTTCTTTCAACATTTAACTTGCATTTAATAGATTAAAAATTAGCCAGCAATCAATGGTCAAGAATTATGTAGAGTGTTTTTTGCTATTTACTAAAATTTCCTTAGTCTGGCACATGAATCTTAAATTGCTTATAATTCTTGCTGTTCTTTAATGGTTACCCATCTAAATACTAAATAGACTCATTGCTGTTTAATTTTAGTGATCTAGTAGCAACTGTCTCAAGTCAAGTTGGGGTTACTGTTATATAATTGAACTCCGCTTAAAAAATTGACCTTGTGTCATATCCTGCCCGAGCGGAGGGGTTGGTAAATAGTATATAATTGCGGAAGGATTTTTTTTATATTATCATTTTTCGTTGGTTATATCTTTCGGTTTAGTTAGGCTTAGAACTTTTCGGCTTAGTGCACGGGTAGGGGCACACATTAAGCGCAGGTTTTCACACTCGCGCGGGGAGGATGTGACGATCACAGATGTCATAATAAAAACCCCGGATAGGAAATGGAACTGGGGATGTGAATGATGTCATGCCCGGAAGCGATGAACTGGGATTCTTAGGTATTTTGAAAAAAGCAGTTAGTCGAGATTTGAACCTAGAGGAGGCGAGTTGATTTTTGAATCTGGACGAGGCCAGTCCAGTTGTGTGCTATAGGATGTGCTTTGCGTTGTTGGGTCAGATGGAACAGTCAGCATAGTAAAAATTGTGTCTCTCTCTCTTCTCGTGTCGAAAACCTTTTTAGGTTTTCGACACGAGAAGAGAAAGAAGGTAATAAAAGTTTCGTACCTGAACTACCGAGAATCGTCAGTGTTTTTGGATTCCTATGCATATGTAATGTTACATTACTATAGAATCCAGTTATTATATGCATAAAAAAAGCATTGCTTATGGTTTTACTATAGAAAAATACTGAAAGTTCAGAAGATTGGTTGGTTGATTTTAAGGTATGTCAACTATTGTCGAGTTATTTAATGCCGTTTTTTTAAGCAGTCATATAGTTTCAAATAACTAATAACAAACAGTTATATAGTTTCAAGTATTTCTTGCCAATACCAATAAGCCCCCACACCTTGGTAAGATACTCAGGAAGGTTCTTCAGACAAATGAAGCAAACGATAAAAAAAAGTCGATGTTTATGCACAAGATTTTAGATCCGAAATAAGACATAGACTACATTAAAAAGAGCAAAGAAGCGCTTATAAAAATAGTTAATAATTGCACTGGCAACGTAGGTACAGACAGAAAACTCACAATAAATAGGGAAAAAAAGATTGTAAAAAAATAACTATATGGTTTGGTTCGAGCTGGTTTGATGGCATATAAAACATTTTAGGTTATTTAATGCCTAAATCCTCTTTAAACATATATTAAATATATATGATTTGGTTTGGTTGGATTTTATAGCATATTAACCATTGTAGGTTATTCAATGCCAAATCCATTTTCATGCATATAGAAAGTTCCATTTGCAACAATAGATTTTAACATGAGTACACCATCTTAATTTAAAAACAGTTCTATTTCAAACAATTCAGGATAAGTACAGTTTTTTGTTTAAACACCGTTAAATGTAAAAACAATTCTACTTCAATCAATTTAGTTTAGCATAAGTACACAGTTTTGTTCAATTTAATATAGGACCCAATTAGTTTAGTTCTATTTTAAGATAGGACCCAATCAAAGCCAAAGTGGACCTGGGAGCGATGGCATTGAAATTCTTGGACAAATGCTTGGACCTTGCTAAAGACTTAACAAAGCTCTGGAAGATGAGGGTGACGGTGATTCCAATCATAATTGATGCCATTGGAAATGTACTTAGGCTTGGAAAAAGGACTTGAATAGATTTGGTTTGATTCGGTTTGGTTTTATTTCCCATCAACCATGGTAGATTATTAATGCCAAATCCATTTTTATACATTTTTAGTTTAGTATTAGTATATTCTTTTGTTTACACATAGTTTAATGTCAAAGCAGTTCTATTTTAAACAATTCAAATTTAGCATTAGTACACAATTTACTTCTATTTGACCCATAGATAGGATCCTATCCGGTGCTACCACTCCCGGCCAGAGTGGAGCGATGGTAATGAAGGACTACTCCGCATTACTGGAGCCTCAACATCAGATTGTTTAGTGTCATACACAGGACACCCGTTGGGGGTCTTACCCCTCTACAGAGAAGCAGTCGGTGTGTTCTACAGCCCCAGCCGATTGGGCAACTCTTGAAGAGTAGGAAATCAGAGGATGAATCGAGACCATCCAGACTACAGCGTCATCGAAATCAGCCAAAATACACAGAAGAGATGGGACTGAGGAGACCTACTGTCACTTAGACTCCACTGAAAGACCATCAACTAACACTGGTGTGATAAACTTACAAGGAATAATAATAATAATAATAATAATAATAATAATAATAACGATCAGACCTTATATTAATCAACAAAAAAGAGAGAATTTGCCACATTGTCGACTTTGTTGTCCCGACGGACCACAGAATAATTCTGAAGGAAAGTGAAAAGAAAGATAAGTACCTCTACCTTGCTAGAGAATTGAAAAAGCTGTGGAACATGAAAGTAACGATTGTGCCAATTGTGATTGGTGCTTTTAGCACAATAACTGAAGGATTATTAAAAGGCCTGGAGGACTCGGAATTTGGCGGACAGGTAGAGACTATCCAAATGAGAGCATTGCTGAGAACGGCCAGAATCCTGAGATGAGTCCTGGAGACTTGAGGAGACTTGCTGTCACTCAAATTCCTGTGAAAAACCATCAGCTAACATTGATGTGAAAAACTCTAAAGAAGTAAATAATAATAATAGTACCAATTGTGATTGGTGCTTTTGGCACGGTAACTAAAGGATTATTAAAGGGCCTGGAGGATTTGGAAGTTGGCAGACGGGTGGAGACCATCCAAACGACAGCATTATTGAAGACGTCCAGAATACTGAGAAGAGTCTTGGGGACATGAGAAGACTTGCTGTCACTCAATCTTCAGTGAAAGATCATCACCTAACGCTGATTTGAAAAACTCTAATGAGTAAATATGAATAAAAACAAAAAAAAAAAACTTCTGCAGAAGTGAAAAATCAGAGAGGTATTTCTAGGCAGATGCGCTTTCGCCATTACCAGATGCGCTTTCGCCATTACTATTTGTAAAAGCAAATCAGACGCTTAGGAAATGCGCTGGGGGCTACAAATTTATTAAATCGCAAAAAAAGATTAATCACTAAATGTACATGGACGAAATCAAATTGCTTGCAAAAAAAAAAAAAACGGAATTGGATACTCTAATACAAACAATAAGGATTTAGAGATAGGATATAGGGATAGAATCTGGCACAGAAAAATGAGCCATGTTAATATTGAAGACTGAAAAAGAATGGAAGGAATAGAACTGACAAATTAAAAAAGAATCAGAACGCTTAATGAAAAAGAAAAGGATAAGTACATGGAAATATTAAAAGCGGACACCATCAAACAGGACACACGCCGGTTGTCCGTATTTGTCGGCACCCAGATCTGGTCAGGTGTCTGTTTCCGGTGGCAGTCGGTGGAGGCCGTCTGACATGGATTCCAGGTAGCTGTCATTCTTGTCGGATGCGCCAAGACCGGTATCCTCGAGCCTCAGGGGACCGTCCCCCAAGGCTCTAACTCTCCTAGGAGGGTCTAAGTTTATTGCCTGGCGCCTGACACGCATCCTTTTTAGGAGAATACCGCCGGAGCACGAGGCATTTTTGTGCTGCACCTGAGCCAATCTAAAACAAGGCCTTGTACTACACACGTCTGGTTGGAGGGACGTACGACAAATACCGACACCATCAAACAAAGGGAGATGAAAGAAAAAAAATAACAAAAGAGTAGCGCAGAAGAACGAGAAAGCTTCTCGAAAACAAACTCTGCAGCAGAAATCTCATCAAAGAGATATACAGCTGGGCTGTCCTGCTAGTAATATACTCGGAACCATTCTTGAAATGGACGAGGGTAGAACTTCAACAAATGGACCTGGGGATAAGAAAGTTGATGACTATGCATAAAGCCTTACGTCCTAGAGATGAGTAATGTCAAGAAAAGAAAGAGGAAGCTTTGAAGATAGCACGGATGCATCACAATAAGAGGATTCGAACACACCATCAAAGAGAGCAAAGATAGACTTATTGCAGCGACCAGAAATAACACCGAAAACATAAAGACAAACAGAACCACCACTAAAAAACAGAAATATGAAGACAAAAACCGTAAGGATATTTTAAGCTGTACATTTTCTTTTTCAAATAAAGTTGTAAATAATGTTGTAAATTGAATCACCATGACCAGAAACCCCGGCAAACACTTGCATGCGACATACGGAACCACTGGACATCTGTTTCGACCTTATTACGTTTCATCAGCAGTGTTTACCGTGATCCTCCCCACTGGAGATTGAACCAGTGAGAAAAGAATTAGGAGCCGAAACTCTACCACTGATCCACCTTGAGGTTATAATAATTACGCGGATGCGAATTTCTTATCCTCTTAGGAAGACGTTGCCCTGGAGGTGACCATGTCCACTGTAAAGAGTACGGATGTAACTTACAAGACACATTCAGGTTAATTGGCCGTGCAATTGCCATGACAAGTTAATTTGGCATTGCTTGTGTGCGATGTGGACCGGTGGTTCTATGGTAGAGTTTCGGCTCTGCATTCTGTGATGGTTGTTTCGATCTCTAGTCGCTGGGATCACGGCATAAACTGCTGAGGAGACCTAAACAGGTTGAAACAACTGTCCAGTGGATCCATATGTCGCACGCAAGTGTTTGCCGGATTTCCTGGCCTTGGTAATTCAATTTACGAAATTTTAAGCGACAAACTGGTGAAATCTTACACGAGAAGACCTGGACTTGGCTAAAGAAGGAAAACCTCAAGAGAGAAACTGAATCTATTCTAATAGCTGCACAAAACAAGGACCAATTATGTTAAAGCAAAAACCAATAATACGCAACTGAATAACAAGTGTAGGTCATGTGATAGAGATGAAACTATCAAGAAGCGAATGCAGCAAATTAGCGCAGAAAGAGAATAAAACTAGACACGATAGGGTAAAGAATGAGATCCACTGTTTCCCATCCAAACAAGTAGTATATGCATAACCCAGAATCCGTCCAAGACAAGAAGATGCATAAAATTCACCAGGATTTTAAAATAAAATCAGATCACCTAATGCCAGCACAAAGACCAAACCTAACGATTGTCCACAACAAAAGAGAACCTGACGAATAGTGGACATTGCTTTCCCACCGGACCACAAAGTAAAAAGAAAAGAAAACGAAAAAAGAGAAAAGTATTTGGACCTCACTAGAGAACTAAAAAAAGAAGTAGAATATGTGAGTAACAGTCAAACCAATTGTAATTGGCGCATTTGGAATGGTTCCCTAAGGCTTAGAAAAAGGACTGGATGATTTGGAAAACAGCGGACGAATTGAAACCATCAAGACTAGATCTTTGTTAAGATCGGACAAAATACTGAGAAGAGTTCTGGAGACCTGGAAAGACTTTCTGTCACTCAGGCTCCCGTGAAAAACCATCAGCTAACGCTGGCGTGAAAAACTTGCAATATGTAGTGCAGCAACTTATCGCAAAATAATTATAAGACTAAACATGACTGGGTGGGGAAGCTGATCCATTGGGAATTATGCAAAAATTTAGATTTCCCTATACAAACAAGTTGTATAAGCACAACTAAGAATCCATCCTTGAAAATGAGACGCAAAAACTTTTCTGCGATTTTGAGATACGAAGAGATCGCCAAATCTTGGCTTGACGACCAGAACTAGTGATAGTGAACGACAAAAAAAGGGAACCAGCTGGACAATAGACTTTGCCATCTCATAGACCATAGTGTAAAAAAACAAAGTAAACGAAAAGACGTTGTAAGATCATTTCGAATACTTAGAAGAATCCAAGAGACCGGTGAAGACTTGTTGTCACTTGGACTCTTGTGAAAGATATGTTGAAACTGAAGTGAAAAATTCTCAAGAAGTAAAACAACAGCAACAACAACAATAATAATGATGATAATTCGTGGACTTTTCCGTCCCAACAGACCACAAAGTAAACATAAAAGAAATCGAAAAGAGAGAAAAATATTTGGACCTTGCCAAAGAATTGAAAAAGCTGTGGAACATAAATGTGACGGTGATACCGATTATAGTTAGTGCGGTCATAACAATCCCGAGTGTTTGGTAAAGGAGCTGGAAGAGTTGAAAGTCGGAGGACACGGCCGAGACTATCTAGGCTATAGCATTGTTGAGGTCATCCAGAATACTGCGAAGGGTCCTGGAGACTTGTGGAGACTTGCGGTCATTCAGACCTCAGTGAAAGACCATCAGCTCACGCTGTTGTGAATAAGTTGCAAGGAGTAAAATGACACACACCAACTCCTATGGGACTTCGACATACAAACGAATCACCTAATCTCGGCCAGAAGATCAGACCTTATAATAATCAACAAAATAAAAAAAAAGAAAACCTGCAAAATTGTCGACTTTGCTGTCCCGGCTGACCACAGAATAAAACTGAAAGAATGTGAAAAGAGCTCGACCTTGCTAGAGAATTGAAAAAACTATGGAACATGTAGGTGACAATTATACCTATTGTGATTGGTGCTTTTGGCACGGTAACTAAAGGATTATTAAAAGGCCCGGAGGATTTGGAGTTTGGCAGCCGAGTGGAGACCATCCAAACAACAGCATTATTGAAAACGGCCAGAATACAGAGAAGAGTCCTGGAGACTTGAGGAGACTTGCTGTCACTCAATCTCCGGTGAAAGACCATCAGCTTACACTGATGTGAAAAACTTTAATGAGTAAATAATAATAATAATAATAATAATAATAATAATAATAATAATAATAATCGAATGCAGCCAACTAGCAGTAATTGAACATTTACTATCACCTATAATTCGTACAATGAATTTGTATGTTTCATGTATGTGTGACCCATATGGATGTCAATGAATGTCAAGTCATATGTATTCTTGCGTTCCAATGATTTACAGACAGATGTTGCTTATGTAGACGCCAAACAATGAGGCAAGGCAATTAAAATAGTTGAAAATTCTACGCCGGTTGAAATATTGCTATATTATAGTGACTAACAATCAGCGACTACTAATAAAATTCTGTCTGAAGGAATGCCTTATCTGAACGCCACGTCCGAATATTTAGGGGAAATTCGACTCCCGCCTGTGTAAATAAGAAAGCAGCATATTTCAGATTACGACATAAGAACTGGCCTATAAAATCTCTCAAATCTGATTTGGAACGATGACTTTTATAGCAAGTCTTCCTTTAAATCGGATTTGGGTACAAGGATATTTGTTACCAAATTTATGTCGCGAAAAATACATAATTCAAACAGCAAAAAAAAAAAAAGCCCGTCTGCTAAACAAATATTGACTATTATCGTATTTATAATCCGTGGATGTAGAGGTTGCCATCAAAATAGCATACGACTGGATCTAATGATTGAGGGGTCGATTCCTTAAGATGGATTTCCCTAAAATGTAGCATTTGTGTCTAAATCAGTTTTATCTTATTAATCAATGCGATAAAAATGAACAGTTTGTGAATGTTTCATTGACAAGAAAACAGACTTTCTCTAAAGATAACATTCAAGTATGGCTGACCTTGGAGTATTTTGAATCCAAAAAAAACTTTGAAACTGTCTTTTTAGATGTAAATAAAAAAAAATTGACCTGACTATCGGCGAGACTTAGAATATGCTGGCTGTATCCTCTGCAGAAGAAGTGGGAACCAATTTAAAAAAAAGGAGGCCGTAAACTTCATTTGATGGTGAGGTTTCATTTCTGGAGATCAGTTAAGTGCGGATTATACATATACAAGCATATGGGCACCTAGGGTTGTGTAATGGTTAACAAGCTAGACTAGCAAACCTTTACGAGTGTGTTTGATTCTCATTAAGTGTCCATTCATACGGCTTTGTGCCACATCTAAGAAAAAAAAAAGCTTAGTGAATTACTACATATACAAGCATACATACAAACACACATATATATATATGTACATCTCCATATGTGTGTATCAGAATACACCGACTGGATCTCTGCAGAAGAGTAAGACCCTCCCAATAAATGTCCTGGATATGACACTAAACAATCTGATGATGAGGCTCCAGTAATACTGTAGCTTTGGGGAATATATATATATATATATATATATATACAGGTTGGTTTAGTTGTCAATTTCCGTACCGACACACCGATTGTCTTTGGGTGCTTATTTTCGATATATACAAGCATATATACATTGTATAAGCCTCATAAGGGCACCTTTGGTGGTGTAACGGTAAGCAAGCTAGACTAGCAAACCTACACGAGTATGACCGTGAACTACATCTGCATCCAATTCAACCCGTCCATTCATTCGGCCTTGTGCCACATCGAAGCAAAGAGCTTCGTAAATTACTAGGCGCCTCTGGTGGTGTAATGGTTAGCATGCTCGACTAGCAAACCTACACGAGTGAGTTCGAGTCTCATTGGGTGCCCCATTCATTCGGCCTTGTGCCACATCGAAGCAAAGAGCTTCGTAAATTACTAGGCGCCTCTGGTGGTGTAATGGTTAGCATGCTCGACTAGCAAACCTACACGAGTGAGTTTGAGTCTCATTGGGCGCCCCATTCATTCGGCCTTGTGCCACATCGAAGCAAAGAGCTTCGTAAGTTACTAGGCACCTCTGGTGGTGTAATGGTTAGCATGCTCGACTAGCAAACCTACACGAGTGAGTTCGAGTCTCATTGGGTGCCCCTTTCATATGGCCTTGTGCCACATCTAAGCAAAAAAAAAGCTTAGTAAATTTCCATTGTATAAGCCTCATCTACATTTTTACATTTATACAATACAAAAAAAAAAAAATAGATGACATGAATTAAATGCATTGAGAACTGGATTCGATTTAGTGCCTGATTAGCAACACCTTTTTTTTTTATTTGGGGGTGGTCTTACTTCTCTGCAGAGAATTCTGTTAGCCTATTTCTAGAGCCACCTTTGAAAAAATTGAATTAATGAAAAGGAGTAGTTGAGGTAAAAGGTAATTCCTGTTTCAGTGTCCTGGATTATTACATTGCTCAAATTCGACTTGAACCCCTGAGTCGGGTAGGTCGGAATACAGACGTGTTGTGGTGGTGTCCTCGTGGTGTAATGGTTAAAGTGCTAGACTGCGTAATCGTAGTAAGCCAGTTCGTACTCTAGTCGCGCTATTATGTTCATTTTCGGGCAAATACCCTTGGGAAAGGTAGGAATGTTGCATAGTCACAACCATGATACATATATAACTATACACATATACATGCAGAAACAAAATCAACAATAATGACGAACGAACACAGTTCTTTAGAAAAATATACCTCTCGCACTTTATTCAAAATGGTTACGAAAGTGTTATGTGTGAGTTGGAGACTGAACAAACTGCAACATATTGACCCCCAGTTCCTTTGTCTTTAGCAGGACTTCTTTCTCGTTCTGCTGCGCTGCTTAATCGGGGGTCCTGAGGGCCCATAGCCCTCTGCTGGGTGCTGGTTCTCTCTACAGCATCTTATCTCCAACTAACTGACTCCAACTAACTGAACCTGTCTATGGCCCCGGGCTATATAATTGTTTGACATCCACCTGCTTCTTGTGGGCGTCACATCTGCATCCAATTCAACCCGTCCAGAGTCAAGGTTAAACCCTGATATCTTCGACCGGATGCACCTGTTCCTTGACGGCTGGGTTGGAGGTCAATATGTAACAGGAACCCCCTTAACCACCCAGCTATTGATTAAATAGTACAACTACAGTTCTTCTAGGAGAATGGCTTTGGCATTAAATAACCTATGAAGGTTGATATGCCATTAAACAAAGAAACCAAACCAAACAGACCTGTTGTTGGCTTTTCTTTCCTTCAACATTGATGGACATATACATATAATTCTCACCTTTCTCCGTGACGCATACCTGACACTATTGGGTAAGTAGTTAAAAAGGTTGGTAGAATGCGCGGTGTAGAGTATTAAAAAGATCGTGGTATCGGATGGAAAAAGTCAACTTTTTCAAGGCCTCTTTTGCTTTTTCTTTATTTCCTGTTCAATAGATATTCGCAAATCGATTCGCCTGCTGACCAGTGCGTCAGTATGGAGGTGGGGGTGGGTAGGTTTTACTGAGCTTATTCTTTATCTACGTTCTCTCCCCGTCAGCGGAGAATACGCCGAATGCATCTTCTGAAAAAAACCTTCCCCACTAAAGTAAAAAAAAAGTGAGTCCACTGTTTCGATGGT
The DNA here is from genome assembly GCA_963585895.1 of Sepioteuthis lessoniana. NCBI lineage: Eukaryota > Metazoa > Mollusca > Cephalopoda > Myopsida > Loliginidae > Sepioteuthis > Sepioteuthis lessoniana. The sequence continues at coordinate 53,986,854 of OY757932.1, read as the reverse complement.
GAAGATCCAGTTCTGGAGCTCTTGACAATGGACAGTACCCTTAAATAGCAATTACTGCCAAACCCAGTCTGAGACGGAAAGTTAGGCTCCCATCTATGGATCAAAAAGACCTGATAGAAAATTATAATTATTGCATAGGAATACTTGAATCCGTATGACCGTGAACTAATTATTTGTATTAGCAAAGATTAGTTGATATCATATAACTGTTTCTTCATTATTCTTTTACAATGGCATATTCAAAATCATCATTGTAGAATAACAGTATTTGTACAATTTAACCCATTGTTGGGGTATAAGTGGGCTCAATACCTTTCCCAAAGGTATTAGTCAAAAAGTGGGCATCATAATACTACAGGATTCTAACTTGCTTACCACCATGCAACAGTCCAGCACGTCAGCAACTACACTCCGGAGATTTCCGCGATATGACTGGGTGAAAACAAATTATTATTATTATCATTATTGCTATCATTATTTTTTAAATTATTTTTACTCCTTTAGAGTTTTTCACATCCGTGTTAGCTGATGGTTTTTCACTGGAGTCTGAGTGACAGCAAGTCTCCTCTGGTCTCCAGGACTCGTCTCAGGATTCTGGCTGTTCTCAGCAATGCTTTCATTTGGATAGTATCTACCCGTCCGCCAACTTCCAAGTCCTCCAGGCCTTTTAGTAATCCTTTAGTTATTCTGCTTAAAGCACCAATCACAATTGGCACAATCGTTACTTTCATGTTCCACAGCTTTTTCAATTCTCTAGCAAGGTCGAGGTACTTATCCTTTTCACATTCCTTCAGATTTATTCTGTGGTCCACCGGGACAGCAAAGTCGACGATTTTACAGATTCTCATTTTTTTGTTGTTGATTATTATAAGGTCTGAACTTCTGGCCAGGATTAGGTGATCCGTTTGTATGTTAAAGTCCCATAGGAGTTTCTGAGTGTCATTTTCTAGGACAGGTGCTCGGTTGTGCATATAAAAGTAGTAGTAGTAGTAGTATAGTCCAAAAGTTTGTTTTAAAAATGGTTGCAGGAGTACATTGAAGATATGATCATGATTATAATTTAGGAATGAATCAAATTCCAGCATTAAAATACCCATTAGGAGTTGATGTACCATTAGATAAGCAAAACAGTACTGCATTTCCTTTACTACATTCCCTTAGCGAGAAATGTAGAAAAAATCCAGAGGATAAAGTTTAAGTTTCTTAGTTTAATAGCATATCAACATTCGTGGTTTATTTATAGCCAAAATCATCATTGTAGAATAAGAGTTGGTTTGGTTTCTTTGTTTAATGGCATATCAACCTTTGTAGGTTATTTAATACCAAAGCTATTCTCCAAGAAGAACAATAGTGGTACTATTTCACCCATAGCTGGGAGGATAAGGGGGTTCATACCTTTCCCAAGGGTATTTGCCCGAAGGTGAGCGTAATAGCGCGACAGGAGTACGAACTCGCTTACTATGATTCCACAGTCCATCGCTTTAACCATTACACCACGAGGACACCCGCCTAAGAGTTTGGGTATAGTTTAACTTATAACAAGGGAGGGGGATAAGGGAATTCATACTTTTCCCAAAGATATTCGTCCGAAAGTGAACACGTTAGCACGACTAGAGTTTGAACTTGTAATTTGCATAAAGATTTTAGAAAGCTGGTTTTAATAAATAACAGTCACGTGTGTTAAAAAAAGACTGGTTGAGAGGGTTACATAGGATGGCTATGTATAGGACAAACGTAGGTAGTTGGTTACACAGGATAGATATGTATAGGATAAAGGTAGGGGATGTCCTCGTGGTGTAATGGTTAAAGCGATGGACTGCAGAATCGTAGTAAGCGAGTTCGTACTCCAGTCGCGCTATTACGTTCTCTTTCAGGCAAATACCCTTAGGAAAGGTATGAACCCCCTTATAATGATATCATGGTCCAGAACGTTAGTTACTACACCACGGATAAAGGATGGTAGAGGGTTACATTGGATGAATATGTAGAGGATAAATAAAGGAAGAGGGTTACGTAGGATGGATATGTAAAGGATAAAGGTAGGTAGTGGGTTACATTGGATGAATAGGTAGAGGATAAAGGTAGGAAGAGGGTTACATTGGATTGCTATGTATAGGACAAAGCTAGTTAGAGGGTTACATAAGATGTATATGTATATATATATAGGATAAAGGTAGAGGGTTACACAGGATAGATATGTATAGGATAAAGGTAGGTTGAGAGTTACATAGGATGGATATGTATACGACAAAGGTAGGTAGAGGGTTACATAGGATGGATATGTCACGCGTTTTAAACAAGAAGGAGACATCTCTACATTAAATGACAAGCCTCTAAAATTAGAAAACCACTCCATATATCCCGGTAGCAATATCCATATTTACTAACCCCTCCCCTTGGGCAGGATATGACACAAGGTCAATTTTTTTTTAAGCAGAGTTTAACAGGTTTGAATTCAGAGTTTTCCTTCTCCTAGACTAGTTGCCTCACCAAGTCTGTCCTACTATTTACCCATAGCTGGAGGGAGAATAATTGGATTCATACCTTTCCCGAGGGTATTAGTGCTATGTGAAATGCAATCAGTCTCGTCCAGGATGTGAACTCGCGTCGCCGTGTCCATTTCCTACGACGATAACCATTACACCACGGTAGCAATATCTCATCTACAAAAACAGACATCAGCGTATGCCTAACGAAGGCATGAACTGCTATTGATAGGTTATCGATCATATGAAAATCTGGATATCTGTGAAGCTGTGGCTATGTAGGTACAACTGTAAGGCTACACCACCATGGAGAAAAAGCTAGATGAGAATTAGCAAGAATGCTACGCTGTTTTGAACAAATCCTGGAAATAGCACGCCAGAAAATAGTAGCCGTACAGTCACTTGCCCCTTCTCTCACAAACCATCCTAGTAAGATGAACAAGACAAGCGGGGCCCTGGTGGGAAAGTGAGGACGAACTTATAAGCGATGCTCTCTCATGAACTCCTACTCATGAATGCGCCAAGGTTGGCCGACCAGCAAAGACTTACATCTATCAGCTATGTGCAGACACTGGATGCAGTGTGGAGGACCTGCCAAGAGCAATGGACAATAGGGATGGATGGCGAGAGAGACAGAGAGAATCAGGGAACTCTGTGCTATCCTTACAACTTGATGTTGATGATGATGATAATTTTGTTCATTTGTAATTTTATGGCTTTTATTTTCATCTATGTAATCAATAATTTAGGTTATAACTTTTATTAGAAACTCATAAAAAAAGATATAAATTCCTAAGTTGAAAAAAATTACGCAAAAAATTTTGTGACGACAGTAATAAAAACAAAGAGTTGCATAGGGCTTAGATGGCTCACAGCTCACAGCGTCAACTGCTCCTTGGTGGTCACTCATTTAAGCTTTTCTGACGATATATATATATATATATATATATATATATATATATCATCATCATCATCATATCGTGCTGGCAGCACGGATATCCCTGACCCTCTCTCGCCACTCCTCCCTATCGTTCATCGCCCTAGGTAGGTCTTCAGGACAACAACCTGTATCCTCACATAGCTGCTGAATGTACGTTCGTGCTGGTCGTCCTGCTTTTGCGCGGCCGTGTGTGGGGATCCATAAGAGTACATCTCTTATGAGTTCATCTCTGCTTCTCCAGATATATATATATGTATATATATGAAATACCAGCCCATTAGCTTTTGGGTAGAGTGTTTGCCAATTGCCAGGGAGACCGGGGTTCAATCCCAGGTCGAGTCATAGCGAAGACTCAAAAAATGGTACTTGATATCTCATTGCTTAACGCTCAGTATTATAAAGTACGTATCAAGAGTAAAGTAGAGCAATCCAAGGGAAGGAGTAGCGCCTTTCCCTTGAACCCGATGTAGTAGCTATCGAAAAAGTAACCTTCAGGTTGCCCTCGACTACGTTCTTCAATTTATATATATATATATATATATATATATATTCATATATATATATATATATATATATATTTATGCATGTATATTTACATTTATAAATTCATAAGTATATATATATATATATATATATATTTCTTTAAGAAAAAACAAAACCGGTCACATTAGGATTATATTCCATCTTGTTATGTGTTTGATATAAATCAAAAAACACGAAAAAAATTAATTAACAGGACTTCTTCAGATCTTTACCAGGAAAATATAAATGTTCACTGTTGAATGGTTTGTTTTTTTTTTGTCCCGATGGAATTACTCCCAACTCCGGTTTAACTGGACCGAATAATACCTATATATGCATATATACATATGTAGATATATGCATGCATATATATATATATATATATATATATATATATGTGTATATATATATATAAATTTATATATAAATGTTTATATATATATATATATATATACATGTATATTTACTAGCTCTGACGAGAGCTCTGTTTTCAGCATCACTTGACTGTAATGAAATTACAATGGAAATATAAATATATATACATATAAATGGAAATATAATATATATACATATAAAAGGGTGCTCTGAAATTTGATTGGCTAAAAAATGACTTCCTCTGTGTTATCGATGACCTTTTTGAGCAATAACAAGCGAGTTACAGCTGGTTTGAAATTATTGCTTTCTTTCTCTTCAACTGGTTGCCGTACGAAGCCTAAAGAGCCCCGTCTGTTCCTCAATAGTTGAGGTTGGAAAGATAAAATGGATTCATGCCTTTTCCGGAGGCATTAATGTGAATAAAAATACAAACAGATTAGTCTAGGATTTGAATTCAGGTCAGTGACTTGATTTCCTTCAACAATATCCTTTATGCAAATCACCCTCAGACAGATAGACGAATATGACGATAAGCGTGATCTATCAGATAAAATAAAACGGGATTTCTTCCGAGCAACTGTATTATCAATACTATTATATGGATGCACCACATGAACGTTCACAAAACGCAGAAAGAGAAAAGCTAGACGGGAATTGCACAAGAATGTTACGAGGTATATTGAACAAATCCTGGAAACAGCACAGCACGAAACAACAGCTACTGTATGGCCACTTACATCCAATCTCTAAAACCATCCAAGTAAGACGAATAAGATATGCCAGACGCTGCTGAAGGAGCAAGGATGGACTCATGAGACGTTCTTCTAAGGATCTCCACGCATGAACGTGCTTGTGTTGGGCGACCAGCAAGAACTTATCTACAACAGTTTCGTGCAGACACAGGATGTAGTTTTGAAACCCAGCGAAGAGTGATGGGAGATAGGTACGGATGGAGAGAAAGCCATGGAAATACCTGAAAGTAAAGCGACCAAATGAATATGGTGATGATCCGGTAGATTTCTATACAAATGCATTTATATTACTCCTCTTGAAAGATATATATATATATATATATATATATATATATATCGTCATCATCGTGTGTCACGAGCAAGGATTTCCTTGACTCTCCCACTCCATTTGTCTCTATCGCCCATCGCATTTGGCTGGTCATCTCGATTATATCCCGTGTCTGTACAGAGCTGTTGTAGATAGGTTCTAGCCGGATGTCCAACATCTGCTCGTCCATGTGAAGGATTCCACAGGAGAACCTCGCTTATAAGATCGCCCTTACTTCTCCACTAGTGTCCTGCATGTCTTGTGCATCTTATTTGGATGGTTTTAGTGATGTGAGGTCGGTGGCCGTACAGCTGCAGTTTTATGGAAAGTTTCTTCCAGGATTTATTCAATTTGGCTCGCAGCATTCTTGTACAATAGCCATCAAGCTTTTTCTCCCTGCACTTAGTCAGCGTCCATGTGGTGCATCCATATAGTAGTATGGACAAGACTGCTGCTTGGGAAAATATGCGTTTAATTTTTTTTGGATGTGGATAAAACAGCGTAAAATTGCTTCGATCAAAATCAAACAAGTGACATCTTCATTCTAACTGGTAGCTCCTGGAAACTAGTGGACAAATTCACCTACCTCGGAAGCAGTGTCTCATCTACTGAAAATATCCTATATATATATATATATATACCTTCATGCACATTGATGCACACATTATTACCAAATAATGCAAATGTAAAATGCATTTAGATGTCTTTATATATATATATGAAGGACTCTTGCGTCGATTTCGAAGAAGAAAGACCGAACAGTTCGGATAAACATATGAACCGTTCGACACCCAACACAAATGAGTTGTTTACAGTGGTAGAGGTTTGTCTTGAACCAGTCACACTTCTTAGATAAGCTGATAAGAGAAAAATGGTGCACCAATGTACCAAATTTTCTCTTAAACAACACTCCTCGTGTTTTAAATTCAGAGTTTTTCATTCTCCTTGATTAGTTGCCATGCAACCCAATATAACCCAATATAACCTACTATTTTCCCAATATAACCCAATATAACCAATGCAACCAATGCAATATAACCAATATATCCCAATGCAACCCAATATAACCCAATATAACCTACTATTTTCCCCCAAAGCTGGTATTATGAGTAGTGTTTCCAATGGTCCGAGGGACTGGGGTTAGATCCAAGATCGAGTCATGCTAAAGACTCAAAAATGGTACTTGATGCTTCCTTGCTTAACATAGCATTATAAGGTACGGATCAAGGGTAAGAGAATCAGTCTAAAGAAAGGAGGATCACCTTCTCTTACACCTCGGTGTATTAGATATTGGAAATGAGCCTTCGAGTCGCCTTTGACAACGGTCGGCCAACTTATATATATATATATATATCCTCTTCAGTATCCTGCAATAAGTAAATAGTATACTGGGGTGCATGAATGTGTGTGTCTTTATAAAGAATACTTTATATATGTATATATCAACCCAAATTTTTCCCCATGCCCTCGATTCGACGCAAGTTTAATTTTCAAACTGGGCCATTGGCCTAATGAGTAGAGTGTTTATCAGTGGTCCGGGAGACGGGGTTCAATCCCAGGTCGAGTCATACCAAAGATTTAAAAAATGCTTCTTGATGCCTCTTTACTTAACTCGCAGCATTATAAGATAAGGATCAAGGGTAAAGTGGAGCAATCCAGGGAAAGGAGTTGTGCCCTCCCCTACACCTTGGTGTAGTAGCTATCGAAAAGGGAGTCTTCGGGTCACCCTCGACTAAAGTCACCAACTTTACTTTTATAAATGTTTTGAATTTAGTATTTACCTTCTGATTGCAGTAACAAAGCTAAAAAGACCAGTCAGCCTTATTATTTATTCATAGCTGATAGTTGAAGAGATAGAATAATTTCTCCACCAAAGATAATAGTGCAAAGGGAATTGCAAACAATATTGTCCGGGATTTATACTCGGGTCACCAAGTCCATATCCTATTACTATAACCGTTACGATAGATGCGCCTCTTATGCGTGTCCGTACTCACGTACATTTCTGTATGGATGCATTTGTATGATCATAAAGCAGAGGGCATGAAATTGTAATTTTACTAGGGTTGCTTTATATATATATATATATATATATATGTGTGTGTGTGTGTGTGTGTGCACGCGCTTATGTGTGTGTGTGAGTGTGTATGTGTACGTGTATGTACTTACTCAAAACCACCATCATGGATAGGATGCAACACAAAGCCAATTTTTTTCTTCTTCTTCTTCTTCTTCTTCTTCTTTTTTATTGTTTAAAGGCACCTCAAACTTCCTGGGTAATTCAATATAGTTGTACTGTTTAACTCCTATCTGGTGAGTATAAATGAGTTCATATCTTTCCCAAGGCTACCCGTTATGAAGTTCGAACTTGCTTACTAAGATTGCGCGGTCTTGCACGTTAGCCACGACGCCTCGGGTACTCCGCTCCAAGCCAAATTTAACTGTTTTGAATTCAAAGTTTTCCTTCACTGAGACCGGTTGCCTTACCAAAACTAAAGAGCCCAGTCTTACATTGCTATGAATGGAAGAGATTACACCACGGTAGCAATATCGCATCCATAAAAACAGACATCAGCATATGCCTAACGAAGGCATGAACTGCTATTGACAGGTTATCGATCATATGAAAATCTGGATATCTGCGAAGCTGTGGCTATGTAGGTACAACTGTAAGGCGGCACCACCTTGGCGCTAACGAAATGCATGGAGAAAAAGCTAGATGAGAATTAGGCAAGAATACTACGCTGTTTTGAACAAATCCTGGAAATAGCACGCCAGAAAACAGTAACCGTACAGTCACTTGCCCCTTCTCTCACAAACCATCCTAGTAAGATGAACTAGACAAGCTGGGCCCTGATGGGAAAGTGAGGACGAACTTATAAGCGATGCTCTCTCATGAACTCCTACTCATAAATGCGCCAAGGTTGGCCGACCAGCAAAGACTTACATCTATCAGCTATGTGAAGACACTGGATGCAGTGTGGAGGACCTGCCAAGAGCAATGGACAATAGGGATGGATGGCGAGAGAGACAGAGAGAATCAGGGAATTCATGTCTTTCCAAAGAGCATTAGAACTTTCGGAAACGCAAATAACCTTGTTCTAGATTTGAACTTTGCTCGATTAATCAATTTCCATATGCAGGATGCGACACACGGTCAATTTTTATGAAGTGTAAAACTGTTCTGAATTCAAAATTTACCTTCAGTCAGAATGGTTGCCGTACCAAAATTAGAGACTCCAGTTTTTCTTATCATTTACTCATAGCAGATAGAAGAAGAGACGGGTTCATGTCTTTCTCAAATCGAAGTAGACCCCAAATATCTTTGTTCAGGATTTAAACTTTGCTCGATGATTCAATTTAGGACGTATGAACTTCCGTTATTTCACCAGTTATTTGTTAAATAGTATCACTAGTGTTCTTCTATAGAGATGGCTTTGGCATTAAATAGCCCTGGAAGGTTGATATGCCATTAAACAAAGAAACCAAACCAAAATAAGCCAAATTAAGAGATGTATACCTTTGTTTATTTTCTTTGCTGTTTTTAATAGTATATCAACCTTTGTATGTTATTTAATGCCAAAGCCAACAATGGAGATAATATTTAACTCATATCTGGAAGGATAAGGATAAGGATAATGAATTTCAATTTCTTTAATCCAAAAGTGAACGTAATGGCACGAATGGAGTTCAAACTCACTCATTTCGAGGCCGCAATCCAGCAGTTTAGCCTTTACGTCACGTGGATTCCTTAAAGTGTTCATCTATTCTGAATTCAAACTTTACTTTTTCCCCAACTAATTGCAGCACCAACTTCTAAAAAAGCCCAGCCTGAACTAATATTTGGGGAAAAGGAAGAGAGGAGTTCATGCCTTTCATCAGATGAAGAGAAAATCAAACTAATTTGTCCTGGATTCGAACTTCGTTTAACGGGTCGATATCCTTAGCCAATAACCGTTACGCTACACGCATCTGTATATATGTAATGTCAGTAGATAACATATATGGGAATAAGAATGTTTACGCACTTAGTGCGTGCGTGCGAGTTTGAATAAGGGTAGGGTGCTTGTATGCATAAAGAGCTTGTGTCGATCTGGAGGAGATGAAATGAAAGTTTAGAACATAGTTTTGAAGGCAGGTAGCGCGGACCTCATCTGACCGGAGCAGGCAGAGAGAAGAAGAAAAAGAAGAAGAAGAAGAAGTTAGGCGAACATTTCGATCTAAAGCCCGCAATAAACAAAGTGCGGGCAATATTGAGTTCCATCATAGACATTAAAGTCAGGTATAATTAGTGGTTAACGTTCGCGGGAAAGCAAGCAAACTTCGGCCGGCCGTGATGTACACCCATGTGTCTCGAGTAAAAACACCATCAAATTCGCTTGCATATGACGTGTGTCTGGGCACTGAAAACTCTAAGAAGCCCTTCAAGCAAGGCGAAAAACGTAATAACATCTATCCCTTACCATCTTCTAGATGACCTTCAAGCTTGCACGCACGCGTTAACACACACACACACACTTATATATATATATATATATATATATATATATTGAAGAGTGTATATTTAGGTAGCAAGTTTTTATTCAAGTAAGTTTTGTTAAAGACGATGGAACACTGTTTATCATTTTTAATTTTATTTTTTCAAGACACCTAATTATTTTTTAGTGTCGGGATTTGATGGTAAAGGAATTATCTCATATCTTCTGCCCAAGTACTTTCGACCGTACTTTAATTCGTCATCAGGGTTAGTGTAGTTTGGAGATGACTGTTGAGTTTTTACTGTTTTAATTATTTGTACCGTTTTGTTATAAAGTTTTCGGTTGAAACGCTTTCGCTGTTTTGTTTTAAAACGTTTGGTTGGAAAAGGTTTACCAGTGATTATATATATATATATATATATATTGTGGTACCTGCAGAATTTAAATTGTGCTTTTAAAAGCGTATGCATATTAAGATGATTAAAATGTTTTAAAATCAATTAAAATATTTTAAAATTCTAAAAAAGGAGACCCTTCGTTTCGGTCACGTCTCTTCAGATATATATATATATATATGTGTGTGTGTGTGTGTGTGTGTGTGTGTGTGTGTGTGTGTTTGCTTCTGTGTGTGTGTGTATGTGTGTGTGTGTGTGTGTGCATACATAACCGTTTTTGAGAATGAATAAATAGTAAAGTAAAGTTGGCGACCATAGTCGAGGGTAACCCGAAGGCTCCCTTTTCGATAGCTACTACACCAATGTGTAGGGGAGGGCGCTACTCCTTCCCTGGATTGCTCTACTTTACCCTTGATCCGTACCTTATAATGCTGAGTGTTAAGCAAGGAGGCATCAAGTACCATTTTTTGAGTCTTTGGTATGACTCGACCTGGGATTGAACCCAGGTCTCCCGGGCCATTGGCGAAAAAAAAATCAAAATTTTCGAAAACGACATCCCATATATTTTGAAACAGCACTCAACCAACAATTACTGAACGCTAAGTATTTTGTCATTTCATTCTAAGAAGGTTCTATTAAGGATGGCAAATGAGACTCGAACTCACTTTTGTAGGTTTGCTAGTCAAGCTTGCTAACCATTACACTACCCGACGCGTACTTATATGTGCATATATATATGTGGGCGTGTAGATGCTTTAGAAAATATCTCTCTTTATATATGTACATATAAGATAAACATCCTCCATCTCGAACCTTTTACAATACACCTTCTGTTTGTGTATATATATATATATATATATATATATATATATATAGAGAGAGAGAGAGAGAGAGAGAGACGGAGAGAGTGAAAGAAAAAGAGAAATAGACGCACAGATAGATACACAAACAGACACACAGACAGAAATTCCTAACGAAGATAGATAGATAGATATAAACAGACTGGTTTGATAGCTAGAAAGATCAAGAGATGAGAACTGGCTAAAATAGATAGATAGATAGATAGATAGATAGATAGATAGATAGATAGATAGATAGATAGATATAAACAGACTGGTTTGATAGCTAGAAAGATCAAGAGATGAGAACTGGCTAAAATAGATAGATAGATAGATAGATAGATAGATAGATAGATAGATAGATAGATAGATATAAACAGACTGGTTTGATAGCTAGAAAGATCAAGAGATGAGAACTGGCTAAAATAGATAGATAGATAGATAGATAGATAGATATAAACAGACTGGTTTGATAGCTAGAAAGATCAAGAGATGAGAACTGTCTAAAATAGATAGATAGATAGATAGATAGATAGATAGATAGATAGATAGATAGATATAAACAGACTGGTTTGATAGCTAGAAAGATCAAGAGATGAGAACTGTCTAAAATAGATAGATAGATAGATAGATAGATAAATAGATAGATAGATAGATAGATAGATTCAAGTACCCTTAAATACATTCATTCATATGCATTTACCTTTATAGATATTTAAGGACTTTATAGATATTTAACCTTACTAACGTACAGATTATTGGTAAGAGATGTTCGGGTTTTAAGTTTCTAGCATTGACGTGTAGATCCAAAACTCGAAAAGATAGCGTGAAGGAAAAGAAGTCAAAAATTGGACATTATGCTAACAATGATGGTTGACGAAGGGAGGGGATAAGGAAGGGAAAATAGCTCGTACTAGAGTCACGAGAGAGAGAGAGAAGGAAAAGGAGTACGCCGAATTAAGAAGTGGGGATATATATATACATATATATATATATATATATATATATATATATATATCGACACAAAGACTCTAAAAATAGTACTTGATACCTTCTTGCTTAACACTCAGCATTATAAGATACTAATCTAGGATAAAGTGGAGCAATCCAAGGAATGGAGTAGCGCCCTCCTCTACACCTCGGTATTGTAGCTATTGAAAAAGAAGACTTCGGGTCGACCTCGACTACAGTCGCCAACTTTACACACACACGCACACACACACACATATATATATATATATATATATATCTTTAGTGAATATTCAGTTAGTTATCTTAGTTTTTGAAATTGTCATAACATTAAATTTCCAATTCAGGGAGAAATACTGAAAAAAATGTTCTATAATTTGAAGTTTTATTAATCATTTTTATTATTTACTTAGGTAGTTTTCGTGATGAGAGGTAAGGGGTCGTGAAAATTTGATTACATAATTCTTCGGTTACGGAATGCCATCCATCAGCAAAACGCAACAGAGAAATAGACGAAAGACAGCATTCACCTCTTCCCCAAAAAAGGTAATCTCAATATCACAAAGAACAATAGAAACATAAATCTTACTGCTATACCAGCTCAGGTACCCTGCTTCTTAATCGTATCCGACCTGAAGTTGAGAAAATTATTCCGAAAAATCAAGGAAAGGAATCTATATCGTCTCAGATTCTGACTATTCGTCGGGTCCTCGAAGAAATACACGCAAAAAAAAAAAAAAAAACTCGTGGCAGCACTTTTTTTTGCAGGTTTCTCTAAGGTATTTGATTCCATGTTCTGAAAAATTATGGAGCAAATTATTATCATCATCATCATCATCATCATGTCGTGCTGCTAGCACGGATTTCCCTGACCTTCTTTCGCCACCCGTCTCTATCGTCCATTGCTCCAGGCGGATGTTCCAGGCTACATCCTGAATCGGCTCAGAGTTGCTGTAGATAATTTCTAGCTGGTCGACCAACCTTTTCTCGTCCATGTGAAGAGGTCCACAGGAGTACATCGCTTATGAGTTCGTCTTTACTTCTCCAGCAGTGTCCCGTATCTCTGGTTGATCTAATTTGGATAGTTTTCGTGATGGATGGTAGGTGGCCATACAGCTGCTGTTTTGTGGAGTGTTCCCAAAGAAACTTTTATCGCTATAATAACGATTTATAAGCAACCGAAGGCCATAGATAGACGAAATAATTAGCAAATATCGACTCGCACAAAAGAAAAAACGCACGATATAGGTTTGGATTCTTTGTTTAATGGAATATCAACCGTTGCAGGCTATTTAATGTCGAAGCGATCCTTCTAGAAGCACAGCAGTGGTACTATCTAACCCATAGATGGTAGGATAAGGGGGTTCATGTCTTTTCCGAAAGTGAACATGATAGCGCGACTGGACTTCAAGCTCACTTACTACGATTCCGTAGTCCATCGCTTTAACCATTACACCACGAGCACAACCCCTCCCCCCAACCAACATGCGAGATAATTTTCTTGTCGAATCGGTGGAATTGTTATAAGCTGATATAGAATTTTTAATTTTGGGAGGGTTTTTTTATTCTTGGTAAACAAAACAAAAATAACCCTAAAATAACATGCAAATTTAGAAAATCTGGGCAAGTCTAAGAAAAAATGAATACTCTACTTGATGGAGGGAAAAAAAAAAAGATATCAGCAAATTTTCAAATCAACAAAATATTTAAAAAATAAAAGATTAGAACTAATTGCCAAACTCTAAAATTAAAAGAAACGTTTAAATCCGCTATATAACACATGATCAGTACAAATTAAATAAATGTATATATATATATATATATATATATGTGTGTGTGTGTGTGTGTAGATGACTATATATATATATATATATATATACTCCCCTATCCCCGTACGGTTGAGTTCTTTAGCGAATGAAGTAATCGCGTTGCCATTAGCGTTTATTGCTAGACTCTTCATATATATGAATTGAGCTCTCGGTAGCCGTTAAGCGGATGTATGTAAACAATAGTAATTGTGATTTATAACCGTTTAAAAATTTACTTCGCTGCTACTAGTTTCTCGTAGATGAGGGGTAGAGTCTCGGATTGGCGTTTGAGTCAACCGGGTTTCGATCCCAGCTACGGGAAGCTAGTATGTCTAGCCCCACTGATGAGTTCTGATAGAACGCAACAGATCTGTCTGTGGATGACTATATATATATATATATATATATATATATATAATGAACAAAGACACCATTGGTAATTACAGTTGGGGAACTTAAATAAAACAACGAAGGACCTTTTCGTCCGGCGCTTTTCAAGTTGTTAGACACCGGAAATTCAATAAAAACGGAGGTATATTTATATATATATATATATATAATCAGGATAGCCAGATAGAGGGGTAACAAAAAAAACTAAGTAACCCCAGTATCTAGGAGTTCCCCAAAAATATTAGAGTATAATTGTTTAACTGCCTGCATAGAGAGGCGCGATTCATAGAGATATAAATCGCCTCTAGAAATTTGAGGTGGGATTTATCTCTAGCTCTATGCAGGACTGAGAAACAATCATCTTCATAACTGTTTCTGCAGCTATTTATTGGGAGCAAATGCTCACTAATAGCCGAATCTATTGCTTGAGAATGCCCGGATGTTAGTCGGCCTGACAAAAGAGATCTGGGTATATGTTGTCAAACCCTCACTTCGAGACGTTGACAAGTCATACCTATATATGTCGAATTGCATCGACAAAGAAATTTATACATTAAATTACTTTGTTTGAAGATAGGCAGCTTGTCCTGATTCGTAGAATTTAAGTTCCCCAACTGTAATTACCAATGGTGTCTTTGTTCATTATATTATATAAATTTTCCTGTACCGTAATTTACTTTTAATATATATATATATATATATATATATATATATATATACTGACAAAAAGGCCAAATTTATTCATGGTTAAAAAATAAAAATGAACGACTAACCGGTTTCGGTCCTATCTGATCAGTTTGAACTAGGACAATGATTAAGACACAAAAAGGGGAAACGGACTCTGTAATGTTAGGGGAAAAACGTATATATATATATATATATATGTAAAGTTGCGACCGTAGACAAGGTTGACCTGAAGACTCCATTTTCAATAGCTACTACACCAGGGTGTAGGGTAGGATGCTACTCCTTTCCCTGGATTGCTCCATTTTACCCTTGATGCGTACCTTATACTGCTGAGCGTTAACCAAGGAGATATCAAGTACCATTTTTTGAGTCTTTGAATTGAACCCCTGTCTCTCTGTTAGACATTTTATTCTATGCGGTGTAAATCTTTTTAAAGATGCATAAAACTCTAATACCACCTCATATAGAATATTGTCCTCGGGACAGGGCTCTAGTATCGGGACATGGGAATTGGAGTGTAATATTGAAATTCGAGAGTATACAAAGAGTAACAAAAATGATAAAAAGAGTAAAAGATTACAGTTACTCGGAGAAATTGAAAAAAATTATGATTTACAACTATACTAGAAAGAAGAGTGAGAGGTGATTTAATTGTAACTTACAAAATGATTGATGGAAATTTTAATTATGGTAGCTCATTTTTTTTTTCATGTTTCTCCACGAATTGGAAATTTACTGTCAAGGCAGATTTCAGAAACTAAGTCGGCTAACCGGATGGATTTTTTTGGCTTATAGAGTGATATATATTTTGGAACGAATTACCGTATTGGATTTTTTTAAATCGCTATAGAGTAAGAAACTTAAAAATAATGAAAAGAAAAAGAAATTAAGAGGACATTTAAGGGAACTATCAAACAAATTACTCAAGAGAATTTGATAGATAGATAGATAGATTGTATCACAAGTGTATATGTTCTTTGGAAAGATTCATTTTATAAAGGTTGACATGGGAAGATAAAAAAAGGAGTCAAAACAAACAAAAGCGTAAAAGAGATGAGTACCTAGACCTTGCTAGAGAACTGAAAAAAACTATGGAAAAATATGATAACGGAGATGTCACTTGTGGGTGGTGCACTTTGAACAATACTCAAATGATTGGTAAAGTTACTAAAAGACTTGGAAATAAGAGGCCAACTAGAGATCATCCAGACTACAGCATTATCAAAATCGGCCAGAATACTGAGAAGTGTCCTGGAAACTTGAGGATATTTGCTGTCACTCACACTTAAGTGGAAACCATCAGCTTACGCTATTATGAAAAACTCTTAAAAGAGTAAAATAATAATTACTTTGAAATACAAATAGATTACCCAATCCCGGTCAGAACGACCAAATGTTGTGCTAATTAACACAAAAAAGGACTTGTCATCCAGTGGATTTTGCTGTTTCAGCGAACCACAAAGAGAGAGAGAGAGAGAGAGAGAGAGAGCAAAAAAATAACAGACAAATACTTGGACCTTGCCACAGAACTGAAAAAAACAACTCTGGAACATAAAGCTGACGATGACACCAGTTGTAATTAGTGCACTTGGAACAGTCACAAAAGGTTTGGAAAAAGACTGAAGGAATTGGAAATCAATCGATAAATTGAGACAATCCATACTACTGTATTCTTAAGATAGGTTAGATTACAGTGAAGTGTCCTGATGACCAGGGGAGTTTGGCTGTCACTTAGTCTCAAGTGAAATACTACCAGCTGTCTCTGGTGCGAAAAGGATGACCAGACCTAGTGAGAGTTAACAAAAAAAAAAGAGAACCGGCCGAATAGTGGACTTTACCGTTTGGCTGACTACAGGGTAAAAATGAAAAAAAGCGAAAAGTGAGATAAGTACCTAGAATTCGCTAGACAACTGAAAAACGTATGAAACATGAAAGTGACGGTTATAGCAATTGTAATTGGTGCGCTTGGTACAGTTACAAAATGGACTTAAGGACATGGAAATAAGAGGACGAGTGGAGACCATCTAAACTACAGCATTGTTAAGATCGGCCATTATACAAAGATGAGTCCTTGACAACTGAGGAGACTTGCTGACACTCAAACTCCAGATAACGCAGGTGTGAAGAACTCTCGAATGAGTGACAACAGAATGACAATAACTAGGAAACAAAAATTAGAAGGAAAACCACTTTATGGGCGTTTTAAACGACTAATAAACAACATCTCACTCGACAAAACCTGGACATGGCTAAGAAAAGGAAACTTTAAGAGAGAAACAATTTTTCCTAATAGCAGCACGAAACAACGCCATGAGAACCAATCATATCAAAGCGAGTATAGAAAAGACGCAACAAAATTGCAAATATAGGCGATGCAGTGACAAAAATGAAACCATCAATCACATAATAAGCGAATGCAGCAAATTATCACAGAAGAAATATAAGACTAAACACAATTGGGTCGGCAAGGTGATACACTGGGAGATGAGCAAGAAATTGAAATTTGACCATGCGAACAAATGGTATATGCAAAAGCCAGCACCTGTCCTAGAAAATAACACACAAACTCCAATGGGACTTTGACATACACGCGGATCACCTCATCTCGGCCAGAAGAACAGACTTTATAATAATACGCAAAAAAGAGAACTTGCAAAATTGTCGACTTTGCTGTCCCGGTTGACCACAGAATAAAACTGAAAGAATGTGAAAAGAAGGATAAGTACCTCGACCTTGCTAGGGAATTGAAAAAACTATGGAACATGCAGGTGACAATTATATCAATTGTTATTGGTGCGTTTAGAACAGTAACTAAAGGATTACTAAAGGGACTGGAGGACTTGGAAGTTGGTTGACGAGTGGAGACCATCCAAACTACTACATTATTGAGAACGGCCAGAATACTGAGAAGAGTCCTGGAGACTTGAGGTGACTTGCTTTCACTCAAACTCCAGTGAAAGACCACCAGCAAACGCTGATGTGGAAAACTCTAAAGAAGTAAATCATGTAAAAAATAACTAATGTTTTGTGCTCGTATTTCAGTCCCTTTCATTTTACTTATCTCTTTTTTATGGCAACACTTCAGAAAGTCATTCTACATTATAACATACCGAGTAAGGAACTTTGCCTTCCCAGCCGACCAAAATCAAAGAAAATTGAAAAAGGGACAAATTTTTAGATTTTGCTAGAGAACTAAAAACGCGATTGAACATGAAGGTGACGCTGATACCAATTGATGTGCTTGAAACTATCCCTAAAGTAAGACGAGTGGAGGAGGTGGAATTCGAAAGAAGTACCGAGACCATCCAAACTACGACGTTATTGAAGTTGGCTAGAATACTGAGAAGAGTTTGGGAAATTAGAGAAGACTTGCAGTCTCTCAGTCTCCAGTGAAAAAAAAACGATCAGTTAACGGTGGGAATGAAAAAAACGCAAAGAATATTAATAATAATAATGTAAAAAGTAACTCATGTGTTGTGTTCGTATTTCATTCCTATTCATTTTTATGGTCATTTTTTATATGGCTCAGTTGGCTGGGGCTGTAGAATACACTGACTGCTTCTTTGCAGAGGGATAAAACCCCACCAACGAAGGTCCTAGATATGACAGTAAATAATCTGATGGTGAAGTTTCAGTAATGCTGGAGCTTTGGCGACTGTGGAGTACCCCCTTCATTGCCATCGCTCCGAGGTCCACTCTGGCCCTGCGTGGTAACACCTAATAAAGGTCATATCTATGGGTTGAATAGAATTAAACCATGGTTTCTTGAGTTTACAGTTTTTTGCATTTAAAATGGATATTCAGACTAAACTGAATTGTTCAAAATAGAACTGTTTTGACATTTAAACTACGTACATACGCTAAACTGAATTGCTCGAAATAGAACTGCTTTGACATCTTAACTGTGTACTTATACTAAACTGAATTAGAACTGTTTGAATAAATTGAATAGCTTGAAATAGAAATGTTTTTTGACAATTAAACTGTGTGCTCGTGCTAAACTGGATTGTTTGAAATAGAACTATTTGCATAAAAATGGATTTGGCGTTAAATAAACTACAAAGCTTAATATGCCATAAAACCCAACCAACCAACCTTTTTTTATGGCAAATCTTCAGACCATCTTTCCACAAAGACTGGTAACATTACGGATCAGAAATAGAGCCTCGAACGAGAGGAGGGGTTTTTTCGCAAATAGATGAATAAAGATTTGTCTGATCAGGTAAGCGACTCTCGAGAAACATTGCCATAAGCAAATAAATACGAACCAACAAAAGAAAAATGGCAGCTGTTGGGGAAGATGTTGAAGAGAGGAGGTTTATTTTCAGAAGAAATCTTTCAGCAAAACTCTCCTCCGTTTAATCTGTGTTACACTCCCCGGCCGCCACCTTCTCGACTCCAACCCAACATCCCGTTCCATAACGAGAAAGGCACCCACAAAAATGATACAAAAGGAAAAGTTAGGCCTCGGGAAGGAACATAAAATATTTGACTTAAAAGGCCGCCTATTCTCTTTGATTGTGAAGTTATCTGCGAGAAAATGCCGATCTATATGTTTCGGAAAAATGCCAGATGACCATGAAACTTTACGTTATAATACGGTCATGCATACAAATACACGTATCTACAATGATACACATATCTCTACACATTCATAAAAATATATATATATATGCGTGTGTTTGTGTGTATGTGTGAGTACATATATATATGTGTGTGTGTGTGTGTGTGTGTGTGTGTGTGTGTGTGTGTGTGTGTGTGTGTGTCTGTTGGTTTTGTTTGGTTTGGTTGTGTTTTATGGTATATCAGCCTTTTCTGTCATAATATCGTCATGCACACAAACATATATCTACAATAGTATACACATATCTACACGCATATATATATATATATATATATATATATATATATATATATATATGTGTGTGTGTGTGTGTGTGTGTGTGTGTGTGTGCGCGCGCGTATATAGATAAATATATGTGTGTGTGTATATATACATATATATGATGTTTGGTTTGGTTGTGTTTTATGTTATATAAGCCTTTTCCGTCATCATATGGTCAAGGATTACCCAGTCGGCTGGGGCTATAGACTGCTTCTCTGTAGAGAGTACAACACACTCCCTCATCTAGTGTCCTGCATATGACCCTAAACAATCTGATGATGGGGTTCTAGTAAAACTGTAGGTTAGAGGAATGCGGAATGCCCCTTCATTACCATCGCTCCCGGGTCCACTCTGATCCGGAATGGTAGCACCTGATAGTGCCCTATGTATGGAATAAATAGATCTGAACTGAATACTTATACTAAACTGAATTGTTTGAAATAGAACAGTTTTGACATTTAACTGCGTGCAAACAAAAACTATACTAATACTAAACGGAAATTTTTGAATTAGAACTGATTCACTTAACTAAATAGCTTGAAATAGAAATATTTTTGACAATTAAATTGAGTACTTTTACTAAACTGAATTGCTTGAAATAGAATTCTTTATTTGTAAAAAAAAATGTATTTGGCATTAAATAACCTACAAAAGTGTGTGCCATAAAACCCAAAAGACCAAATAAACCAAACCTATGGTCATGCATACAAATATACATATATACAATAATACACATAAATCCACACACACACACACACACACATACACACACACACACACACACACACATATATATATGAGTATAATATATATATATATATATATATATATATATGTGTGTGTGTGTGTGTGTGTGTGAGTGTAATATATATATATATATATATATATATATATATGAAAGTAATATATAAATATATATATATATGAATGTAATATATTCATATATATATTTATATATATTACATTCATATATATATATATATATATATCACCCTCACACATAAAGACACGCACACGCACACACACAACCATATATATATCATCATCATCATATCGTGCTGGCAGCACGGATATCCCTGACCCTCTTTCGCCACTCCTCCCTATCGTTCATCGCCCTAGGTAGGTCTTCAGGACAACAACCTGTATCCTCACATAGCTGCTGAATGTACGTTCGTGCTGGTCGTCCTGCTTTTGCGCGGCCGTGTGTGGGGATCCATAAGAGTACATCTCTTATGAGTTCATCTCTGCTTCTCCAGCAATGTCCTGCATGTCTGGTTCGTCTAACTTGAATAGTTTTCGTGATAGGGGGCAGGTGGCCATACAGTTGGTGTCTTGTTGGGTGTTGCCGCCAGGACTTGTTGAGGATTAATATATAAATATATATATATATGAATGTAATATATTCATATATATATTTATATATATTACATTCATATGTATATATATATATATATATATATATATTACCCTCACACATAAAGACACGCACACACACACACACACACACAACCATATATATATATATATATATATATATATATGAGAGTATATTTTTTGCAAAAGTTTTCAAAGTTATGTTTTATACAACGTTCGGGAAATCTTAGAAGCAACTTTAAATTTTACTCAATTTTTTGTTTGCTTATGCCATCAATCAACAGTGAAACTTTATCCTTAAGAAAATTAAGATTCTCAGAAATGAATTTCTGTCAGTTTTTAAAGCATTTATCTTTCTATTCTTGCTTTAATCAGAAAAAGGTAAATGTTGAAAAAAAATTTTTAAATTAGTCTAATTTAACTATGAAACACATTCTTAAAAGTGTACGTAGGTCCCCTCTAATTTGTAAATGACTTTACATTTATTTTTAAAAAATAGATAGATAACGAGATAAAATGTCAAACATATGTATCGTTTTCTAGTTTTATTATTACCATGAGATTAAAAGTGATATTATTACCATGAGATTAAAAGTGATATTATTACCATGAGATTAAAAGTGATATTATTACCATGAGATTAAAAGTGATATTATTACCATGAGATTAAAAGTGATATTATTACCATGAGATTAAAAGTGATATTATTACCATGAGATTAAAAGTGATATATTTTCTAGTTTGTCTGTCGACTTAAACTTATTTTAATGAAAAGCGTTAATTTTCTTGTTATTTTCATTTTCTCTGAATGAATTTGAATGATTAGAAATTGATATTCTTTGTCTATGTTCATATGTTAATCTTCACTGTCTAAAAAAATTTAATGAGAGAATACACGACAAAAATTTAATGAGAGAATACGAGACAAAAATTTAATGAGAGAATACGAGACAAAAATTTAATGAGAGAATACGAGACAAAAATTTAATGAGAGAATACGAGACAAAAATTTAATGAGAGAATACGAGACAAAAATTTAATGAGAGAATACACGACAAAAATTTAATGAGAGAATACAAGACAAAATTTTATTGAGAGAATACAAGACAAGAATTTATTGAGAGAATACAAGACAAAAATTTAATGAGAGAATACAAGACAAATAATTTAGTGAGAGAATACACGACAAAAATTTAATGAGAGAATACGAGACAAAAATTTAATGAGAGAATACGAGACAAGAATTTAATGAGAGAATACACGACAAAAATTTAATGAGAGAATACAAGACAAAATTTTATTGAGAGAATACAAGACAAGAATTTATTGAGAGAATACAAGACAAGAATTTATTGAGAGAATACAAGACAAAAATTTAATGAGAGAATACAAGACAAATAATTTAATGAGAGAATACACGACAAAAATTTAATGAGAGAATACGAGACAAAAATTTAATGAGAGAATACAAGACAAATAATTTAATGAGAGAATACATGACAAAAATTTAATGAGAGAATACGAGACAAAAATTTAATGAGAGAATACAAGACAAATAATTTAATGAGAGAATACACGACAAAAATTTAATGAGAGAATACGAGACAAAAATTTAATGAGAGAATACAAGACAAAAATTTAATGAGAGAATACAAGACAAATAATTTAATGAGAGAATACAAGACAAATAATTTAATGAGAGAATACGAGACAAAAATTTAATGAGAATACACGACAAAAATTTAATGAGAGAACACAAGACAAAATTTTATTGAGAGAATACAAGACAAGAATTTATTGAGAGAATACAAGACAAAAATTTAATGAGAGAATTCAAGACAAGAATTTATTGAGAGAATACAAGACAAAATTTTATTGAGAGAATACAAGACAAGAATTTATTGAGAGAATACAAGACAAAAATTTAATGAGAGAATACAAGACAAGAATTTATTGAGAGAATACAAGACAAAAATTTATTGAGAGAATACAAGACAAAAATTTAATGAGAGAATTGATATTACACTAAACAGTCTGATGGTGAGGTTCCAGTAATGCTGGAGCTTTTGGGAATGCGGAGAACCCCTTCATTGCCATCGCTTCCAGGTCCACTCTGGCCTGGAGTGGTAGCACCAGATAAGGTCCTATCGATGGGCCAAATAGAAGTAAACTGTATACTTATGCTAAACTTAATTGTTTGAAATAGAACTGTTTTGACATTTAACTGTTTGTAAACAAAAACTATAAGTAAGTAAGTTGGCGACCGTAGTTTCAGGTGACCCGAAGGCTACCGTTTCGATATCTACTACACCAAGGTGTAAGGGGGGCGCTACTCTTTTCCTTGGTTTAATCCACTTTACCCTTGATCCGTATCTTATAATTCTGAGTGTTAAGCAAGCATCAAGTACTATTTTTTGAGTCTTTGGTATGACTCGACCTGAGATTGAACCCAGGTCTCTCAGGCCATTGGCAAACACTCTAACCATTACGCCAATAAAAACTATTCTTATACCAAACTCAATTGTTTAAAATTTAACTCAGTGTTCAATGACCTGAAAAGGGTTGATACCCTGAAAAAACAAATAACCAACCAACCAACCATCATGCTAACCATGGTTTTCTAGCAAGGAATCTAGCATTTGTTTCATATATCTTTACAATCTGTCAAGATTACTTACTACAAAGATCAATAGGTCAAATAAAGAAAATGGCTTCACATAAAAAAAAAAACAAGAAGCAAACAATATACTTCAGAATCAATCAAGAATGCAGACTACGCAGATGATCAACTTCTTCTCAAAAATACACCTGTCCACGCCGAATTGCAGCCGCATAACCTGGAGCAAGCAACTGGAGGCATTGGTCTTTTTATGAACGCAAATTAAACATGTGTTTATATGTTTTAAACAAGATTGAGTCATCCCCACTATAAGTCGCAAGCTTCTGAAATTAGCAGACAAGTCCACATACCTCGGTAGCAATATCTCATCGACAGAAACCGATGTCAATGTATGCTCACGGAAGACGTGGACTGCTATTGACAGGTTATCGATCATAAGGAAATCGGATCTCTCCGATAGAATGATAAAGTTCTTCCAAGCTGTGGCTGTGTCAGTACTACTCTACGGATGCACCACCTAGACTCTAATGAAACGCTTGGATATTAGCTAAATGGGAACTTGATATGAAGGCTACGAATTGTTTTGAACAAATCCTGGAATCAGCACTTGACAAAACAGCAGCTGTGCAGCTAATTACTTCCCATCTCAAAACCCATACAATTTAGACGAACAATACATGCTGGGCATTGCTACGGAAGTAAGAACAAAATCATAAGCGAAGTCTGTGTATAGATTCCCACACATGGGCACAGTGCTGGCCGACCAGCAACAACATCCATGCATGAGCTCTGTGCAGATACTAGATGCCATCTAGAGGACCTGCCAGGTGCGATGTACAATAGGAAAGGATGGCGTGAAAGAGACTTACGAAATTCAGCACGACTTGTTGATGAGGATTTATAAATATTTTACTCTTTACTTATATATTTTTACAAATTCATATATATTCATATATTCATTATTTTATATACATTCATGTGATTTTTCTTTTTGTTAGCGGAAGTGTTGTAATTTCATTTTGTTTAATAAAATCCTGTTGAGTAACACTTGTAAGAAAATTAACTTTTTATGAAATATAAAGGATGTATTTATTTATCATATTTACCCAACCCCTCCGCCCGGGCAGGATATGACACAAGGTCAATTTTTAAGCGGAGTTTAACAGGTTTGAATTCAGAGTTTTCCTTCTCCTAGACTAGTTGCCTCACCAAGGCTGAAGAAAACAGTCTATCCTACTATTTACCCATAGCTGGAGGGAGAATAATTGGATTCATACCTTTCCCAAGGGTATTAGAACTATGTGATATGCCGTGTCCATTTCCTACGGCGATAACAATTACACCACGGGCACCTCCAGAAAGGATATATTTATTTATAGGTAACGATACACACTCTCACTCTCTCTCTCTCTCTATCTATCTATCTATCTATCTATCTCGCAATTGCCACTGTAACAAATCCATGGTAGCGACAACAGGAACAAGGCAAATTTTGTCTTACGAGCTCGAAGACATTTGATGACCATACATTAACCCTAGTTCCATCACATTTGCCTTTAAAGAGAGCTAAATAAATACTTGAAATTGTTTCTGTTCTGACATGGTAAAAGAATACAAACGATAAACACAAATAAGATAAAACAAACTATATAAAAAAAGCGGGGATTTTGTGCCGAATGAACATTTCAAAGAGCGAACAGTTAAATATGAATCTTTATAGTCTTCCACATACATCCATATTGGTTCGCGAGCCTACACAAACACTTTGACGCACTCTCTCTCTCTCTCTCTCTCTCTCTCTCTCACACACACACACACACACACACATACACATTCAATCTCTCTCTATCTCTCTCACACACACACACACACTCTATCTCTCTCTTACACACACACATTCTCTCTCTCTCTCACACACACACACAGACACACTCTCTCTCTATCTCTCTCTCACACACACATTCTTTATCTCTCTCTCATTCTCTCTCTCTCACACACACAGACACACACACTCTCTCTCTCTCTCTCTCACACACACACACACACACACACATACACATTCAATCTCTCTCTATCTCTCTCACACACACACACACACACTCTATCTCTCTTACACACACACATTCTCTCTCTCTCTCACACACACAGACACACTCTCTCTCTATCTATCTCTCACACACACATTCTTTATCTCTCTCTCATTCTCTCTCTCTCACACACACAGACACACTCTCTCTCTCTCTCTCTCACACACACACACACACATACACATTCAATCTCTCTCTATCTCTCTCACACACACACACACACACTCTATCTCTCTCTTACACACACACATTCTCTCTCTCTCACACACACACACACACAGACACACTCTCTCTCTATCTATCTCTCACACACACATTCTTTATCTCTCTCTCATTCTCTCTCTCTCACACACACAGACACACACACTCTCTCTCTCTCTCTCTCACACACACACACACACACACATACACATTCAATCTCTCTCTATCTCACTCACACACACACACACACACTCTCTCTCTCTTACACACACACATTCTCTCTCTCACACACACACACAGACACACTCTCTCTCTATCTCTCTCTCACACACACATTCTTTATCTCTCTCTCTCTCTCTCTCTCTCTCTCTCTCTCTCTCTCTCTCTCTCTCTCTCTCTCTGTCTCCCTGTGTGTGAAGATATAATTTGTTCAGTGGTTCCAACCAATGGAAGATAAACCAAAATCCGTTGAAGAATTTATCGAACCAAAGCGGAATCGTTCTTTTATTACTCAATACACATCACTGAAGGAAATATAAGGTCATTGAAGTACAAGAAAATAGTATAACAATTGACTAGTGACGGGTTGAATATCTAACAATAAATTGTTAAAACATTCCACATCCAAGTGATATCTTCCGCGTGACTCAGAATGTATTTCCATCTTTACATTTCACTAAGCTTCAGACTATTGGAAGAATTAACTGATGCTAAATATCCTCGAAGCAAAACAGAATAAAAGGTTTGATTTGAAAATCCCGATAGCTGGTGTAAGCTTAATAGTGAACCAGAGGCATAGGTCTACTTGAGGCCCCCCCTATTCTAGAGATATATAAGTAAAAGTAAAGTTGTCTCCCTTTAGTCGGGGGCGACCAGAAGGCTCCCTTTTCAATAACTACTACACCAAGGTCTAGGGGGGCGCTACTCCTTTCCCTGGATTGCTTCACTTTACTCTTGATACGTACATTATATTGCTGAGTGTTAAGCAATGAGATATCAAGTACCATATTTAAAGTCTTTGGTATGACTCGACCTGGGATTGAACCTCTGTCTCCCGCACCATTGGCGAACACCCTACCCACTAAACCGGTTTATTTGCTAAGGTGCATAAAATATGAATGGTAGATAGATTAATAGCTATATAGATAGATATTGACAAATGGATATCAATACTTAGCTAATGAAAATACATTAAAAAATAAAAAAATAAAAATGATCTGAATGATAATGAAAGGTGGAAGGGCGCTACTTCATCCTCTGGATTGCTCCACTTTACACTTGGTCCTAACCTAATAATGCGAAGTATTAAGCAAGGTGGCATCGAGTACCATTTTTTGAGTCTTTGGTATGACTCGACCTGGGATTGAACCCCGGTCCCCCGGGCCATTAGCGAACACTCTAACCACCAGGCCAATGACCCGGTGAGAGATATATTAAGGGAAGTTAAAGTGGGGAATTAACTTTCTCGAAGATCTTTTTCTTAAAAAAATGTCTTTAATTTAATCCTCAAATTCAGCTAATTCAGAAATTCAGATTCAGTGATCCTAAGTGAGAAAAATTCGAGCAACAGGATTGTTGAAAAAAGCTCCATTTTTCATTAACATCAAGAAAGTTCGTTCAATATTTTAATTTTGTTCATCTGAACCTGTTTTCAAAATAAATTTCGGTCGTTAAAGAAAATACCAAATTTGCAAAACAAAAACAAAGAAATAAAAATTCTCACTTTTAAAAATATGTATATTTCTTGTTAAATTATTTATTTATTTATCTATTTATTCAAATTACTTGGCTACAAAGAAACAAAAAAGGGTTTTACATACACTTTTATTTTACTCAAACTCTCTACAGAGAGAAGAAATTTTTCTGCGGGATGACCAAGATAAACATCCTCATTCTCTTATTATTCTATACTTGAACTGCACATGCGAACACATACAAGAGAAAACCTTTCTATTATGAGGTGTGTGGATCTAACTTCAAATCGTAAAGAACACGTGCTGATCAACACAGGAGAAAAACCGTTTAAGAGCAAGTTTTGTGAATCAAGATTTCCCCACGCTTCAAATACGAAAAAGAGCAAATGAGAACATATGCTGGTGAAAAAACTTACCTCTGTGAAGTTTGTCAAGCAATTTTTTTCTTT
Source organism: Sepioteuthis lessoniana (assembly GCA_963585895.1). Taxonomy (NCBI): domain Eukaryota; kingdom Metazoa; phylum Mollusca; class Cephalopoda; order Myopsida; family Loliginidae; genus Sepioteuthis; species Sepioteuthis lessoniana. Next base: position 53,958,596 of record OY757932.1, on the reverse strand, counting down.
TAATCTAAACCTTCGTATTTAATACGAAAGGTATGAAATTAATTGGCGAAATAGCTGTGTGAGGAGAAAGAGTCACGAGAGAGAAGGAATCGCTAAAATTTACTCCAGGTTGAGATGTGATATCATCAGAAAACCTTTCTTCTTCGCTCTGCCTCCACGAGACTGGTACTGGGCCGACTTAATATATTTAATCATCTTCGTTTCTCCTTCGTATTTCTTTCACAGAAGACTGATACAGGGCCGACTTAAAACATTTAATCATATTCGTTACTTCATGTTTCTTTCACGAGTCTGGCACAATTCAATTCCCTACAGAGGCCTCCGCTAGGCTCTCCAGCTTTTTTTCTGGGATTATACTCGCTTTCGACATTTGCGAGTCTTGTACATTTAAGCTTTTCTCTAATTCCCAGCCCAAAGCCAACGCCCGGAGAGGCATAATGTCTCGTCACTCTTCTGTCGGCTCCCTTCTCTCTTACAGCCTAGGGTCGAAATCTTCCGTCATTATGTATTTTTCGGACCTCCACCTTACTCTTTCTTTCAGCATGCCGCTCATGCAATTTACGTAATATTTCCGCTGTCTTTTGTTTACCTCAAAACACAGGTGCATCCTGTTTTTAAGATCCATGAACTTACGTGGCTTGTCAAAGGTCAAATATGTAACAAATGTATCAAGTTTTCCACGATTAATCCGGCCTGGAATACAGATTTTAAGAAAAGTAAATAAGCCCTCCCCTCTTGAAGACAAAACCAGCTGAAACTTCTTACTTCTATTTTCGCTACCTGATCATGTTCTTTACCAAGTTTTACAAAAATCAAGAAAAATATTCTGGTTTGTTAATATTTCGGTTTTATTTCCATTTTGAAAAGATGAAGTTATGACTTGGGGGATAGACCTTCAGAATTTGGCTAACAAAACATGCGTGTGTTTAAAAACCAATCAAATAATACCCATTGGCTGTAGGTGGGTATAAGTCAGTGAATCAGTCCGGATGACTAGGTGGTTTTTACACCTTCCAAAATGAGAGATTTATTTTCGGATTTATCCTCACGTTCCAGTGCTTGATATGTCATTATTTCCCTGGTAAAATTTTAAATCATTTGCGTTTTCTCATCCTTCATCTTGTTTTTTTTTCTCTGTTCTTTCTAATTAAATTTATTTCTTTTATCTCTTATTTCTTCACAAATATGGCTTTGGATTTTAATAAACCATGAAGTTTTATATGCCTTTAAATAAAGAAAGCATCGAAATTTTATTTCTTCAGAAAGTAAGTTTTATTATTTTCAATTTCTATCTTTCTCTTTCGCTCTTTCTCCTATGTCTGTCTCTATCTACTTTCTATCTTTGTTCTCTTACTGTTTTTCCTTCCTCCTCATTTTTCTTTCTTTCTTTCTTTCTTTCTTTCTATCCTCTCTTTTGATCTCCTCGTTCACCTTCTTCTTCTTCTTCTTCTTCTTCTTTCTTTCTTTCTTTCTTCATTTTCTATTACTTACATTCTTTTTTCTTTCTCTTTTATTCCATCTATTTCTTTCTTTTTAAGTTTTCTTTTTTTCTTTCTTCTTCTTCTTCTTCTTCTTCTTCTTCTTTCTTTCTTTCTTTCTTTCTTTCATCATTTTCTATTACTTACATTCTTTCTTCTTTCTCTTTTATTCCATCTATTTCTTTCTTTTCAAGTTTTCTTTCTTTCTTTCTTTCTTTCTTTCTTTCTTTCTACCCTTCGTCTTCTTTTTCTCTTTTCTTTCTTCGTTTTTTCTCAATTTCCTTCTTTTATTACTTTCTATTTTATTCCATCTCTTTCTTTCTTTCTTTCTTTCTTTCTTTCTTCTCTACTTTTCTTATCCACTCACCCGATTATAATCTTCCATCCCCCCCACATTCCCATTTCAGGTAAAACTCCCGCCGCCATTTTCTTTACGTTTTCTACTTCCGACGAAACACTTTACTCGAAATGGAAATGGAATTTTCCAATCATCGAAATCAACAATAAACGGACAAAACGTGTATTATATTGGTAAAAAGAATGTCCATGGATAAATTTTCAAACCAAGCTTCTCATCCGAAGGAAAGAGTTTGAGAGAGAAAGAGCAAAGGCGAAAGAAAGAGAGTACAGAAAAAAAAACGACATTTCTCTTAAAAGTATAAATTTTTCAACAATTTTCAAGTTGAATAAGAGATATAACCATGAGAAGAAGAAAAAATAGATAGAAAAAAGTTTCAGATTTAATTCGTTTCCTGTGGGATAATTGAATTTGATAACATTTGTCTAAGTTGACTAATTCAATTATGGAGACGAGATATAAAGTGTTCAAAGTGCTGCGTTCAGCTTTTGTGCGTGTGGGTGGTGAGAGCCGGGGCAGGTGGGTTGGAGGATAAACTCTTTAAAAACTGCGGACACACAATTTTAGTTACAGATATCTATCTATCTATCTATCTATCTATCACACACTTTCTATTATCATATTTTCATTATCTATCTAAATATCAACATCCATTTCTACAAATCTACCAATCTTTCTCTTTCTCTCTCTCTCTCTCTCTCTATATATATATATATATATATATATATATATATAATCATACTATTTTCATTAATTTTCTATCGCATTATTTTTCGTTTCAAAATTGGGCACACTTTTCATCTATCTATCAATCTATCTATCTATCTATCTATCTATCTATCTATCTATCTATCGCACACTTTCTATTATCATATTTTCATTATCTATCTAAATATCAACATCCATTTCTCTCTCTCTCTCTCTCTCTCTCTCTCTCTCTCTCTCTCTCTCTCTCTCTGTGTATATATATATATATATAATCATACCATTTTCATTAATTTTCTATCGCATTATTTTTCGTTTCAAAATTGGGCACACTTTTCATCTATCTATCTATCAATCTATCTATCTATCTATGTCCATTATATCTCGATCTCCCCCTTCCACCTTGCATTATCATTCAGACCATTTTCATTTTTATATTTTCATTAGCTAAGTATTGATATCCATTTGTCAATATCTATCTATATGGCCATTAATCTATCTACCATTCTGTTCATTATCTATCAATCCCATCCTTTTTATCATATTTTATTTACCTAGGCCAATAAACCGGTTAAGTGGGTAGAGTGTTCGCCAATGGTGCTGGAGACTGGGGTTCAATCCCAGGTCGAGTCATACCAAAGACTTTAAATATGGTACTTGATATCTCCTTGCTTAACACTCAGCAATATAAGGTACGTATCAAGAGTAAAGTGAAGCAATCCAGGGAAAGGAGTAGCGCCCCCCTACACCTTGGTGTAGTTGCTATTGAAAAGGGAGCCTTCTGGTCGTCCCCGACTAAAGGGAGACAACTTTACTTTATACTTATGTACCTATCTAAATATCGATATCCATCAGTCCAAATCTATCTATCTATCAGTCGTTCCAAATGTCCTGAGCTTCACCCAGAAAGAAGAATAATAGCTGAACATTTTTGTTGCCGGAACACATTATCACTTCTTATAAAACTACAAAATCCGAATTAGTTTTCAAGTGTTATAATATTCTTGGTTAAATGTCGAACTTTTCAACGACCCCTCTATCTTAGTTGTCTAAATTTCTGAGACGAAGCTTGATTTTTATCATTAAGGGTTTTCGGAATATTATCATCATCTTTATTGTTATTTCCACAGCGATTCGGTCGCTATGTCCTCCGGCCTTCTTCAGGTGTTTGTCGAACTCGGGAACCTTCATGGAACTTCGAACTACGTCCTTTATTGAAACCACGGGGGTCGCCTGTTCTGATTCCGTTAACCAATAAAAGGCGTAGTTCGAAGTTCTGTGAAGGTTCCCGAGTTCGACAAACACCTGAAGAAGGCTGGAGGACATATCGGCCGAAACGTTGTGGAAATAGCAATAAAGATGAAGACAATAGTCCGAAAACCCTTAATGATAAAAAAGACCCCTCAATCTATCTTCATTATTAATCTATTATACTATATCCAGTATTTTACTTCAACATTATTTTTCATTTCAATCTATCGCACACTTTTCATTTTCTACCTCTCTCTCTCTCTATATATATATATATATATATATATATATCAGTCAATTCAGATCTATCTATCTATCTATCTATCTATCTATCTCAGTCAATTCAGATCTATCTATCTATCTTAATTCAGATCTATCTATCTATCTATCTCAGTCAATTCAGATCTATCTATCTATCAATCTATCTATCTCATTAGTTCATTATCTATTATATGCTTTTCCTTCACTACCTACCTATGAGTCTATTTCTATCCTCGCATCTAACTATCGATCACACTAGTTTCCTTATTTGCAAATTATTCTTTCTATTAAGTAATTATCAATTCCCGTCCACTCGACATATATTGCCCAGTCGTCTGGAGCTGTAGAATACACTGACTGCATTTCTGCAGAGGGCTAAGAACCCTTTCACTACCAGCGAGTGTTCTTTATATTACACTAAACAATCTGATGGTGGGGTTACAGTAATGCTGGAGGTTTGGTGAATATATTGCCATCACTTCCAGGTCCACTCTAATAGAGTCCTATCTATTGGTCAAATAGAACTAAACTTTGTTCTTATGCTAAACTGAATTGTTTGACATATATGTGTAATGTTTCTGACATTGAAACTGCGTATACATGCTAAACTGAACTATTTGAATAGAACTGTTTTCAAATAGAACTAAACAGTGTACCTATGTTAAACTGAACTGTTTGAAATATAACTTTTTTGACATTTAAATAAACAGTCTGGACTGTAAAAAAAACTATACTTATACTAAACTGAATTTTTTGAAATTTAATTCGTCGTTAAATGACCCGAAAAGGGTTGATACGCCGTAAAACAAAACAACCAACCAACCCGACATATATATATATATATATATTTAGTTCTAAAAGATTAATCTTTACACAAATTGAACTACTGAAAACTTTTGAAAATAACAAATGAATGCTATTAAAAATAACAAAAAAAAAGCTCGATCAAATACACACATCCGCATATATATATATATATATATATATATATATATGTGTGTGTGTATATATATATAAATAACATATATATCATTATGGGCATCCCTATCACTTGTGCCATACCTAGAATATATATATATATACACATACGCATATATATCAATATATCTATATATATATGCGTAAATATATATACATATATATATATATATATATATAGTCATCTACAGACAGGTCTGTTTCGTTCTATCAGAACTCGTCAGTGTGGCTAGACAGTAGCTACCCATAGCTGGGATCGAAACCCGGTTTGACTCAAACGCCAAGCCGAAGCCTCTAACCATTCAGCCACAAGCAACCATTAGCTGCTCGTGGCTGAATGGTTAGCTGCGAAGTAAATTTTAAACGGTTATGAATCGCAATTACTATTGTTTACATACATCCGTTCAACGGCTGCCGAGACCTCAATTCAAATACGAAGAGGCTTTCAATGAACGCTAATGGCAACACGATTACTTCTTCGCCAGAATATATATATATATATATATATATTGTAGTTGTGGCACAAGTGATTGGGATGTCCATAATGATATATTAAATTATTTTCTTAATTTTCTAAACCTTTTAAATTACCTCTGCTACAGTGGAATGACTGGCAAAAGGCAAGACAAAATTGGAGTCTTGACTGAACAGAAATGGGTGACGAAACTTTATAGGTTTATTCAGATAATAGTGTAGAAAATACTTTCTTTCCTTTGAAATTGACTGTATTACTTTCTAAAGAAAGAGAGAGGAGGAGTCAACTCTTTTATGGCTTTCGTCTTTAGCACGTGTTAGACTATATTTGAGGTGTTTTGGATTTTTTTTTTTTTTTTTTCCTTTCTTTTCAGGGGGGGGGCAATTTTGGGGGTTTTCTTTAGCAAATTTAGAAGTTCGCCTTCCAAAAGTAAAGTTTTCCTGAAAATTAACTCGCAAAAGTCTTCATTCTTCATTTAAACAACACATAATACAGCTTGAGATTTAAGACATTACTATTTTAAATCAAATGTGCATTTTTAAATGAATAGTTTAGTAGAATAAATTTACTGACCTCTGTGAAAAAATTCTGGAAACGGAATCACTTCCAAACGTATGCATATTATTTCAACAAATGAAGGATTAAATTATTACTAATTTTAGTATTTACATTAAAGGTTCCACTCCTATATCATGGTCAACTGGTGGTGGACAGACAGAAAGAGAGAGAGAGAGACACAGAGAGAGAGAAAGAAAGAGAGAGGAGGAGTCAACTCTTTTATGGCTTTCGTCTTTAGCACGTGTTAGACTATATTTGAGGTGTTTTGGATTTTTTTTTTTTTTTTTTCCTTTCTTTTCAGGGGGGGGGGCAATTTTGGGGGTTTTCTTTAGCAAATTTAGAAGTTCGCCTTCCAAAAGTAAAGTTTTCCTGAAAATTAACTCGCAAAAGTCTTCATTCTTCATTTAAACAACACATAATACAGCTTGAGATTTAAGACATTACTATTTTAAATCAAATGTGCATTTTTAAATGAATAGTTTAGTAGAATAAATTTACTGACCTCTGTGAAAAAATTCTGGAAACGGAATCACTTCCAAACGTATGCATATTATTTCAACAAATGAAGGATTAAATTATTACTAATTTTAGTATTTACATTAAAGGTTCCACTCCTATATCATGGTCAACTGGTGGTGGACAGACAGAAAGAGAGAGAGAGAGAGACACAGAGAGAGAGAAAGAAAGAGAGAGGAGGAGTCAACTCTTTTATGGCTTTCGTCTTTAGCACGTGTTAGACTATATTTGAGGTGTTTTGGATTTTTTTTTTTTTTTTTTCCTTTCTTTTCAGGGGGGGGGCAATTTTGGGGGTTTTCTTTAGCAAATTTAGAAGTTCGCCTTCCAAAAGTAAAGTTTTCCTGAAAATTAACTCGCAAAAGTCTTCATTCTTCATTTAAACAACACATAATACAGCTTGAGATTTAAGACATTACTATTTTAAATCAAATGTGCATTTTTAAATGAATAGTTTAGTAGAATAAATTTACTGACCTCTGTGAAAAAATTCTGGAAACGGAATCACTTCCAAACGTATGCATATTATTTCAACAAATGAAGGATTAAATTATTACTAATTTTAGTATTTACATTAAAGGTTCCACTCCTATATCATGGTCAACTGGTGGTGGACAGACAGAAAGAGAGAGAGAGAGAGACACAGAGAGAGAGAAAGAAAGAGAGAGGAGGAGTCAACTCTTTTATGGCTTTCGTCTTTAGCACGTGTTAGACTATATTTGAGGTGTTTTGGATTTTTTTTTTTTTTTTTTCCTTTCTTTTCAGGGGGGGGGGCAATTTTGGGGGTTTTCTTTAGCAAATTTAGAAGTTCGCCTTCCAAAAGTAAAGTTTTCCTGAAAATTAACTCGCAAAAGTCTTCATTCTTCATTTAAACAACACATAATACAGCTTGAGATTTAAGACATTACTATTTTAAATCAAATGTGCATTTTTAAATGAATAGTTTAGTAGAATAAATTTACTGACCTCTGTGAAAAAATTCTGGAAACGGAATCACTTCCAAACGTATGCATATTATTTCAACAAATGAAGGATTAAATTATTACTAATTTTAGTATTTACATTAAAGGTTCCACTCCTATATCATGGTCAACTGGTGGTGGACAGACAGAAAGAGAGAGAGAGAGAGACACAGAGAGAGAGAAAGAAAGAGAGAGGAGGAGTCAACTCTTTTATGGCTTTCGTCTTTAGCACGTGTTAGACTATATTTGAGGTGTTTTGGATTTTTTTTTTTTTTTTTCCTTTCTTTTCAGGGGGGGGGGCAATTTTGGGGGTTTTCTTTAGCAAATTTAGAAGTTCGCCTTCCAAAAGTAAAGTTTTCCTGAAAATTAACTCGCAAAAGTCTTCATTCTTCATTTAAACAACACATAATACAGCTTGAGATTTAAGACATTACTATTTTAAATCAAATGTGCATTTTTAAATGAATAGTTTAGTAGAATAAATTTACTGACCTCTGTGAAAAAATTCTGGAAACGGAATCACTTCCAAACGTATGCATATTATTTCAACAAATGAAGGATTAAATTATTACTAATTTTAGTATTTACATTAAAGGTTCCACTCCTATATCATGGTCAACTGGTGGTGGACAGACAGAAAGAGAGAGAGAGAGAGACACAGAGAGAGAGAAAGAAAGAGAGAGGAGGAGTCAACTCTTTTATGGCTTTCGTCTTTAGCACGTGTTAGACTATATTTGAGGTGTTTTGGATTTTTTTTTTTTTTTTTTTCCTTTCTTTTCAGGGGGGGGGGCAATTTTGGGGGTTTTCTTTAGCAAATTTAGAAGTTCGCCTTCCAAAAGTAAAGTTTTCCTGAAAATTAACTCGCAAAAGTCTTCATTCTTCATTTAAACAACACATAATACAGCTTGAGATTTAAGACATTACTATTTTAAATCAAATGTGCATTTTTAAATGAATAGTTTAGTAGAATAAATTTACTGACCTCTGTGAAAAAATTCTGGAAACGGAATCACTTCCAAACGTATGCATATTATTTCAACAAATGAAGGATTAAATTATTACTAATTTTAGTATTTACATTAAAGGTTCCACTCCTATATCATGGTCAACTGGTGGTGGACAGACAGAAAGAGAGAGAGAGAGAGACACAGAGAGAGAGAAAGAAAGAGAGAGGAGGAGTCAACTCTTTTATGGCTTTCGTCTTTAGCACGTGTTAGACTATATTTGAGGTGTTTTGGATTTTTTTTTTTTTTTTTCCTTTCTTTTCAGGGGGGGGGGCAATTTTGGGGGTTTTCTTTAGCAAATTTAGAAGTTCGCCTTCCAAAAGTAAAGTTTTCCTGAAAATTAACTCGCAAAAGTCTTCATTCTTCATTTAAACAACACATAATACAGCTTGAGATTTAAGACATTACTATTTTAAATCAAATGTGCATTTTTAAATGAATAGTTTAGTAGAATAAATTTACTGACCTCTGTGAAAAAATTCTGGAAACGGAATCACTTCCAAACGTATGCATATTATTTCAACAAATGAAGGATTAAATTATTACTAATTTTAGTATTTACATTAAAGGTTCCACTCCTATATCATGGTCAACTGGTGGTGGACAGACAGAAAGAGAGAGAGAGAGAGACACAGAGAGAGAGAAAGAAAGAGAGAGGAGGAGTCAACTCTTTTATGGCTTTCGTCTTTAGCACGTGTTAGACTATATTTGAGGTGTTTTGGATTTTTTTTTTTTTTTTTTCCTTTCTTTTCAGGGGGGGGGGCAATTTTGGGGGTTTTCTTTAGCAAATTTAGAAGTTCGCCTTCCAAAAGTAAAGTTTTCCTGAAAATTAACTCGCAAAAGTCTTCATTCTTCATTTAAACAACACATAATACAGCTTGAGATTTAAGACATTACTATTTTAAATCAAATGTGCATTTTTAAATGAATAGTTTAGTAGAATAAATTTACTGACCTCTGTGAAAAAATTCTGGAAACGGAATCACTTCCAAACGTATGCATATTATTTCAACAAATGAAGGATTAAATTATTACTAATTTTAGTATTTACATTAAAGGTTCCACTCCTATATCATGGTCAACTGGTGGTGGACAGACAGAAAGAGAGAGAGAGAGACACAGAGAGAGAGAAAGAAAGAGAGAGGAGGAGTCAACTCTTTTATGGCTTTCGTCTTTAGCACGTGTTAGACTATATTTGAGGTGTTTTGGATTTTTTTTTTTTTTTTTTCCTTTCTTTTCAGGGGGGGGGGCAATTTTGGGGGTTTTCTTTAGCAAATTTAGAAGTTCGCCTTCCAAAAGTAAAGTTTTCCTGAAAATTAACTCGCAAAAGTCTTCATTCTTCATTTAAACAACACATAATACAGCTTGAGATTTAAGACATTACTATTTTAAATCAAATGTGCATTTTTAAATGAATAGTTTAGTAGAATAAATTTACTGACCTCTGTGAAAAAATTCTGGAAACGGAATCACTTCCAAACGTATGCATATTATTTCAACAAATGAAGGATTAAATTATTACTAATTTTAGTATTTACATTAAAGGTTCCACTCCTATATCATGGTCAACTGGTGGTGGACAGACAGAAAGAGAGAGAGAGAGAGACACAGAGAGAGAGAAAGAAAGAGAGAGGAGGAGTCAACTCTTTTATGGCTTTCGTCTTTAGCACGTGTTAGACTATATTTGAGGTGTTTTGGATTTTTTTTTTTTTTTTTTCCTTTCTTTTCAGGGGGGGGGCAATTTTGGGGGTTTTCTTTAGCAAATTTAGAAGTTCGCCTTCCAAAAGTAAAGTTTTCCTGAAAATTAACTCGCAAAAGTCTTCATTCTTCATTTAAACAACACATAATACAGCTTGAGATTTAAGACATTACTATTTTAAATCAAATGTGCATTTTTAAATGAATAGTTTAGTAGAATAAATTTACTGACCTCTGTGAAAAAATTCTGGAAACGGAATCACTTCCAAACGTATGCATATTATTTCAACAAATGAAGGATTAAATTATTACTAATTTTAGTATTTACATTAAAGGTTCCACTCCTATATCATGGTCAACTGGTGGTGGACAGACAGAAAGAGAGAGAGAGAGAGACACAGAGAGAGAGAAAGAAAGAGAGAGGAGGAGTCAACTCTTTTATGGCTTTCGTCTTTAGCACGTGTTAGACTATATTTGAGGTGTTTTGGATTTTTTTTTTTTTTTTTCCTTTCTTTTCAGGGGGGGGGGCAATTTTGGGGGTTTTCTTTAGCAAATTTAGAAGTTCGCCTTCCAAAAGTAAAGTTTTCCTGAAAATTAACTCGCAAAAGTCTTCATTCTTCATTTAAACAACACATAATACAGCTTGAGATTTAAGACATTACTATTTTAAATCAAATGTGCATTTTTAAATGAATAGTTTAGTAGAATAAATTTACTGACCTCTGTGAAAAAATTCTGGAAACGGAATCACTTCCAAACGTATGCATATTATTTCAACAAATGAAGGATTAAATTATTACTAATGAGCTGCAGCTGGCATTGGCCTACATGTCAATGCAAACAAAACCGAATATATGTGTTACAACCAAACAGGCAACATTGCCACACTAGACGGAGCCTCTCTGAAACTAGTCGACAAATTCACCTACCTAGGAAGCAGCGTCTCATCAACCGAGAAGGACATCGACACACGACTGACGAAGGCATGGACAGCTATCGATAGGCTCTCGATCATATGGAAGTCGGACCTAACAGATGAAATGAAACGCAGTTTCTTCCAGGCAGCGGTTGTGTCGATACTGCTATATGGATGCACCACATGGACGCTTACAAAACGGCTGGAGAGGAGGCTGGACGGAAATTACACAAGAATGTTGAGAGCAGTATTAAACAAGTCCTGGCGACAACACCCCACGAGACTCCAACTATACGGACACTTGCCCCCCATCACAAAAACTATACAAGTTCGACGAACCAGACACGCGGGACACTGCTGGAGAAGCAAGGACGAGCTCATAAGCGATGTACTCCTGTGGGCCCCCACTCATGGATGTGCAAGAGTGGGACGACCAGCACGAACTTACATACAGCAGCTATGTGAGGACACGGGTTGTAATCCTGAAGACCTGCCGGAGGCGATGAATGATAGGGAGAAATGGCGAGAGACGGTCAGGGATATCCGCGCAGGCGGCGCGACATGATGATGATGATGACTTTCTAAACAATCTATATCAATTTTTTTATAACCTATTGAGCCGGCAAGATTTATATATTACTATTATTTATCAAGTTTTTTTTTTTATCTTTTATCAAATCCCAAGAGACAATTTAAGTAATAACGATATTTGATATTACTTTAATTACGCAATTATACAATAACTTTTAGCTTATTTTCAAAGAAATTTACAATTGACATATTTTCAAAATAGACAGTACATGAACATCATCAATTCCTTATACTGAGAATGAACATAACTGACAATCAAAAACAATCGTTTACATCAATTGTCTAGAGAAAAGAAAAACTCTCTGCATAACTTGTAAAGAATTTCAAAAGATCTGGTCAAGAGACTGGCCTTTCTTTTTCAAGTTTCTAATTCATCAATCAAAAATGGTATTGATTTTAATTTTCGCTTTCTTATTATCAATTACTTTATCTGTTTTTTCTAATATTGTACTTTTATTTTTCGTTTGTTTTTCACATCACTTTTAACTGGTGGCCTTTGTTACGTTTTTACGAACAAAGAAAATAAGTTAACATAACTGCAAAGAGACTGACTCATGGGTATACAACAAAAAATTAGGTTTATTAATTACACTCATAGACATGCGTCAATTGACCAGGAAAAGGACTGTTTTCATATTGTGTGCACTAGTCAAATGTGCATTTACCATGTGTCATGGTGGATTCCGTACCTGTCTTTACGTTACCCACGTGTGTCCGTGTTTCCGGCCTATCCAAATCCAACAATCCACTATCTGTTGTATAGCTACATAATACATTTACATTCCTATGCAGAATCATAACGACGACACAATAAAGACGAGCGACACAGTTCTTTAGAAAAATATAGCTCTCACTTTATTGAAAGGGTTCGAAAGGGTTACTAAAAGTTTTACTGTGTGAAAGGTGAGTTAGAGGCTGAACAGAACTCCAACATATTGACCCCCAATCTCTTTCCCGTTCTCCTGGGCTGCTCAACCGGGGGTCTGGGGGCCCAGCCTCTCTGGGACATTGTCTTCATTCTAACACCTAACTGCAACTGCTCAATCGGGGGTCCTGTGGGCTCCCTCTGCTGGTTCTCTCTACCGCATTTTATCTCCAACTAACCTGAACTTCCTGTCGCCGGGGTTATATAATAATTTAACGCCCACTCTTCTTCCCGCGAGCGTCACAATTTCTCACTCAATTCAACCCCTCGACAGTAAAGGTTATATCTTGATATTCCTCGACTGGATGCACCAGTTATTTACACCGGTGCATTTCCTATTTTGACAGCTTGGCCTGGTCGGAGGTCAATTTGCACCATATCGACGGGGAGCAACTTCCTTTTTATCCTTTAAGGAGAATAATTTTGATGTTTCTTTCGTTAGATCTGATCACTGGGGTCTGAGTGACAGCAAGTCTTCTCAGATCATCTGGGTATTTCAAAATATTCCTAATAATTTCAACAATGCTGTGGTATGGTGGTCTCGATTCTTTCTGATATTTCTAATTACTTCAGTCTTTTTCCAAACCTTTCCAGAACGTTCCAAGCACACTAACTACAACTGGTATCTCCATCACTTTCATGATGTTTGTGACCTTGTCGGATGCGGCTGTAGAATACACCGACTGCATCTCTGCAGAGGGGAAAGACTCCCCCAACGAGTGTCCTGTGGCCCAGTCGGCAGGGGCTGTAGAATACGCCGACTGCATCTCTGCACAGAAGTAAGAATCCCTCAAAGATTTTCCTGGATATGTCACCAAGCAATCTGATTGTGAAACTTCTGTAATGCTGGAGCTTTGAGGAATGCGGAGTACCTCTTTATTGCCATCGCTCCCAGGTCCACTCTAGCCCGGAGTCGTAGCACCTGATAGGGTCCTTTCTATGGTTCAAATCGGACTAAACTGTGTGCTTTTACTAAACTGAATTGTTTGAAATAGAAGTGTTTTGACATTTAAACTGCTTACTTATGCTAAACTGAAATGTTTTTCATTTAACTATGTGTAAATAAATTACTTAATGGTTCGTGATAAATAGCAATCCTTGGTACTATTTATTTTCGTTGATTAAACTGAATTGTTTGAAATAGAATTGTTTTTTCACCTTTAAACTGCGTACTTATGCTAAACTGAATTGTTTGAAATAGAAATGATTATATGTATAGAAATGGATTTGGTAATAAATAACCTACAATGGTTGATGCGCCATAAAATAAAACCAAACCGGAACCAAATTCATGGTCTATAGCTTTTTTTAGCACTGTTGCAAGATCCAAGTATTTGTCTATTTTTTCGCTTTCTTTGATTTTCACTTAATGTGGAGCTAGAACAGCTTAATCCTTTTGCTGACAAATTCTTTTTTTATCTTGTTAAGATAAAAGCGAGGCCTTCTGTCTAGTGCTCAGTAATCCGTTTAAATCTAAAAATCCCAGAGATTCTTATGAGTCTCATTTTCTAAGATTAATTTCTGGTACAATTCCTAGTGGATCATTTTCTAAGTGGATCATTTCCTAAGTTTAATTTCTGGTACAATTCCTAGTGGATCACCTTTTCTATCCAGTCATATCTCCGCTTGGATTTCTTTTGCGACAGTCTTTTGTGATTAACAGTTTCATTTCCGTCACCACATCATCTACATGACTTGTTATTCTACGTATTATTATTTTACTACTAGTGAGTTTTTCACACCTGTGTTAGCTTTCAATGGAGTCTCAGTTACAGCAAGTCTCCTCAGGTCTCCAAGACCTTTCTCTGTTTTCTAGCACTCGTCTGAATTGTCTCGATTCTCAATCTGACAGTCAGTAAAACCAGTCTCTTAACCCTATAATATTTCATTCCTATTCTCTTAATATTCTCTTAATATCTTAGGTTTGGTTTCTTTTTTTAATGGTATATCAATCTTCCTGGGTTATTTAATAACAAAGCTCAGCAGTGAAACTATTTAACTAATAGGATAAGGGAGTCGATGTTTTTTTCCCAAAATTTTTCATATTTTTGTCCGAAAGGGAACATCATAGCGCAAGCGGAGTTCGAAATCGTTTACTTCGAGTCCTCAGTCTAGCATTTTTGCTGTTATACCACGGGGACTACCCCATTATCATATTTTATTTATAATTTCCAATTTCTCCTGTTACTTTTCCAAGTCTCCCGGGACTAAGCACTAACTATAATTGGTATCACTGTAGCCCTTATATTCCACATCTTTTTCTGCTGTCTGGCAAGATCCAAGTAATTGTTTATTTTTTCGCTTTCTTTTTACTTCATTCAGTGGCCCACTGGAAGAGCAAAACCACTACAACTACTACTACTACAATTATTGTTTTTTAGAGGCTTCACTCCAGTAAAAACATTTATTTGTGGTTAAGTGATTGCTAGTTTCCTTAATTCTCAGAAAATCTATCCAGTGTCCTAACCAATGTTTAAAATGCTATATTCTGGATCGTTCTAATTCTTTAACGGATCTCCAGTCCTCCTTGTCTATTTCCTCGGATATTTTGGATACTTCCAAGTCGTCCGACTATCATTAGTATCACAGTCAACTTCAGTTTCCATTGTTACTCTTTGCTTGTTTTTGCGTTTGTTTTGGGGGGGGTTCTTGGTTTTGTTTTGTTTTTTTGTTGGTTTTTTTTTGTTTAGTTTTGTTTTGCTTTTATCTTTGGTTTGTTTGGTTTTGATTGTTTTTTTGTTTTGTTTTTTTGTTTTTTTTTTTTGTATAGCATTGTAATTGTTTGCCCTTTTCAGTACTCTTGCAAGATCTAGGGATACCTTCAGGTTTTTTTTATATAGTGAAAGAGTTGTAATGTCATAAATTTCGATTTGCCAAGTAAAAACCGTAAATTAAAAACATAAAAGTTCTTGACTTATTAAAGAAAGAAAAAAAAAATTCCTAAAATCTACGAGAAGAACAAATCCGTTGCATAACTTTTATTACCGTTGATTATAATAGTATTTTTTATCATTAATTATAGGGAATCTATTGTTGCGCCAAATTTGAAATCGATTTAAGTCATTTACCTGAATGTATATAAGGGGTCCAGGAAGATCTACGGTTTCAAGCACCCAATAAGGAATCTTGAAACATATTCTATGCAGAAAAGAGCCTTCAGTATATTACGATAGGTTGATTTGTCACTTAAAAAACTTCACCTTTGCTGAGTTTGGGATTTAATATAATCAGAGCCGACAACAAAAATTTGATAGTTTTTATCATCATGTATGCAAATGTAATCAATAAACGTCGGCTAAAATGCAGGAAAAATCTTCATTTTTGAAAGATTACGAATGATTGTGCTATTCAAACTATATATTCAGAAAAATATGCTATTTTATTTTGTATAACGTATTAGAAATATAAGTTAGATTCAAATTAAGATATTCAGAACATGTTATCACAATGTTCATTCAGAAGCAGAGATTTTTCCGATGGCATAAAACTTTTGCTAGAATGCGTTTGTCTGTCTTTAAGAACATTATGAGAAGCATCGGATTTTAACCTATACTTTTGATAATCTGATATATATATATATATATATATATATATATATATATATATATATATATATATATATATATATATATATATACAAACGCGCGCACGCACAGAAAAAATGAGAGAGAAATTAATCAAATATATATAGATATAGATATGAATCAAAGGAAACATAATCAGACTTAGATAGATAGATAGATAGATAGATATGAATAGTCTGTGAAAGAAAGAAAGAAAGAAAGAAAGAAATGAGTAAGACGAATCGATGCGAGTGTCGGCTGAAAAGTTAACGGGCTAACGAAGATATTTTTATGGAATGGGATTAAATCAGGTTTATTTTTCAACAGGTTCTCGTTTCAGTTTAAACAATTCTTCTATAGGTGTTACTGTGCTTGGATTCCTTAGATCCAAAAAATGTCCGAAGCTGCCACCAACAACAGATATGAGGTCATATGAACTTTTCAGCCTATGAAATTTTCCGCCTACTCATATTGACGGACAGACTGCCACACACGTGCAAATAGATAGATAGATAGATAGATAGATAGATAGATAGAAATGAATCAAGTTATCATTTGCTACTAAAGTCTAATATACAGATCATATTATAATATACATAGTTTAATCTGACTTTATCTTTTCTTTACTATACTTTATACAATATAAAATAACCACCTTTTTAAGGTAGAGTATGGAAATGGTGCAATTTTTCAGCAGATTATATTTTATTATGTTTCCTCGAATGATAGCAAAAACTAAGGATCAAAATTTTGCTGTCAGTTCTTACATTATCAAACAGCAACTATTTCAACTAGTCCTCAGCCCAGCTGGCTGGAGCTATCGAATACACCAACTGCTTCTCTACCGGGGAGAAAGATCTCTTCTACAAAGAGTGTTTTGGTTATAGCATTAAACAATCTGATGGTGAGGCTCCAGTAATGCTGGAGCTTTGGAGAATGCGGAGTACCTCTTCATTGCTATTCCTCCCATGTCCACTGATAGGGTCATATCTATAGGAAAAATAGAACTATTTGACATTATCATATTAATAGGTTGCATCTATTTTGGGGACAGTTTTAAGTGATTTCGTCTCCAAATAAGTAGAGACGCAAAATATTTTTCGTCTCTTGTCCAAGGCATTATGATCGAGGATTAATAGTTGTTATAGTATACTATTTACAAATCTGAAACAGGAAAGATTACAACAATAGTGTTTTTAGTAGTCACATGGGTCACAAGTATATTAAGACATCCTATATGTAAAAGCAGGATTTGGCATTAAATAACCAAAAATAGTTGATGTGCCATAAAACCAGACCAAACCAAATCATCTTGTCCAATACAACGATTCAAAAATCGTTTCACACTCCTGTATTTGGACACAGGTTCTTTCTATCTGTCGGTGCGCGCTAAGCATAAATTTTCCTATATATTATTTGCTGGTTTGGTCTGTTTGTACTTTGTAGCATATCAACCATTAAAGGTTATTGAATGTCAAATCCTGTATATATATATATATATATATATATATATATATATATATATATTGGTCCAGTTAAACCGGAGTTGGGAGTAATTCCATCGGGACAAGAAGTTATTCAAGCATGAATATTAAAAATTTTCCTGGTAAAGAGCTCAATGTACGAATGATACAGAGCAATAAATTCTTTAAGAAAATCAACGAAACCGTTCACATAGGATTATAAATTTATTTCAATCCTGTTACGCATTTTTGAGGTTTTCAAAAACACGAAAAAAGTAACAGGACTTCTTCAGATCATTTTGGATAAAAAAAATGAACTAATAGCTAGGTGTAGACATAGGGCTAAATTTAAACTATAAATATTTAACAAAATATTTCTATAACAACATAGAGCTAATTTTGAGAATAAATAAAATAAATTGTTAGATAGAAAATTGTGAAAAAGAATATAATACATACGTACTACGCATAAAAAGTGGAACGAATTAATGTTTTCTAAATAATATTGAAATGTTAAAATATAGTAAATAAATTAAATATTTGCTTTAATTTTAATATATCTAATACTGTACCTTACTTGAATTTTTTATTTGAAGTTTAAATCTTAGTCAATAAAAAACCTGTAAGTTAGGTCTAAATATAAATTTTTAAAAAACTTTTTAAAAAAACAATATTTACTACACTGCTAACCGAAAGTTAAATTTAAAACGGAAGTGGGCTTATTGAAGATGTAAATCCTCACCCCTCTTCGACTCCCTCCCACCTCTTCGACTCCCTCCCACCTCTTCGACTCCCACATACTATTCCCTCCCACTACCATGTGTCTATTCAATTTTTTTTATCCAAAATGATCTGAAGAAGTCCTGTTACTTTTTTCGTGTTTTTGAAAACCTCAAAAATGCGTAACAGGATTGAAATAAATTTATAATCCTATGTGACCGGTTTAGTTGTTTTTCTTAAAGAAAGTATATATATAGATATATATAAGGTTAGAGAGTTCGTTAATGGTGTAGGTGATTAGGGTTCAATCCCAGGTCGAATTATACTAAAGATTCCCAAAATGGTACTTGATGCCCCATTGCTTAACACTCAGCATTAAGAAATACGTCTCAAAAGAAAAGCTATCCTGGGAAACGAGCTGTGCCTTTCCCTACAAATTGAAAATGGAGTCTTTAGGTAGCCTTCGATTACAGTTGGCTAACTTATATATAAGCGAATAGTTTATAGGTAATATTATTTTTAAACGAGCCGGAGCTCATTTGAACGTTCTTAAGTATTGTTATTAAAAACTAATAATTCTGTTTAGTATTAATTATTTGTTTACACAGTTAAATTGTTTCAAGCATTGCTATTTATTGTTTACACTATAGAATTAATTCAAGTATGGTATTTCCCATTCGACTGCATCTCTGCAGAGGGGTAAGT
This sequence comes from Sepioteuthis lessoniana, assembly GCA_963585895.1. Lineage (NCBI taxonomy): Eukaryota > Metazoa > Mollusca > Cephalopoda > Myopsida > Loliginidae > Sepioteuthis > Sepioteuthis lessoniana. The sequence continues at coordinate 53,939,472 of OY757932.1, read as the reverse complement.
TTCCCCAAAGAGTGTCCTGGATATAAAATTAAATAATCTGATGGTAAGCTTCCAGTAAGGTCGGAGCATGGGAAATGCGGAGTATCCCTTTAATTGCCATCACTCCATAGGGCCACTAAGGCCTGGAGTCGTAGCACCTGCCAGGGTCCTATCTATGGGCCAAATTGAACCAAACTGTGTACTTATGCTTAACTGAATTGCTTGAAATAGAACAGTTTTTGACATTGAAACTGTCCTTACGCTAAACTAAATTGTTTGAAATAGAACAGTTTTGACCTTTAACTATGTGTAAACAAAAAACAATTCTTATACTAAACTTAATTGTTTGAATTAGAACTGTTTGACTATCTAGACTGAAAAGCTTGAAATATTTTGAGAATTAAACGGCGTACTTAAGCTAAACTGAAGTGTTTGAAATAGCACTGTTTCTTTGCATAAAAATGGATTTGGCTTTAAATAACCAACAAAGGTTGATATGCCATAGACCCCAACAAACAAACAAATCTAGTATGGTAATTCTGTTTAACTCTAATTATCTTTGCACATAGTTAAATGGTTTAGAGTATTGTATTTCACGCTAATAATTCCGCTTAACATCAATCACTTATTTAATCACTATTAAATTCTTTCAACTATTGCTGTTCGTTTTTTGCACACAGCCCAAGTATTGTTTTTAAACACTAATAGTTCTATTTAATATTTATCATTTGTTGACACATAGTTAAATGGTTACAAGAACTGATATTTATCTCAAATAATATAATCTCTAATAAAAGATCGAAGTACTATCAATCAAATTCAGACTGGACCTGAGAGTAATTGTGATGAAGGGGTACTCCACATTCCCTAAACTCCAAGACTGAAGCCTCATCATCAGATGAAGTTAATGTCATACCCAGGACACTAGATAATTTACAAGTTTAAACAAAATATGCCAGGAAAAGAAGTGAAATTCTCTTTTGGGTTGATGTATGTACATGTATATCTCGATATTCTTGTCTACATAAGTGGCCCTCTTTACAAAAATATTATAACCTCACTCATCGTATGAGTAAATGTGCGTGTCTGTAGGTGTGTGACTTTTGGAAGACAAAAGAGAGACCCCGATCATAATTCAAAGGCAAAAAAAATTATTTATGTGAAGGTAACATTTCAGGAAATAATGGCTGTCTATTGGCCCAAAAGTAAAGGTCAATAAAAGTGGCTGCATGAGAACGAGGCTAAATGGCAATTAGTAAAGCATCATGGGACTTCAATCCATCATTTTTAGTTGCGATTTTATAAAGATATGTTTAGCGTTTGGAAAGAGACACACCTTCAACCCCCCACACACACAAATATACACGCATACACACAGATATATATATATATATATATATATATATATATATATATATATATATATATATATATGAATGAAATAACATAGATATGAATCAAGAGAAACGTAATCAGATATAGATAGATAAAAAGGAATGAAATTAGTAGATAGATAGATAGATAGATCAGACATACAAAGAAAGAGTGAAAGAAAGAAAAAGAGAAAGAATATATCAACTGAGATAGATAGATAGATAGATAGATAGATAGATAGATAGATAGATAGATAGCCAGCACTGTACCAGAGCGTACGGTGTAACAATAAAGTTTATCGAGTCATATATAAATGCTTGTATATATCGAGTTCACTGCCTAAATTCTACACTATATAAGAAATGACAGTATGGAATCCCTTAGGATAAAGAATGGTGAAGGCGTCGCAATGAAAACACTACAATAAAATAAAAACTAACGTGCCAAATTGTTCCGTTTTTACCGCCCTTTTGCACTTAGCACTTGCTCTTTTCCACCATCACGGCGGTCATGACAAATGAACGACGGCTCTCTTTTCTCTATGTTCCGTCCTAATCACTCTTGAGATTTGCAGTCATTGACGGATGGTTTGAAATGGTTCACTTATGCGTCCTTGACTTAAATCATGGCTCACCTGGACTGACAAGCCCGGCTCGCATTTAGCGGCGATTAACGTCATCTGACCGACCGTCGACTGATACATAATATTACATACTTTCACTTTCACTTTCGGTTTTAGTGTTTCTATAGTTGGTACAAGAGAAAGTGAAATACTTCACTATATGTGAAGATTGAAAAAAAGAGGAAAGAGTAAAGAGAAGGGCAAAAAAGAAAGATAAAACGATTAAAAACAAAGATAGGGAATAATAATATTAATAATAATGATAATAATAATAATAATGATAATAATAATAACTATGATAATAATAATGATAATAATTATGATAATAATAATAATCATAATGATAATAATGGGACACAACGCGTCAATCATAGTGGGCGCCCTGGGTATGATTAAGA
>OY757932.1:53927099-53934599 GCA_963585895.1 Sepioteuthis lessoniana | reverse complement strand
GCCGTAAAACCCAACCAACCAACCAACAAATGCATACACACATTGTTGAAAAAACATTTTTTGGCTCTTCACTTCATGAGTATGTTTGATGGTTGTCGAGGTTCAGTCTTTCCTTATGCATGTATGATTTTTCTTCATCCATCCTCGTGTCTAGCCACCACCCGACTCGGTTAAGCTAGATAGATAGGTAAGTTTAATTGTTGTCATTTAATCAGTCATTTAGTAAACTCTATGAGGTCAAATATTACCTGTAGTGTTCTTTGAATGACGAGCTCTTACGATTAAGTATACACTAAGATCAATTATTACATGGAAAAAGTATAACAATTACAATTCCTTTTCAAATCAATTCTCTAAATTCGATGTTAATTTCACTTGTTCAAACTCAGTATATATTTTACATCAACACATCTATAAATTCAACATGTATTTATTCAACTCCTCCGCAACAAAAGGGGTTTGACTCAATGTCAGTTTTTAAGCAGGTTTGAATCATGCAACGATGGCCATTGAACTACGAGCGCCTTGTGTGAGTTCTATATGTGCAAAGTACCCGAGGAAGGACCTAATAGCTATCGGTGACAGTCTTCAATATATATATATATATATATATATATATATATGGCTAGACACGTGAGACGCTTCAAGATTGATTCGAAACCCATATAACTTACGTCATCCCGATAACATACCTCACAGCCAGGAACAGACTCAACGCAAGCTCAGGAATTTAAGGTATATGTATTAACTTCCGTTTGTTTACATTTTACGCTATCGGATCCCGAAGTGCTCAATTCGTTAGAAGAGCTTTGCATAACGCGTGTGGCAACCGCTAATTCTTTTACCAAAATGCTCAACCCCACGTCGAGGGTAGTATATATATTATCCATAGACTGACTATTTTATTGTACCATATATATAAAAATAATTCAACGTTCTTCTTCATTCGATAGTTATTTTGTTTAGGTATAGGCTATGGAAAAATAATTTATTATTACTCGTGTTTGCTACTGCTCTCGCTGTTTTTGTTGATGTTCTTGTCTTTACTGTAGTTTTATTTAAATTTTTTCTGTCTGCAAATCTATCCAGTCAGTTTAAATTATTTGCCGAGAACAGCTTGTGATTAAAAACATTATATTTGCCTTTGATGACATCGTTCAGATCAGTTGTGAAAAACAGTTTTGATTTATTGATGCCAAAATTTAAATCCTGAAAAAGAAACAGCACTACACATGCGCAAAATATACTTGTTATTACGAATGTTTATGAAGATAGATATGGCGGCTGTCAGGAAATTTGGGTGAGAAATGAAAAGGCCTTAAGAAGGCAGTCTGTGTAACTAGAATGATATCAAATTTCAAATCGAGTGTAGGGGAGATTAATTTGAAGACATCATCTTTGTAATGAAAAATAATCACCAAATTCCGTGCGCTAATATTGAACATAGTCCATAAATATTTTAGCGTTTAGCGACAGCGTGTCGAAAAGTTAATGGCATTAGCTTGAGACTTTACTTCCAAATGAATATTATAAACGCACAGAAAACTATACAAGGGCATACTTGTGTACGTAAATGTATTATCAAGACAGATATTCTTATATATATATATATATATATAAACACACACACACACACACACACACACATATATATATATATATATATATATATATATATATATATATATTCATGTATTTAATATATGTATGTGTGTAGGTAGATAGATAGATAGATAGATGTTTAGTTAACGATACAAAGAAAAATTGATTAATTTTTTAGAAAGCTTTTCTTGTTCACCAACAAGGTCGCACAAATCTGGGTCGAATGAAGGTAGAAATCGTTCGAAAAAGTTAGGTTCTCGAGTGCTTTCGGCTGTGTCTTCAGGCATTTTCAAGAGTGGTACAATTTGATTTGATAGGACTTTAACAAGGTTAATTTTCATTGCATTTTAAAGAATGATGGGAACTGATTCTTTTTTCCGAAGGATTTCTGTATTCATTTGACGCCCGTTTCCATTCCCTTGGTTGTAAACAAGAAAATCTTTTTTAAGATCCATTCATTCTGGCGCGTCTGTTCTCTTTAAACAAACTTGCAATAGCAAAACTTGCAATAACGAATCATATATATATATATATATATATATATAATAAAACGCCAAGTCAGCCGATTGTGGGAACGATTCTATTTTCGGATTTTCTATATCTACATTATCCATTTAAATGAAAATCCCCAAAAGAGCTCAGTATAAAATTGTTGTGTTCTGGTTAGTGAACACAAGTCGTAGTAATAATAAGACAAACCACGATATGTGTGGAAAATAGTTATATTTACAGGAAAGAGTATTTACAAGAGAGAGACTGTTAGTAATAAGAACATAGGATTAGTGATAGAGTAATGATATACTTCAACAATAGGAACGGCTCTTCTGGTCTGACTCATAGGCTTATTCCCAGACTGATCTCCGCTACTGCCATATATGGCAGATTGAACAGCTCATTATGCTGAAAAGGTAGGTGATACCCAACAAAAATAATGATAAATTAAATTACAGAGCTCATAATTTCCTATAAAAGAAAAACCTTTAAAAATTACTCATATTTTTTAAATAATATTTATTTTAGCCGACCCAATATTTTTAGAATGTTAGATCTGCATATATATTTATGCAGCACTTCTTTATTGATACATATTTGACTGAACATTATAAATATTTTTTGTCTATATATTTTTTGTTAATCCTTTCAAATTGCCGTATCGATCTTATGATATCCGGCAGTTATTAGTTAATAAACCTTCCATGATTAATTATTCTCCTTGTATTTTCTGTCCAATCTTGGCCCATCATAAGAAAAAAATACATTAGAAAAACTCACATCAATAATGGGTTCCCTTACTATATTGTTGAAATTAAATGTATAATTAAAAATAATAGCCAACAAAAGAAACACAGCAACATGCAACCCAATAAAGAAAAATTTATCAAACTTTTTACCGCGACCAAATGCAATCAAATCATGAATTAGATGAAAATGTTTTAGAAAGATTAATTCAAAGAAACATTCTCCCCACCGATCCTAATTAAAAAAATATCATATACTACAATAAATTTAAACCCTCCAACTTAGTCATTAATAAAACTTCCACTCAGTTGACTGACCATAGTCGAGAGAGACCCGAAGGCTCCCTTTTCATTAGCTACTACACTTTCTCTGGATTGCTCCACTTACCTTTGATCCATGCCTTATAATGCTGAGTGTTAAACAAGGAGGAATCATGTACCATTTTTTTGGTCTCCGGCATGACTCGACCTGGGATTGAACCCTAGTCTCCCAGACCATTGGAGAACACTAACCATTATGCTAATAAGCCGATGTATGAATATGAAAAAAAAAAAAATTCAGAGGATATATATATGATAATAAGCCAACATTTTGAGGAGGGGTGTCAAAACATTTTCAGGGTGACTAATAGCGGATGTTAAAACGCTTAATCCGAAAAATATTTTCAAATGAAGAAATGAAACAAAAAAATGAAAAGATTCTTAGCCTTCCATATTTTGAAATAGAGCCCTATTAAGTGTTCCATTTCAAAATATAGTTTTAAAATACAAAAATATACATTTTTAAAATTATTCATTATTTATAAAAAGTTGTTTTTTTTAATTAAATCTTCAGCAAAGAAGATATCCTTTTTTAATTCGAACACATAGAGCGCTATTAACAACGTTAAGCACGTTAAAAGATTTTCATTCGAAAATGTTTTTCGGGTGAAGCATTTTAACATTTTAACATCGTCCTGAAGATGATTTTAAAAAAAAAAAGAAACGTCAGCATATTATCATATATAAAAATACATCGTCAGAATACCTAGTTTTTCATATTTTTATATTTGCATACCATCGGATTTTTATCCCTTTTTTTAAATATATATATAGTGTTTGCTAATGGTCCGGAAAACCAGGGTTCAGTCCTAGGTCCAGTCATACCAAAGACTCAAAAAATGATACTTGTTGCCTCCTTGCTTAACACACAGCATTATAGAGTATGGATCAAGGTAAGCGGAGCAATCCAGAAAAAGGAGTAACACCTTCCCCTATACTTTGGTGAAGTAGGTATTGAAAAGGGAGCCTTCGGAGGCGCCCTCGATTATGGTCGGCCAACAACTTATATATATCTATATATGTGTGTGTGGGTCTTTTATGTTATGGTAAATATAACTTCTGTCCCGTTAGTCTTTTACGCATCTAGTATGTAAGACTTCGTTTAAAACGAGGTTTTAGAATAAGGCAAGACAGCCACAACAAATCTATTTTGTCAAAAATGCAGAAGGAAGAGTGAAAAAATCTTCGCAAAATTGTGTTGGTTTCCACAAGAGAAAATGTATAAGTCTTGAAAATGACACCCCAACTCCATCCGTGATTAATGGCTTATTTCTCTTCCTACAGTCATAAGTTACTCTATCATTTTAAATAAAATGTTTTGAGAGAAAATTTTGATGAATTTGCTTCATAAATCCCACCCGGGATATTATGATTTATTTACTCAGCTCCTGTTAAGATATCTTGTTTCTTATTTCGTTATTCACATATTTTTTTATCATTTAAACTTCTGCATTTTTTTTTTTTTCTGTGCATACGAGGTGTTTTCAAAAATCATTGAGACAGAAGTTATATTTACCAAGATAGATACGTGGTACATTCAATAAGTTTCCAGACTTTTTTTGTACAGGCATTTAAAATTGTTGTAGACTCTTGATAATTCAGTATATTATTGCTATACATCTTATGGGATGACTGATTTTTATGATTTCAGGTTCAAATGAACAGCTACAGCAGCAATTGGAATACACCCAACTAAAGCCTGATTGTCACAGCTGGTGAATTTCAAAAATGAAATCTGGACGTGAGGACACTTTAGAAGAACGATATGCAATAAAATTATGTTTTAAACTTGGAAATAAAATGCCACAAAAACCTACGGAATGCTTCAGACTGCTTTTGGACCATCTTGCATGAATCGAACATCAGATGGGCATCAAGACAGTTCCTCAGCCTCCCTATAGTCCAGATCTTGCTCCCTGTGACTTTTGGTTATTCCCTAAGCTCAGAGAATGTCGTTATGAGACAATTGAGGAGATGAAAGAGGCTGTGACGAAGGTCACTGACACGCTCACACAAGAGGACTTCTATGGGGCCTTCCAGAAGTTTTTGGAACGATACAACAAGTGCATTGCAGCCGGGGGAGATTACTTCGAAGGGGACTAGAGTTTCATGTGTGTACTATCAATAAAAGTGCCCATACGACAAAAAGTCTGGAAACTTATTTAATGATCCTCGTATAAATGTACAATTAATGAAACGTTAATTTTCCTCAAAAGAGGCCATTTGAGGAGAATTAACGTATAATTTCATAAGTGGGGTTCTTTTCAATAGTTTTAAATTGGTTAGATGTCTTTTATCACTTAGAATATGGAGGTGCCCGTAGAGTAATCATTATCGTCGTAGAAAATGGACACGGTGACACGAGTTCAAATCCTGGACGAGACTGATTACCTTTCACATAGCACTAATACCCTTGGGAAAGCTATGAATCCAATTTTTCTCCCTCCAGCTATGGGTAAATAGTAGGACAGACTGGGTTCTTCAGCCTTGGTGAGGCAACTAGTTTAGGAGAAGGAAAACTCTGAATTCAAACTTGTTAAACTCCGCTTAAAAATTGACCTTGTGTCATATCCTGCCCGAGCAGAAGGGTTGGTAAATATCATCACTTAGAATATTCAAACTATTGTTTTGGTTTTCATTGCTATACTCACAACGTTTCGGCCGACATCCCCTTCGGCCTTCTTCCGGTGTATTATCTCGAACTTAGGAGCCTGTACAGATCTTCGAACTGATCCCTTTATTTAATCTATGCTGTGTTCTTAATAATAAAGATGAAGAAAATAGTCTGAATATTATAAGTGATAAAAATTATCATATTATAAATTTCGGCAAATTTTGCACAATCCTTGTACAGGGTTCAACTGTAATATTTCCCACATTTAAAACTCTCAACTGTGTGGAACGAGTAAACTTAGGCAAGTGATAATGGTAGCTCCATCTAGTTAGTATCTGAGCATTTTTTCTAGAAACAATCAGTTACGATTAGGGCTTAGACTTATGCATATCGCGAGTTGGTTGTTGATGCACATTTTTAATACTGAGGAATTTGTAATTGCTACACAAAAAGCTTTTTGTGCTCATTTCATATTACATCGAAATAATGCTGTTCTGGATTGAAAATAGATTCGTTGGAAATTTAAGAACCACAAGTTCATCGATTAAAAAAAAAAGTAAAAACCGCCTAGAAGTATTGGGAGAACTCGAACTCCCAAAAATGTCCAGATTAAATTTACTTGTACCACAGTTTAAAATTTGAGAGGTATTTCTGCCTCACACTCTATATGTGTATATATATATATATATATATATATATATATATATATGTATATATGTCTGTGTGTGTGTGTGTGTGTGTGTGTAGGTTTTTGTTTGTTTGTTGTTTAATGCCAAATCCATCTTGCTCAGTCAGCTGGCGCTGTAGAATACACTGACTGCACCTCTGCAGAGGGGTATGACCCCCCCCCCAACGAGTGTCCTGATATGACACTAAATAATCTGATGGTGAGGGTCCAGCAATGCTGGAGCTTTAGGGAATGCGGAGTACCCCTTCATTGCCATCGCTCCCAGGTCCACTCTGGCCCTATCTATGGGTTAAATAGAACTAACAGCATACTTATGCTAAACTGAATGGTTTGAGTAAACTGAATAGCTTGAAATAGAAATGTTTTTGACAATTAAACCGTACTTACATTTAAACTGCGTGCTTATGCTTAACTGAATTATTTCAAATAGAACTGTTTTTCGACATTAAAACTGTATTTACACTTAACTGGATTGTTACATATAAAGTAAGTAAAGTTAGTGACCATAGTCGAGGGTGACCCGAAGGCTTCCTTTTCGAAAGCTACTACACCAAGGTGTAGGGGAGGGCGCTACTCCATTCCCTGGATTGCTCCACTTTACCCTTGAACCGTACCTTATAATGCTGAGTGTTAAGCAAGGTGGTATCAAGTTCCATTTTTAAAGTCTTTGGTATGACTCGACCTGGGATTGAACCCAGGTCTCCCGGGCCATTGGCGAACACTCTAACCGCTGGGCCAATGTCCCGGTTTGTTACATATAACTGCTTGAATAGTTTGAAATGTAAATGTTTTTGACAATTAAACTGTGTTCTTATGCTAAACTGAACTGTTTTCAATAGAACAGATTATTTACGTAAAAATGGATTTGGTGTTAAATAAGCTCCAAAGGTTGATATGCCATAAAACCCAACCATCATTGAAGAAGGACTGTAGTAAAATTATTTAAACCATAGAGTTCATACCTTTTTGAAGGGTATTTGTCCGAAAACGAATGTAACAGCGTGAGTAGAATTCGAACTCACGTCCTACGTTTCCGC
>OY757932.1:53919599-53922099 GCA_963585895.1 Sepioteuthis lessoniana | reverse complement strand
TGTTCTTGCTGGTCGTCCTGCTTTAGCTCGGCCATACGTGGGGGTCCATAGGAGTACATCACTTGTGAGCTCGTCCCTGCTCCTCCAGCAGTGTCCTGCGTGCCTGGTTCGTCTAACTTGGATAGTTTTCGTGATGGGAGGTAGGTGGCCGTATAGTTGGTGCCTTGTGGGGTGTTGCCGCCAGGACTTGTTTAATATTGCTCGCAACATTCTTGTGTAATTGCCGTCTAGCTTCTTCTCCAGCCGTTTTGTTTGCGTCCAAGTGGTGCATCCATACAGCAGTATATGAATGATTTTTAAACAGATCAATTGGAACGATACATGGGACCCTAACAGGTATTACTACTCCAGGCCAGAGTGGACCTGGAAGTAATGGCAATAAAGAGGTATTCAACACTTCTCAGATCTCCAGAAAAGGTGCCTTCCAATCAGATGAAGTTTAGTGTAATACTCAAGACACATCTCGTTTTTTTTGGGGGGGGGAGTTGGTGGGTAAGAACCCCCTACTGGGAATACAGTCAGCGTATTTCAAGCTCTATTAATTGGGCGTACAGTATAGACGGGACTATTAGTCTACATAATACACGAAGTAACGAGAAAGCTTTTGTTCGGAATTCTAGTCAAAGAATATATCCGTTAAAATACTGTTATCGGACATTAAAAACCAAAAGATGAAAACTATAATCTGAAATATAAATGAAATGATGCAAATGATACAAAAAATCGGAAAATAGAAGGAATCCTAAGAAAGCGGCACCTGAAAATTAAAAATAAAACGACACGACGTCCATTACACATGAGTATCAGGGAAGAGTTATTACTTAAAACTTGAATTTTAAAATGATTATTTAAATTGGATATTTCCTGACTAATGAATACTATTTGTCAGTACATCATCATCATCGTCATGTCTTGTCGCAGGCACGGATATCCCTGACCCTCTCTCGCCAATTTTCCCTTTCGTTCATCGCCTCTGGCTTGTCTTCTGGGCTACATCCCGTATCTTCACATAGCTGCTGTATGTATGTTCTTGCTGGTCGTCCTGCTTTTGCTTGGCCATATGTGGGGGTCCATAGGAGTACATCACTTATGAGCTCGTCCCTGCTCCTCCAGCAGTGTCCTGCGTGCCTGGTTCGTCTAACTTAGGACAATTAACAATTCAACATGTTGGTCGTTTGATGTTAGTGTGGGTGCTGAAAACGCACCGAAAATTCACATTTACTTAGATAGATAGATAGATAGATAGATCCTGTGATATCTGTTAATTCAATAAGAGCTAACAGACCCTTTTGAGGAATATATGGAGGAAACTATGAGATGCTGCATGGTGGATGAGAAGTAAGACTGATGTATTGAAAGCCAGGTTATAGGCCCACTTCACAAAATGCTGAGTGGATGAAACTCGTAGTGTAATATAATTGCGGAGGGATATCGTTTTGTATATCTTATCTTTCGGTTTAGTTAGGATAAGAACCTTTCAGCTCAGTACATGGGTTAGTTAGGTGCAACATTAACGCAGGTGTTCACGCGCACGCGGAGAAGATGTGTTATTCAGAGATGTCAAAATAAAAATCCCAGATAGAGATTGGGACCAGGGGATGTAAGTGACGTCATGCACCGGAAGCGTGGGCTGAGGATTTGGGGATTTGAGAAAAAGCAGTGAGTTGAGTTACTGCCTGCGAACGAGAGAGTCGAGATTCAGAGCTGGCAAAACGAATTTGTGCGCTACGCGCGCCGCGCGTTGGTTGGGTTGAAAGCTGACGATGGCAGTCAGCATAGAAAGATTGTGTCTCTCTCTCCCCCCCCCCTGTCGAAAAACCTTTAAACTCCAAAAGGTGAATAAAAGTTTCGTAACTGAACCAATGTTGTGTATTTATGAATATTTTATGAACATTATGTCTGTTTCACATATCCGTATCACGGGTATGTTACATTAGATCAACGGCCAGGATAAAATAATTCAGTCAGTAATCTATTACTGGTAATCTATAAAAGTGCCATCTGTTGAAGAGGGAAAAAATAGCTATCGAAAGATTACCAAGACCCATTGTTAGGGAATTCCGTTTTTGATGATGTTGATGATGATGATGATAACTTTGACATAAATTGAAAAAGTACGAATGTTATAGAGGATAATGTGTAAAAAAAGAGGCCGGACGACCGATATATGCAGAGGTTTCATGGCAAATCCGACCTCTGAATACCTGACTCCAACAATGAAAATCATAACCGGAAATATAAATGGAATGAGACAAATAATTCATTATCGAACATCGAAAAACACTGCGAAATTAAAGAATGTACAAAATGAAAACTATTATCGAAAATAACAAAAAGCGAGAACAATAATCAAGCGAATATTTGGAACGGGAAAAATACTTGATGTCAAAAATTCAGAAAACAATTCTAATGGCCGTTCAGGTTGCTATCACGCCGACATGTTCATAATAATCGTCTAATGCCATATTTGGTGAATCTTTATTTTTTTTTTTTCAAATTT
>OY757932.1:53874599-53914599 GCA_963585895.1 Sepioteuthis lessoniana | reverse complement strand
AAAGGGAGCCTTCGGGTCACCTTCGACTAAAGGGAGACAACTTTACTTTTTTTACTTATATGCATCAATGTACATGGTCTTTCCTAACTTTCCTGGGTTGAAAACTATTTTGCACATTCGCTCAAAACGAAGTTCAGTGATGTTCTCACGGAGGATTTTGCTGGTTGTACTAAGTTAAAACCACTCTCAAGCTGAAACCTGATGCTATGCTTAGTCTTCAGGCGAAAATACCCTGTTCCTTATGCCACTCTTGACATAGTAGAAAATCACTTTCAACTAGCCGGTGTAATACAGGCAACAAATTACTCCGTATGGGCAGCTCTCATTGCTGTTATCAAGAAAGCCAACAGCAAAGTTCGTATAAGTGCTGATTTTTCAACAGGTTTCAATGACTCTTTAAATGCACATCACAAGTCGTTAACAACAACAAAGATATTTTCTTAAAACTTATTTGGTAAACTTATTTTGCAAAGATAAAAATGACTTTATGATGACTTTTTATAAATTGGAGTTGATGCGGATTCAAGGGAATTGTTGACGGGATTATTTCGTTAAAATCGGTTTAAACCCAGTCGGCTGAGGCTGTAGAATACACCGACTGTACCTCCGCCCCTGCAATGAATGTCCTGCATTTGAGACTAAACAATCTTATGGCGAGGCTCCAGCCCAGGAGATTTAAGAAATGCAGAGTACGCCTTCATTGCCATTGCTCCCAGGTCCCTTCTAGCCCGGAGAGGAAGCACCTGATAGAGTCCTATCTATCGGCCAAATAGAACTGAGTGCAAACAAATGACTTATGCTAAATTTAGTTGTTTGAAATAGAAGTGTTTGATTATTTAACTGGGTAGAAACAAAACACTGATGTTTAATTGAATTGTTAGTTATACTTAGCAATATTTCGAACCATTTAACTTTAGTGACTTATGCTAATTTAAATTGTTAAAAATAGATCTGTTTGAAAGTCTTACTGTGTGTATCAACGAAATATTCTTTCAAATCTAATACATATGTAAAAACAGGATTTGGCTTTAAATAACCAATAATTGATATGCAATGAAACCAAACCAAACCAATTACTCAGTTATGGGTTGAATCATGCAACTACTTTTCTTTACGAGGATGACTTTGGCATTGATAACCCACGTAGGTTGATATGCCATTAAACAAAGATATCAAACCAAATAGTCAGCTTACTTTTGGCTTTAAGTTCAGCGCCTGCTTTATTCCAACAGGTGATGGATGCTATACTGAACCAACTTTATTAATGATATTATCGCAAGTGAAACTCTCGAACTTTTCAGCTGTTTATTCTGTGTTTGGACGGACGTCGAACAAGTACATGGGGTTTATATTTGATAAAAGAGGACGACGACCAAACCCGGAACATATTGCTGCTATCAGAAGTAAGCCTGCACCAATAAAAATGTCTTATGAAAATGTTCCGAGTTCAAGGAGTGACTTTGTCTGCCGCTCGCAAAATGCCAAATCCTGAATATGTAATGCCGGATAATGAATATGTAATGCTTACGCTATACTTAGAATACTAACTCGCAATGCTAATTCACAATCCCCTCTGTTTGACTGATTTATATGTTTACTAATTCTAGTCACGTGACCACAGTGGCACAATCCATTTCAACAGTTGTGTTTGTTGTCTGAAGATCTTTGTTTAATTCACACGGATTAATAGCGGCACTCTCTTTTTCATAATTTGAATTACGTTCTTTTCTTGGTTTAATAAGCCATTACAGTTTATTTTTACAGAAACTCCTCCATCTTTGTACTCCTCAAAACAACCTTCTGAAAAAGAACAGCACACAAGACTGCCTACAAAAAAATAAAAAAAAATCTTTTCTTACATCAAACTTACTTCCTACTTATTACAGTCCATCGCTTGGAAATCCTTACGGTTTCGGGTGCTTCAGTCTATGGTGCGGAAGCTGTGATTTGCCACATTTTTCCTGATGCTAGTCAGAAGGTTATTACTAATGTAGCAAGATATTTGATTCCCCCTGAGCGGAACTATGGTCAAATTGATTTGTTTGGTTTGGTTCGGTTTGGTTTTATGGGACATCAACCATTGTAGGTTATTAATATCAAGTGCATTTTTATACATATAAACAGCACTATTTCAAACAATTCAGTATAAGTGAAGCGTTATTATTTACACTCATTTTCAATTTTAAAAACAGTTCTATTTCAAACAATTCAGTTTAGCACAAGTACTCTGTTTGGTTCTATTTAACCCATGGATAGGACACTATCAGGTGCTACCAATCCGATCCAGAATGGACCTGGGAGTGATGGCAATAAAGGAGTACTCTGCATTCCCCAAAACTCCACCATTAATGGAACCTCACCATCAGTTTGTTTAGTGTCATATCCAGAACACTTTTTGGAAGTCTCGCCCTTCTAAAAGAAGTCTCGCCCTTCTACAAAGACGGTGTATTCTAAAGCCCCAGCCCATTGGGTAAGTTCAAATTGAGAAGGAAGCTTTGTCAATTATATTTGCCATAAAGAAAGTTCGCAAAATGTTTTATAGGTGTACATTTGCTTTGATTACGAATCACAAACCTCTGGTTAATAATTTTGGATCAAAAAAGTTATTCCTGCTGAGACGGAAAAGATGGACCACAAAGATTGACCACGATGTTCTTGGGTTATAAATTTCCAATAAAGTACCAATCAATAAATTCACTGGAACAAGCAGATGCTTATCCAGACTTATGAATCTACACCAGAATTTACCTGAAGCCTCAGCTGTTGCTGCAATATTGGTGAAACCAGAAATTGTTTCAGTGCTTCCAGCTACTGCATGTCACCTTGCAGATAATCCAGGAAGCCACAGCTTCTGATCTACACTTGCAATAGGTGATTCACTAACACCGAAGAAGGTGGCCACAGAAATATCCGAACATTGAAAATCATCATGGTCAATATTCTTTTTTGGGAACGAGTGAGTGTTCTATTGCCCTAACAAAAAACAAAGCATTCTAAAACAATTTCTTTCTGTATATCAGGGCATTAGGTGCATGAAGGCTTTGGCACGTAGCTATGTCTGTGGGCCAAACATGGACAAGTGATTAGAAGACCTTGTCCATAAAATCGGATTTGTCCAGTTTCCTACTGGTCACGACTTCATATTGATTTGGCAACACCAATCCATTGAAAATGTTTTGTTTTTTTGTTGATGCCGACAGTAAATGACCTTGACTTTTTTTTCTTTTTTGCTGATGAGCCTATCACCTCTGAGAAAACCATTTAAAAATTTTGGGACATTTTCAACAGATTCGGAGTCCCGGAGACCGTACTCTCTAACAATGGCACTGCTGTCACTTTAGTGAAATTTTCAGATCTCAGCTAGCAGAATGATATCAAACGCACATGCATACCATATTGCCCAGTAGGTTGGGGATGAAGAATACACTGACTGCACCTCTGCAGAGGGGTAAGACCCCCAACGAGTGTCCTGGATATAGCACTAAACAATCTGATGGTGAGTTTCCAGTATTGCTGAAGCATGGGGGAATGTGGAGTACTCTTTCATTACCATCGCTCCCTAGTCCACTCTGGCCTGGAGTGGTAGCACCTGATAGGATCATATCTATGGGTTAAAAAGAACTAAACTGCTAACTTATGCTAAACCGAATCGTTTGAAATGGAACTGTTTTGACATTCAACTGTGTTTGAACAAAAACTATGCTTATATGAAACGGAATTGTTTGAATTAGAACTGTTTGACTAAACCGAATAGCTTGAAATAGAAATATTTTTGACCTATAAAATGTATACTTATGTAAAATGAATTATTTGAGATAGAACTGTTTATTTGTATAAAAATAGATTTGGCATTAAATTACCCACAAAGGTTTATATGCCATAAAACCTAATCAAACAAAACAAACAAACAAACGCACACCATAATTCCATGCACGATTAAATGAACAAGTTGAGCGATTTTGGGATACCTTTAAGAGGACACACCAAAAAGTAAAAGTGGGTTTCACAGTAACCGAAATATAGAAAACAATTACAGAGCTACACTAAACACAAACACCCTAAATGACAGGTCACCTGCTGAGGCTCTGACGAACCACAAAATATGGTTATATGTAGCTCTCATAGATTCAAGTCTAAAAAATTCTCACAAGAGAAACATAGCAAGGGAACAATAATTCTTCATAGTGCAGAAAGTCGTACCCTTAAACCGAACAAACAAGTCTTAGCAAAAGACTTCCGAAACGGCACGAAGTGGACACAGGGTTACTTCTTGTGTATTATTACGGACGGGTGCCGTCATTAAATTGCGGTGGTATCAAGGTTAAAGAACATTCGAGCACATCAGCTGTCATCAGTCATTAGGTACAAAGGTCTGACGATCAAAAAATGTCACGAACCTCACTCGTGCAGACAGAGTGACCTGTAGAGAAAAAGCGTGATTTTAATATAATCGCGCGTGAACTTTCACGTGTTGCACTACTGTTCCACTGATGAGCATCGAACCTTCAGGAACCTTCGAATTGATTCCATCAAATCGTTATATAAGAAAATCAAGTAACGAGATTTTGGCAGTTCAAGACAGGTTTTCAAACAGGTTTCAACAGTGGCGCACGCCACACGACGCATGTCATAGCCTAGCCTGTCATAGCAATCCGACTGATATGATAAACATCAACAGGCCGACGATAGAAACGCCGCCGCGATCGCCAAGAAGAGGAAGGTGAACCTTTTCCTCGAACACTAGCTAAAGTGCACGGAGTGAAAGAGTGATATAGAAAAAAGACGTTTGATAGCGACAAAAAAAAAAAAAGAGAAAGCGAGGAAAAACGCCATTGAACGAACTTTTTAACAACAGTCCGCTGTAATTCCCGAAAATAAAGCGACTACTATTTTCTTCCTTGAGATTCAAGTTTCGAGTGTTTCTTTTCTATGAATTCGTTTTTTTTTTTTTTTTATCAGACACAAAGCTTTAGTTTTTTTGGTCCTGTACTACACCTGCACCGATCTAAAAACGTGACTTAACAATATCAGCGCGCAATCTTCCACTTGGGTACGCCATGTGAACCAACTATGCTCTTCAGAACTTGAAATACCCACGAACCAAAGGTTAGATTTCCCACTCAGCATTTTTAAACACTTCTGATCTGGCTCGAGAAAATGTTGGAATGTCCACACAAAACAGTCGAAGTGGGAAACATAGGTCTGAACTTCAAAGTATAAAAAGTGAAAAGTCATTTTAGAGATCGACATTCTGACAAATGGCCACAGGTAAAACCCAAACACAAAACTTACCATCACACTCAACTAGGTACAAAAGGGAAATAACTCTCTCAAGGGAAAAAAATTGAGGTGTGTGCCGGTGGGGCGTAAAATCAGGATTTAATATGAAGGCTAAATAACTTATAATTGTTTACTTCACAAGCTTTTTTCTTTATCTCTGGTCATATTTGTTTCTGACTCCAAGTTACTCAATTAAAAGCAAATCAATAGAGTTGGCGATCACAATAGAAAGTAAATCTTGTTTTATTGTAACTGCAAATATTCTTGTTTTATTGTAACTGCAAAATTGAATGGTGTTCCTGATTCCTGAGGTTCCGAACCTTTTCTGGAGATATATTAGAAAATCTAAAACTTTGACACAAAAAAAATCCGTTTATTTCCAGATGCCGAGTTCGATTGAAATAAGTATCCAATCAAATACACAGTAACAATTAACATAACCGTTTACGACCCACAAGCCCTTTACTCGACAAAAAAAAAGTCATTATCAATAAATAATAGATTAATTTTAATGGTATTCCTTTTCTGGGTCTATCTTTTTGGTTTAATTATTATTTTGACTCATTTTCTAATGAGATGGCAGTAAAAGGGAGATGGCTGTCTGTGGCTAAATGCTGGTCGAGACAAATCTTCCTTCATTTATTGATTGTAGAGATTATGATAAACAACGTGATTATAATCTATAGTCATTAAGTTTTCACTACAATCACGCCTTGATTAAATGCAATCCCCAAAAAAGGTTTTGCTACATGTCAAAGCAAGCTCTCGTTGTCTGACGTGTGAGGTTTTGCTTCAAAATGTCCCGACATAATTTGAAGGCAGAAAATGGATAATTAAAAAAAAAATAAAAAATAAAGAATAGATTCAAAAGATTATTGCGAAACTTAAAAATGAAAAACATTGTAGAATAGAGGAGACAACGAATAAAATATTTTTCAAGTTCGTAGGTAAGTGTTTACCAAACTCCTCCATCAGAAGCAGGACGAAACATACGGTCAATTTTTTAGCGGGGTACGACTAAATTTTTTATTCAGAGTTTTTCCTTCGCCGAGCCTAGTTGCCGTACTTAGCTAAAGAACCCAGTTTGCCCAACTATTTAGTCAACCTCTTCGCCACGTGGAGGCCGTGACACTTTTTTAAACAAAGTATAGCTGTTTTGAGTTTTCCTTTCTGCAACACTGGTTGACTAACCAAGGGTAAAAAAAAATCAGTCTGCCCTTCTATTACACAACCTCCTCCGCTACGCACAGGTCATAACACAATGTCAAATTTTATCAGCAAAATACAACTGGTTTGAATTCAGAGTTTGTTTTTTTTCCGGGCCAATTTTCAAAAAAAATATCCAGTCTGCCCTACTATTTACCGATTGCTAGAAGAAGAACAAGGAATGGATTCAATGACATTAGCGTAAAGTGAAACACAAATAACCTTGTCTAGGAAATGAACTCTGGTCACCGTTACCATTTCCTACGTCGATAACCGTTACACTACGCTCTTGAGTTAGCGCATCATACCAATTCCAGCTCTCATTTTCGCGATTTGAAAAAGTAAATCTCAAAATATCAATATCTGTTAAATATGGAATTATTATAAACATACGACTAAGATTTACCAGCATCTTTGAAAACCCAAGCATTGGCATCTTACTTAAATGTGAAAAAACTGCTCCACAATTCGGCCGGTAAACGGATATTGTTAATTAACGGCACGGTACAAATGTTGTTAAACAGTACTGACCATATTTCCTTTGTGATCTCACACAGCCAACGAACATTATAAATAAAAGCGTACATTTACAACGTATTATAAGTTTCGCTCGTGAACGACGTGCCAGAAGACTATAAAAATGGAATCATATCATAAGCACTGGAATGAGAGGAGTCACCATTAGTTGTCTGCGAGGGAAAAGAGGATTAAGGTAGAAATGAAGACAAGCGGTCTGTAAAACTGACGGTGGGTCTGGCCGGTGAAGAAGTGGATGGAGATGACGTGAGAGATAACAGCAGAGAAAAACGGATCTTCAAACGGAAATGTTCGGTCTGAAAAAGTTCGTATAAATCCCGATAAAATTTCCCCGCTTCAAAGCAGAGCCGGAAGTCGAGCACAACAATACCGGAAGTTAGTTCTAACAAATTTTTCGTGTTTGCTTATAAAAAGAATATGTTCAAGAAAAACAAAAAGCAATATATATATATATATATATATATATAAGGATTCTTCATCGAAAGAAATCAAATGATGGGGTGCTTGTCTGTAGATTCGTTTCGTTTATTATTTATTCATTGATTTTAATGACGTGAAGATATGAACCAGAACGAATCGGGTCGGCAAAAATGACTTGAGAGCCAACGTCTTAACTGATTCAGCAATAACATGTTCGCTACAAAATAAAATTCCTTCGTCTATCGAAGTCTGTTCATATCTACTGATTTAAGTATATCTAGCTATCTAGCTATTTGCTCTGTTCATATATACGTATCCTTTCCGTTGATCTTCTTCTTCTTCTTCTTCTAGAAAGAGAAAGAGAGATTTCTTCCCACCAGCATCAGCTGACGGGTTTTCACAGGAGTTTGAGTAACAGAAAGTCTCCTCAAGTTTCCTGGACCCTTCCCAGTATTCTGTCCGGTCTTAACAGTGCTATTGTTTGGATAGTCATCACTCGTGTTCTTATTTCCATTTCTTCTAGTCCCTTTACCACTCTGTACCTAACGCATAGATTTTAACTGGTATCACCGTCACTTTCATGTTATTATTATTATTATTATTATTATTAGAGTTTTTTTCATCAGCTAACGCTGATGGTCTTTCACTGGAGTTTGAGTGACAGCAAGGCTCCTTAAGTCTCCAAGACTCTTCTCGGCTTTCTGGCCGTTCTCAATAACGTAGTAGTTTGGATGGTGGTATTATTATTATTATTATTATTATTATTATTATTATTATTATCATCATTATACTCCTTTCTTTCATCTTTTAGTTTTACGTAATTACATCGCAATTCGATGACAGCAATAAAGAGATTCTGTGTTAATAAAGTCAACAATATCATGAAACTAAAAAAAAAAATTCTGTGTTCGTTAATATCTATCTATCTATCTATCCATATATATATATATATACATATGTATATATATCTTGCCCCGTCGGTTGTAGAACACACCGACTGCACCTCTGCAGAGGGGAAAAACACCCCTTCAACGAGCGTCCTGATATGACAGTAAACAATCTGATCCGGTAATGCTGGAGCTTTGCAGAATGCAGAGCACCCCTTCAATGCCATTGCTCCCAGGTCCACTCTGGCTTGGAGTGGTAGCACCGGATAGGGCCCTATCTAAGGGTCAAATAGAACTAAACAGCGTACTTATGCTCAACTGAATTGTTTGAATTAGAACTGTTTGACTAAACTGAATAACTGGAAAAGTGAAATGTTTTTGACTATTAAACTATGTACTCACATTTGAACTGCATACTTATGCTATAGTGAATTGTTTGAAACATAACTGATTATTTATATAAAAATAGACTCGTCATTAAATAACCTCCTAAGGTTGATATGCCATGAAACCCAAATAAGCATCTATTCAACATATCTATCTGTCTGTCTATCTGTCTATCTAAGTCTGTGCATATCTAGCAATCTATCTATTGATGTAAGTTTGTTCAAATCAATAAATCTATCCATTTATCATTCATACCTATCTGAGTCTATTCGTATCTGTTGATTCATCTAAGCTTTTTCATATATATATATATACCAACCCCTCTGCTCGGGCAGGATATGACACAAGGTCAATTTTTAAGCGGAGTTTAACAGGTTTGAATTCAGAGTTTTCCTTCTCCTAGACTAGTTGCCTCACCAAGGCTGAAGAACCTAGTCTGTCCTACTATTTACCCATAGCTGGAGGGAGAATAATTGGATTTATACCTTTCCCAAGGGTATTAATTCTAAGGGAAATGCAATCATATATATATATATATATATATATATATATATATATATATATATGTACCTATATATGTATATATGTATGGGATTAGAAGATAGTAAATTGCATACAAGACTTTAGTGGATTCACTTGCATGATTTCAAACAATATAATCATGGATTCATTTTAACGGCATATGAACACGATCTGAATTATTTTATGAAGTTCATTTTATGTTCATATTTACGTTTTTGTATTGATACTTCTTAAGAGTTTTTTTCCCCAAACCTCCATTCCCCAAACCTCCAGCATTACAGGAGTCTCACCATCAGACTGTTTTATGTCATTTTCAGGACACTCTTTGGCACAGTCTTACACCTGTGCAGAGATGAAGTCAGTGTATTCTTCAGCCTCTTGTAAGCAAAAAAATAGCTTTGACTCATTTAAAAATATGATTACCTACAAACTAGTGACTTACAAATCATGTATAACGATTTATCTAGATGCAACTAAAATAACTTTGGGTTGTTTTAAAATCAACAAACGATGCGATTACAAATGTATAAATTGGATTTGGCATTAGATAGCTTACAATGGTTGATATGCCATAAAACCAAACCAAAACAAATTACATAAATTCATAATATATGTATAAAGAGGATTTGGCATTAAATAACCTACCATGGTTGATATGTCATAAAACCAAACCAAACTAAATCATATATATTTAACATATATGTATAAAGAGAATCTGGCATCAAATAAACATACAATGTTAGAAACGCTATAAAAGCCAACCAGACCAAATCATATATATTTAATATCGAAAGAAATAAAAGAAATATTTAAAAATAAAAGTCTTTCTCGTTTCTTGCAAAAGAGAAATAATAAGTATGATTGGTGCTGCTTTTTACTTTTTTAAAAATTGAAACAAGTCGATTTTTAGAAAGGAAAAATTTAAATATATCTATAAAAATGCTGAATTGGACAAAACTGTCACTTAAACAACTGAAACATTTTCTTGTTATAGCCACAAATTTTCAATGGCTTAGACATACATAGGAAGTGATTATTTTCCTTGATTATTCTTGTGAAAGTTCCCTTAGTTTTAGCCACAAGTTATCATTTTCTAAAAAAAAAATTCTTACAAAAATGCAGAAAAGTTGGAATTTCTTTATTGGTTTAACATGCTGATTTGTGATTAGTCATTTGCTAATGGCTTGTAGCAGTTGTCTGAGATTTTTATGGTAAAATTGTAATATATTGCAAAGAAACCGAATCTCCATCACTCATCAATTGGTGTTTTCCTTAAAAATTATAAGAAAACTGGAAATTATCATCAAAAATGTCGTAACGAGAAGAGAAAAACCGATGCATCAGAAGATACAAAACTTGTTAGAGCAGCGAAGCGGTAACACACCGCTACATCGCAACAACTCAAAGATGAGTTGAAATTAAATGTTTCATCAAAAACAATTCGACAAGATTTAATTTGATGCTAATGGATATCCAACAAAATACCAAGTTGTCACAAATTGTCCTAATTTGTCATTAACTCCATTAATTGTCATCAATTGTCATCTGTTGTCTTAAAAAAATTGAAGTCAGCTTCCTGTTTTGTTTTCGATAAATGAATAAATATAAATAAATGAATAAATAAATAAAACGAAAAAGCATCTTTTTTCCTTTCATCTTGTTTCTAGAAAAAAAGATACGCCAGACGTTGGCTGAAGAATGAATCGACCGAACAGTAGTGTAAACAATTGCTAGTATACGACGGAGAATTTCAGTCATCTTATGGGAAATGATATCGGTTGGTTTTCCAAACGAAGAATAGAATCATTTTAAATGGCAAAATCAAAACGGATCAATTTGACTCGTACATGAAACCCTGGTTAGTTCTACAAATCTGTGTCAAAGTGGACCAGGCAGTAATGACAACGAAGGATTGTCTCTTTATGTAATATAATGGCCGAGGGATTTCGTTTTATATATCTTGCCTTTGGGTTTAGTTACTCTGAGAAACTTTCGGCTCAGCACATGTGTTAGTTAGGTGCAAACTTGAGCACAGGTGTTGACACGCGCGCGGGGAGGATATGTCGTTCACAGATGTCAAAATAAAAATCCCAGAGAGAGAATGTGACCAGGGGTGTGAATGACGTCATGCACTGGAAGCGTGCGCGGAGGATTTGGGGAAATTTGAAAAAGTTAGTAGTTGAGTCTTGCCGTCTGAAGAAGAACGGTGACTTTCGCTTGCTCGGCGAGGCCTAGTGGCGGGTGCCACACGTGTTGGGGGGCAGATGGAAAAGCCAGCATAGAAAGATTTTGCCTCTCTCCTTATGTCGAAAAACCTTTTAACTCAAAGGTAATAAAAGGTTTCGTACCTGAACTAAGAAGTAGTTACGTGTTTTTCGTGTTTCGGGATTCCTATTTTCTATGTATATATGTTATGAACATTCTATGTACGTTTCACATATCCGTATCATGGGGATGTTACATAAGGAATAAATGTAAGTAAATGAATAAATAAATAAAACGAAAAGGTATCTTTTTTTCCTTTCATCTCGTTCCTAGACGTTGGCTGAAGAATGAATTGACCGAACAATAGTGTAAACAATTGCTAGTATACGACGGAGGATTCCGGTCATCTTATGGGAAATGATATCGGTTTGTTTTCCAAACGAAGAATAGAATCATTTTAAACGGCAAAATCAAAACGGATCAATTTGACTCGTAGATGAAACTCTGGTTAGTTCTACAAATCTGTGTCAAAGTGGACCAGGCAGTAATGACAACGAAGGGTTGTCTCTTTACACCTTAAAGTTGCTGACCTTGAACTTTACCACCGGATGTTGTTTTGTGTCACACCCAGAGGTCAAGGAGGAACTGTTAGTAATGGTAACAAAGGAGTAACTCCTGTCTCTCCAGAGTTTCCGAACCAGATCCTCGCCATCAGATTCAGTTAAGTATCATACCAAGAGAACCTCATTTTTTTAGAGGGGATTCTTAACTCTGGTAAGGAGATAAAATCGGTATGAGGAAGAGTTTGCAACACTGCTAAATATTTTTTGATGAAAGTCATAGAATTTACAAGGTGTTTCAGAAAAAATGATTTCATTTCGTAATCTTGAAGCTTGACTAATAGTTGTTTCCTCACAAGGCACCAACTATACGGCCACTTGCCTCCCATCACGAAAACTATACAAGTTAGACGAACCAGACACGCAAGATACTGCTGGAGAAGCAAGGACAAACTCATCAGTGATGTACTCCTATGGACCCCCGCATATGGCCAAGCAAAAGCAGGACGACCAGCTCGAACATACATACAGCCGCTATGTGAGGATACGGGATGTAGCCCTGAAGACCTGCCAGAGGCGATGAATGGTGGGGAGAAGTGGCGAGAGAAGGTCAGGGATATCCGTGCTAGCGGCATGACATGATGATGATGAATAGTTGTTTAAATGATCTCAGATTTTAACATCTATTTTCTATTCTATTTTCTTTTGGTGTATTCAAAACGTTTCTGCCAGTGCATCCTTCGATCTTTTTCAGATGTATCTTATCGAACTCGAGGGCTTACACGGAACTTCGAACGGAACCCTTTATTTAATCCACGGGTGTAGATTGTTCTTATTCCGTTAACCATGAGCAGGTACAAGTGTTAGGCTCTCGTAAGTATTTATTATTTCAACCTGTTGAACCAGCAACTTCCAGATGATTTCACTTCTTTAAAATTCTTTAACCAAACGCCTATATCCGTTACGCAGAGTGAATTTTAGGGACTTATAAACCTAATGTCCTCATCAAATATCATTGCGTACGATTTTTACCTTAGTTCATATTGCATTTTTTTTATGTAGCCTTTTTTATTATTAGTTACTAAATTGTATTCATCTCTATACTTGGTCTACTCAACACGTCACTGTAACCCAATATACGTGATGAAGAAGGCCGGGGAATATGAAAATAAAGATGAAGACAATAGTTTGAATACTCTAAATCAGTGGTTTTCAAACTTTTTTTGCCATCACCCACTTTACCGCCGGACCAAAATGCCAGCGCCCCGCTCTTCCAACGAACGCCAGAACGACGGTAATGTTAAATGTCATGAGAAGCTTCATCCCTGAAATTTATATAAATAATATCCAAATTCTATGTTTTTTTTTTAAGTTTTTTTTTTGGGGGGGGTGTCGACGCTTTTTGCTTCAATTTCCTATATAAAGTAATTCAATGACTTTACATTTCTGGACAGGCTTTGATAATCAAGTTCACATACATAAGCTCGGAGATCGCTCATTTTTGGTATTTTGATTGGTTTATTGGGTTTTATGGCATGTCAACCTTTGGAGGTTATTTAACGCCAAATCCATTTTTATGTAAATTTGTTCTATTTAAAACAATTCAGTTTAGCATAAGTACACAGTTTAATGTCAAAAACATTTCTATTTCAAACTATTCAAGCAGTTATATGTAACAATTCAGTTAAGTGCAAATACAGTTTTAATGTCGAAAAACAGTTATTTATCAAATAATTCAGTTAAGCATAAGCACGCAGTTTAAATGTAAGTACGGTTTAATTGTCAAAAACATTTTTATTTCAAGCTATTCAGTTTAATCAAACAATTTAGTTTAGCATTAGTATGCTGTTAGTTCTATTTAACCCATAAATAGGGCCCTATCAGGAGCTACCACTGCAGGCCAGAGTGGACCTGGGAGCGATGGCAATGAAGGGGTACTCTGGACTCCCCAAAGCGCCAGCACTGTTGGAACCTCACCATCAGTTTGTTTAGTGTCATATCCAGGACACTTGTTGGAGGGGGGAGTCTTACACCTCTGCAGAGGTGCAGTCAGTGTATTCTACAGCCCCAGCCGACTGGGCAATTGGTATTTTGGAGTGATAAGACTTATTCATTTAGTTTTTGCTTTTTTTCCATTTTTGGTGCTCCGATTCTAAAGTCAAGTAAACATTATAACATTCAAACTGTACACACTTGATAATAGAACAAACAAAAGAAATTAGTGACAGTTTAAAGATGACACTTATTTTATTAACTATTTCGACACAAGCTAATAAAATTTGAGATCATTTGGATGGGAATTGGTCTAGTTATCAGATAACGAAATGATATCAATATTTCTTAAATACCATTTGAATAAGATTTCTCTTGATAGATAGATAGATTATCATGACAGACATTTTATTGTTTCTATCCAATTTTTCTGTTTGGATACTGGTTATAGTGTTCTCCAATGGTCCGGGAGACTACGGTTCAATCCCATGTCGAGTCATACCAAAGACTCTCTAAATGGTACTTGATGACTCCTTGCTAAACACTCAGCATTAAAAAGTACGGATCAAGAGTAAGTGGAGCATTCCAGGGGAAAGAGTAGCGCCCTTCCCAACACTATGGTGTAGTAGCTATTGAAAAAAGAGCCTTCAACTCACCCTCAAATACGGTCAGCTAACTTAATTATATATATATATATATATATATATATATATATATATATATATATATATATATATATGTGTGTGTGTGTGTGTGTGTGTGTGTGTGTGTGTGTGTGTTCTGGTCGAATACATTAAAAGACAAAGAATTTTACCCAATTTCATTCAAAAGATCTAAAAAACAGGAAACTTTCTTTATGATTGAATAAGATGTCAAGATAGGATTTCTCTATCTCTGCCACGGTTGACCTGAGTTCGGTTCAATTAGGAGACTTTCCCAAAATACAATCCTTCCGTGAGTTTAGCCGCAAAAAATTTTCCTAGCCTCGTCTGTGTTCCTCCTCATAGGGGGCACCTCAGGCGTCAAGCAATGAACCTTAAATGAGACGGTAGTTGCTACCTGAATATAAGGGTTTTTTTTTATGTTATTCCTATGCCGTGATAAGACAAATATTGTCTCATGTTCAATGAAACAGTTGTGCTGCTGATTTGCTTCACTCATCCACCAAACAATTATCTATCGCCCCATAATCAGAGTCAGGAAGTTTGGAAACAGATAAAACAGAGTTGATATATGTTAAGGAAGATTGTACCACCTTTTCATTAGATATTAAGACTGAAATTTGTCGACCAGTTCGTATACTTCGGTACTAATTCCTTATCTACTGAAAGCGATGTCAATATACGCATAGGTAGATCATGAACAACTATTAACGACTTCAAATCCTGGACGAGACCGATTGCATTTCACATAGCACTAATACCCTTGGAAAAGGTATGAATCCAATTATTCTCCCTCCAGCTATGAGTAAATTGTAGGACAGACTGAGTTCTTCAGCCTTGGTAAAACAACTAGTCTAGGAGAAGGAAAACTCTGAATTCAAACCTGTTAAACTCCGCTTAAACATTGACCGTGTGTCATATCCTGCCCGAGCGGAGGGGTTGGTAAGTTTGATATGATTAACAGGTTATCGATCATATTGAAATCTGGTGTCTTTTTTAAAATAAAACGGGGATTCTACTAGGTTGTAGCTATGTCAATGCTATTATGTGGTTCCACAACAAGTACTTTGACGAAAGGCAACGAGAAAATATTCGATGGAAATTACTCAAACATGCTGCGTGCTGTTTAGAAGAAATCCGGAAAGCAGCATGCCATTAAAAAAAAGCCGTTGTTCGCCACTTATCACTTATCTCACGAACCATGCAAATAAAACAAATATGCCATACAGATCACTGGAGTAGAAATAAGGACGAACTTATCAGCGACGTTCTCCCATGGACTCCTATACATGAATGTGCAAGTGTTGCAAAGAAATATTTACCCAACCCCTCTGCTCGGGCAGGATATGACACAAGGTCACTTTTTAAGCGGAGTTTAACAGGTTTGAATTCAGAGTTCTTCTCCTAGACTAGTTGCGTCACCAAGGCTGAAGAACCTAGTCTGTCCAACTATTTACCCATAGCTGGAGGGAGAATAATTGGATTCATACCTTTCCCAAGGGTATTAGTGCTATGTGAAATGCTATCAGTCTCGTCCAGGATTTGAACTCATGCCGCCGTGTCCATTTCCTATGACGATAACCATTACACCAAGAACTTACATGTACCAGTTCTCTGAGGACACTGGTCATCGTAAAGAGGATTTTCCAAGTGCGATTGTTGATAGGGACGGATAGCGTGAAGGACTCAAGAGAATCCGTGCTGTTGGCATACCTTGTTAATGATGATGACTCGAGCAATTTGAAATGGAAAGGGACTTCATCTGGCTTGGGACTACAGACGCCTCTACCCTCAATATTTCAAATAAGTTGTTATATGTGGTTGAGTGATATTATAATTGTTATTCAGGCTAAAGTCAGACCTCTTGGAGGGGAAGGATAGCATTAATTGTCTCCAGGGAAGCAGCTATTTATCCGCGAGGGAAGCGTCGGTATACGGAGGGGTAAAATACGAAGAAGACGTCGATATTAATCGTGTGTGTTATGTCAAGCCCTTCGCGCGATTAATCAGTTGTTGTTGGAGAATAACGGGAGGGACACTTAACAAAGCCAGGGAGAATTATAACATAACTGACGAGACACGCTTAGCTTAACGGGTAAAAAATGAAAAAAGCAATCCGAGTTCAAATCCTGGAGAAGGCTGTTTGCGTTTCCCTTTGTGTTAATCCTTTTTACCCAACCCCTCCGCTCGGGCAGGAGATGACACAAGGTCAATTTTTAAGCGGAGTTTAACAGGTTTGAATTCAGAGTTTTCCTTCTCCTAGACTAGTTGCCTCACCTAGGCTGAAGAACCCAGTCTGTCCTACAATTTACCCATAGCTGGAGGGAGAATAATTGGATTCATAGCTTTCCCAAAGGTATTAGTGCTATGTGAAATGCAATCAGTCTCGTCCAGGATTTGAACTCATGTCGCCGTGTCCATTTCCTATGACGATAACCATTACACCACGGGAACCTCCCTTTGTGTTAATGCCCTTAGAAAAAGCATGGATCCATCTCTTCTTCCCCTCCCATTATTGGGGTAAATCATGGGACAGCTTGAGTTCTTTGGTCTTGATTAGTCAACCTGTTTAGGCAAAGGAAAACTCTAAGTGTAAACCAGCTTTTCTCTGCTTAAATAGGGACTTCGCTAATATTCTACCCATGCCAGAGATAAATACATTCCACAAAAAGAGTTTAGCGTAACGGATATCACTGTGAGGAATAGAATCGGCAATCTGAGTTTCTAGACGAGGCTCTTTGCATTTCACTTTGAGCTAATGCCCTCGAGGAAAGTCTCAAATCCATCTGTAATTCCCATGTAAAAGTAAAGAGTATAAAAAAGTGAGGTCTTTAGCCTTAGTTAGGCAACGAATTTAGGCAAAGGAAAACCCTAAATTTTAACCTGTTTACTCGGTGACATTGTGTCTCATTTTTTTCTAGATAGATAGATAGATTATCATGGCAGACATTTTATTGTTTCTATCCAATTTTTCTGTTGGGATACTGGTTATAGTGTTCTCCAATGGTCCGGGAGACTACGGTTCAATCCCATGTCGAGTCATTCCAAAGACTCACAAAATGGTACTTGATGCCTCCTTGCTAAACACTTAGCATTAAAATGCTCCCTCCGTTTCAAATTGCTTGAGTAATGAGGTTGGCTAAAGAAGCCTAGAAAGCTTAGTCTAATTACCTTGTGAAAGATATGTATACATCTTTTCTTCCTTAAATCTAACAAATTGCTTTGGTTTGGTTTTCTGGCATATCAATTATCGTAGGTTATTTAATGCCAAATCCTCTTTATACATATATATTAAATATATATGATTTGGTTTGGTTGGGTTTTATGGCATATCAACCATTGTAGGTTATTTAATACCAAATCCTCTTTATACATATATATTAAATATATATGATTTGGTTTGGTTGGGTTTTATAGCATATCAACCATTGTAGGTTATTTAATACCAAATCCTCTTTATACATATATATTAAATATATATGATTTGGTTTGGTTGGGTTTTATAGCATATCAACCATTGTAGGTTATTTAATGCCAAATCCTCTTTATACATATATATTAAATATATATGATTTGGTTTGGTTGGGTTTTATGGCATATCAACCATTGAAAGTTATTTGATGCCTAATCCGATTTATCCATATATATTAAATATATATGACTTGGTTTGGTTGGATTTTGTGGCATATCAACCATCGTAGGTTATTTAATGTCAAATCCTCTTCATACATGTTTATTAAATATATATGATTTCGTTGGTTTCGTTGGGGTTTTATGGCATATCCACCATTGTAGGTTATTTGATGCCAAATCCAATTTGTACATATGTACTAAATATATATGATTTGGTTTGGTTTGGTTTGGTTTGGTTTTTCGGCATATCAATTATTGTAGGTTATTAAATACCAAATCCACTTTATACATATATATCAAATATATATGACATGGTTTGGTGTGGGATTTATGGGATATCAAACATTGTAGGTTATTTAATGTCGAATAACCTTTATGTATATATATTAAATATATACGATTT
The DNA here is from genome assembly GCA_963585895.1 of Sepioteuthis lessoniana. Taxonomy (NCBI): domain Eukaryota; kingdom Metazoa; phylum Mollusca; class Cephalopoda; order Myopsida; family Loliginidae; genus Sepioteuthis; species Sepioteuthis lessoniana. Next base: position 53,895,905 of record OY757932.1, on the reverse strand, counting down.
GGTTTGGATTAGTTTTATGGCATACCGACAACTGTATGTTATTTAATGCCAAAGCCGGTTTATACATATATATTAAATATATATGATTTCGTTTGGTTTGGTTTAATGGCATAACAACTATTATTGGTATTTAAATACCAAATCCCGTTTATACATGCATATTAAATACATATGATTTATAAACATAAATCAACAAAGTTAAATAGTTCCAAGTATTGCTATATATCTCAAACAATTCATTTAAACATCAGCCAATAGTTTACTAACAGTTAAAGGATTAAATAGTTTTATTTTCAGCAATTCTATTACAAGCAATTTAATTTAGCTTAAATCATTTGTTTGCATACAGTTTAAATGTCAAAAAGTTCTACTTGACCCTTAGATAAGACTTTTTCAGGTGCTACCACTCCGGCTCAAGTGGACCTGGGGGTGATGGCAATAAAGGGGTACACTGCATCCCCCAAAGCTCCAGCATAACTGATATCTTACCATCGGATTGTTTAGAGTCATATACAGGACACTCTTTGAAGGAGTCTTACCTCTCGGCTTAGATGCAGACGGTGTATTGTACAGCCCCATATACTAAGACACTTTACTGAAAAATATTATCATCTGAAAGTCTATATCAATATTTATCTAAAAAAACCATTATTTCTGATGTAGAGAGGCAGGAATTAAAAAAAAACAAAAAAAAAAACATGCCTACAGTATGGTCCTAAGGTGGTTGTTGTTGAGGATGTTGCAGAACAGGGATAGAGTGGTAATATTTTTACATTCTCTACCCGCCAAAAATCTGTTTTTGATATATTAAACACGTGTTTTTCATTAACTGCTTCGTTCCTTCAAGACCTTTCTCTGACGAGAGACCTGTCGGGGTGGGGTCGGTTTCATACTCTGCTTGAGAAATGAATAAATAAATAAATAGAAATAAAATGAAATAGGTGGACTTTCTTTTCGCACCGACCAGCAACAGCTATACCCTCCATCACCACTATTCCTAACGAGATACAGACGGTGGGACAAGCAGCCCAGCAGATTCCTTGCCCTCACGCAACCTTACACAGACGTATTTCTGCCCTGACGCTTGTTCAAAATATCTTTGTTGAACGGGAGCATCTTGTCGGTCGATGCCGAGCCAGAAGGAGAGAAAGGATGCTTAAAGATTAGACTGTGGGTGGCTTTCATCACTATGATGCCAAAATGCCCTGACTAAAGGGATTACAATTTTTTTAGATATATAATATTCTCTCTCTCTCTCTCTCTCTCTCTCTCTCTCTCTCTCTCTCTCTCTCTTGATCTATCTCTTTCTCTCTCTCGCTTGCTCTATTTCAGTCTGTTCATGATCTGTCTATTTATCTATCAATCAATTTGTTCATATCGATCTACCTTCCTATCACAACCTGTTCTTTATCTATCTATCCCAGTCTGTTCATATCTCTCTCTCTATATATATATATATATATATATCAGTTCGTGCGCTCTCTGTCAATGTGTCTGACTATCCGTCTCTCTACCTAACACTTGGTGTGTTCACCAATGGCCTGGGAGACTAGGGTTCATCCCATTCGAGTCATACGAAAGACTTAAAAATGGTACTTGACACATAGTTGCTTAATACTCAGCATTATAAGGTACGTATCAAGGTAAAGTGGAGCAATCCAGAGAAAGAAGTTGCGCCCTCCCGAACACCTCGGTCTGGTCGCTATTAAAAAAAGTCCTCGGGTTGCCCTCGACTACTGTCACCATCTTTACTATATACATATATATATATATAATATCTTATAAATAAGTAGATGTTAATTTTTAATTAATTCTGAGACCTTACACATTTAAAACAGATATTATTAGGCGTTTTTATGATCAGATTCTACAGCATTAAAAATCCGTAGCAAAAAAATAAACTTATGTTTCGAACATACATTCAGCAGCTATGTGGGGATATGGGATGTTGTCCAGAAGACCTGCCTAGGGCGATGAACGATAGGGAGGAGTGGCGAGAGAGGGTCAGGTATATCTATGCTACCAGCACGACATGATGATGATGATGTCTCTAGTGTTTATTGTGTTGTATATCGTTACAAGGTAATAAATAAGTGACATTAACACATGGAAACAAACATATGCATACATACACACGTATGCAGATATATATATATGGCTTGGTTTCTTTATCTAATAGCATATCATTGGATATTTAATGGAAAAGCAATCCTTATAAAAGAACAGCAGTGGTAAAATTTAACCCTTAGCTGGGGGGATAAGAAGATTCTAACCTTTCCTAAGAGTATTAGTCCGAAAATAAAATAGAGCTTACTACGATATCGACGACCAATACATTAGCAATTATATATATTTATATATATATATATATATGTGTGTGTGTGTGTGTGTGTGTGTGTGTGTGTGTGTGTGTGTGTGTGTGTTTGCATATATATATATATATATACTTATTCAGATTTATGGCAAGAGTTCTCGTAAAAAAATACCACGCACGAACACATATATCTCTATATAAGAAGCGAGCACGCACGTATATATATATATATATATATATATATATATATATATATATATATATATATTGTGCGTGTGTTTTTTCCAATGACTGGGTAGAATATATGACTGAAACGTGGAACATGGAGTTGTTGTGTCATTATAGCCGCAGGTCACATGATCACGAGGAAATGATTTGTGAAATTTGCCAGGGACTTGACAGTTTAAATGTTGATGAACTTTGTTTTGCCTGGATAAGGCATATTATCGGCCAGTTGTAGGCCAGTTGATGGCCAGATGTGCTGCTAATATTTCATGTCCCGTCTTTCTTATTTTCCTCACAAATGTCTACCATAAACCACATTAACAAGACCCCTTTTTGAACACCATCATCTTCATTTTCAACAACTTTTACATCTCTGTGTATTTTTAAGCTTTATTTTATCCTCACACTGAGGATCGTTGGAATGGCTGAGTCAAATTGATGACAAGAATTATTTTTCCCTTGTTGATTTATATATATATATATATATATATATAATCTGAGGAGGAAATCCAAAGCATAGGAGTATACATATTTTACATATATATTTGCATATATATATATATATATATATATATATATATATATATATATATATTTCAATATATGCATACATATATGTGCTTATATCTATATATCCATATATATTCATATATATATATATATATATATATACGTGGTCAATTCAATAAGTTTCCAGACTTTTTTGTATCGGCATTTAAAATTGCCGTAGACTCTTGAAAATTCAGTATGTTATTGCACATCTTATGAGATGACTGACCAATTTTTATGATTTCAGATTCAAATTGACAGCTACAGCAGGAATTAAAATACACCCTGATTGTCACAGCTGGTGAATTTCAAAAATGCAATCTGGACGGGAGGACACTTTAGAAGAACGATATTCAATGAAATTCTCCTTTAAACTTGGAAAAAAATGCCACAGAAACGTATGGAATGCTTCAGACTGCTTTTGGACCATTTTGCATCAATCGAGCATCAGTTTTTGAGTGGCATAAGAGATTCAAGTAAGGCAGGGAGTCTGTGAGGGATGATGATAAGTGTGGGAGGAGTAAGGAAGTCAATACACCAGAGTTGATTGGCCAAAGGGCTTGGGTTAGGGTTGCTATGTTGAGGTTTTAAGGGAGTTCAGGAAGAGAATCCGTCAAAAGAGGCCAGCACTCTTCAAATCGGGTGAGTGGCATTTCCACCAGGATAATGCATCAGCTCAGAACTCCATCCTTGTCACAGACTATTTGACAAAGATGGGCATCTTATAGTCCAGACCTTGCTCCCTGTGACTTTTGGATATTCCCTAAGCTCAGAGGCTGTTGTTATGAGACAATTGAGGATATGAAAGAGGCTGTGACGAAGGTCATTGACACGCTGACACAAGAGGACTTCTATGGGGCCTTCGAGAAGTTGTTGGAACGGTACAACAAGTGCATTGCAGCCGGAGGAAATTACTTCGAAGGGGACTAGAGTTTCATGTGTGTACTATCAATAAAAGTGCCCATACGAAAAAAGTCTGGAAACTTATTTAATGATCCTCGCATGTATATATATATGTATGTATATAAATGCTTATACAGATATATGCGTATATATATATGTATATATGTGTACATATAAATACATATGTATACATGAAAATATGTATATATATATATATATATATGGAAATATATATGTCTTTGTATATATATATATATATATATATATATATATATATATATATATATATATATATGCTTATTCGTGTAAAAAAAACTCGATGTGACACTCTTATTTGTAGATTTCTCCAAGGCATTTGACTCCATACACAGAGGGAGCATCGAACAAATACTTGTAGCCTCTTGACTCCCCAAAGAAACTGTCACACCCATAATGATGCTCTATAAAAACACGAAAGTAAAAGTTAGCTCACAGCATGGAGATACAGACTTCTTTGACATTGTTACTGCTGTTCTGCAAGAGGATACGTAAGCCCCATATCTGTTCATAATCTGCCTGGCTTACGTACTTCAAACATTGAGGGATCTAATGAAAGATAATGGCTTTGAACTAAAAAAGGCAAGAAACAGACGGTACCACACACAAACTATAACGGATGCAGTCTACGCGGATAATATAGCCTGTCCTGCAAATACACCAACCTAAGCTGAATCCCTGCTGCCCAGTCTGAAGCAGGCAGCGGGTATCATTGGTCTCCATGTGAATACAACCAAAATGAAGTACACGTGTTTTAATAAAAAACAACACATTTCAACACTAAATTGTGGTTCTCTGAAGTTAGTGAACAAGTTCACCTATCTCGGAAGCAAGGTCTCTTCTACTAGAAATGACATCAATATGTGACTAACGAAAGCATGGACAGCTATCGATATATTATTAATAACATGGAAGACAGACCTATCCGATAAGATAAAACTCAATTTCTTCGTAGCAGCAGTTGTGTCAGTTCCACCACATGGACGCTGACTTGGCATAGAGAGAAAAGGCTAGATGGGAACTGCACAAAGATGCATCTGGTGGTGCAATGGTTAGCAAGCTCGACTAGCAAACCTACACGAGTGAGTTCGAGTTTCATTGGGTGCCCCTTTCGTATGGCCTTGTTCCACATCTAAGTAAAAATGCTTAGTAAATTACAACTGCACAAAGGTGCAACATCCTACAAAACAGCAGCTGTACGGTCATCCAAATAAGACGAACAAGACATGTGGGACACTGCTGGAGAAGTCTGGATGATTTCATAAGCGATTTTCTATGGACCCCTTCACACGTGCAATATGCAAGTGTTGGCCGACCAACAAGAACTTATCCACAACAGCTCTGTACAGACACAGGGTGTGGTACAGAAGATCTGCCGGAAGCGACTAATGATTGAGTCGAATGGTAAGAAAGAGAGAGAGAGAGAGAGAGAGAGAGAGTCAGGAAAAACTGTGCTAGCAGCGTGACATGACGAGGATGATATATGCACACACACACACACACACACATATATATATATATATATATATATATATGTGTGTATTTTTAAATGAATAGGCCCGCAAATCGATTTATATTCCTTAAAAAATTATTCATTTAGTTATTAAACGTGTTTCCAGCTTTTGCTTTCTTCAGAGAACTTTTAATAATTTTTCTAGTGTGGTGTTTGGTTTATAAAGTGTTTTTTTTGGGGGGGGCTTTTAATTCTGTGATAGACTCCTTGGGTCTCTTTTTTCTCTTCTTTTCTTTTTCTCCTCTTTTTTCCCTTCCAAAAGTGTGTTTTCTCTATTACCTTGTGGGTGCACCTTGTCTTCTTCTAATTAGTCTTTTTTGTTGTTTTACCCTGAGTCGTTGTGTGCAAATGTGTTCTGCGTGTTAAATTGGTTTAAAATTCAACTGACGACTACTTTTTACTTTTTACTTTCTTCTTTGTGTATGTGTGTATCTATAATATTCGTAAGTGTGTTTGTTTTTCTCTGCGTGCGTGCGTGGGTGCGCGTGTGTTTAGTTCATGTGATATTCAGTGTGGGCTTGAATCTTTCTCTGAAGTTTTTCTCTTTTATTTGAAGTAATGTGTAGTTGCTAGTTTGTTATATGGGCATTGTTTTGATACACCATTGCTTCATTCGTATAGGTATTTAGATACATTTAATTTTCTATTTTCTAGTGATTTAAAATTACTTTTGTGGAGTGAAATTCTGGTATTGAGAGCTTGCATCGTTCCTATGTATACTTCTTTACATCTGTTACATTTGATTAAGTAGACTACGTTTTTTGAGTTGCAGCTTAAATCGTAATTTATTATGGATTTTGTTTTAGGGTTTGTGAAGGTATCGGATTTTCCTTCTATAATTATATCACATACTCCACATCTTTTATTTTTGCATTTAATAACTTCTTGTATTATGTGCTCCCCGAATGTAGAAGATGTGCGTAATTTTAAAGATCTTTCATTTGTCGCTAACTTTTAATGATTTGTGTCTAGTATTTCTTTGATTTTGTCATTATTTTTAAGCTCTTCTAGATTTTTTATTATTTCTGTGAATAGATCTGGGCTGTTTTATTTTAAGAGAATATACATTTCTATATGGACCAACTAATTTTAAAATATTTACCTTTTATTTTACCTTTTTCTCTCTTTGGACCGACAAAAAAGAAAACATTTCTTTACATATATATATATATATATATATATAAGAAAGTAACGTTGGCAACCATAGTCGAGGGTGACCCGAAGGTTCACTTTTCGATAGCTACAACAAGAAGGTGTAGGGCAAGGTGCTACTCCATCTCTTGGATTATTCCACTTTACCCTTGATCCGTAGCTTATAATGCTGAGTGCGAAACAAGGAGGCATCAAGTACAATTTTTGAGTCTTTGGTATGACCCGACCTGGGATTGAAGCTAGGTCTCCCGAGCCATTGACAAAAACTCTAACTATCATGCCCATGCCCAGTGTATATATATATGCCCAGTCGGTGGGGCTGTAGAACACACCGACTGCACCTCTGCAGAGGGGTAAAACCCCCACTCAAGGAGTGTCCTGCATATGACAGTGAACAATCGGATGGTGATGTTCCAGAGATGCTGGAGCTTTGAGGAATGCGGATCACCCCTTCATTGCTATTGCTCCTTGATCCACTCTGGCTCGGAATGGTAGCACCTAATAGGTCCCTATCTATGTGTTAAATAGAACTAAACTGAATTATTTGAATTAGAACTGATTGACTAAACTGAATAGCTTGAAATAGAAATGTTTTTGACTATTAAACTGTGTACCTATGCTAAACTGAATTATTTAAAATGAAACTGTTTTTGACATTGAAACTCTACTTACACTAAACTGAATTGTTTAATATAGAATTGTTTTTAAATTTAACAGTGTGTAAACAAAATGTATACTTATACTTAAACTTAATTAGCTGAATTAGAATTGCCAAAAGTAATAGCTTGAAATAGAAATGTGTTTGACAATTAAATGGTGTACTCTAATAAACTGAATTGTTTGAAATAGAACTATTTGCATAAAAAATGGATTTGGCGTTGAATGACCCACAAAGGTTGATATGCCATAAAACCCAAACCAACAACCAATCATATATATATATATATATGTGTATGTGTGTGTGTGTGTATATATATATATGATTGTATATACATGTATATATATTTGTATTTTTCGCTCTCCGGATAGAGACGCAAACTTCTTTGACAGTGTCAGAGGTGTGCTGCAAGGGGACATATTAGCACCATACCTGTTCATAATCTGCCACTCTCGCTATTTATCCCTATCAACCACTGTGAGTTGACCTCTACTTCTCCAGCATGTCTTGTTCGTCTTACTTTGATAGTTTGGGAGATGGGCGGTAGGTAACCATACAACTGCTCCTTTATGAAATGCTGCTTCAGGGATTTATTCAAAACAGCATGCAGCATCTTTGTGTAGTTACCATGTAGTGCTATTTTAAATTTCTGTTGGTGCAGCCATACAGTAGAACTGACATGGCTAAAACTTGGAAGAATTCGAGTTTTATTTTATCAGATATATTGGCTTGCCATATACTCGGTAAATTGCCTGTAGCAGCCCCTACCTTTATCTGCGTATGTTGACACGGCTTTCAGTAGATTAGATATTGCTACCGAGGTATTTGAAATGGTTTACTAATTTCTAAGGTTTGTCCATTAATGTGAAGCTTCCCGGAAATAAAGGAACTCTGTTTTATCCGAGTCAAAACAAGGAAATTAAGACTTTGCATAAGGCTTTTAGATTCAACCGGAGCTCCCAAATTCTGGCCAGAAGATCAGACCTCGTATTAATTTACAACAAGAAGAGAAATTGCTTTCTCACTTTGCACTGAGCTTTTTATGGATACGACGGGATCTTCCAATCCAGGCCAGAAGGTCAGACCTCGTATTAATTTACAACAAAGTGTAATGAATGTTGCCATTTTTGCAACCTGTTAGAGAGTGAAAGTGAACAAAAGAAGAAATACCAATTGCTAAAATGTTAAAATAGTTTTGGTACATAAAGGTGACAGTGATACCAATTTTATTTAGAATCCTTGGAACAGTCCACAAGAACTTGGAAACCGACTGGAAAAATTGGCGATTAGAGGAAGAATTGAAACTGTCTATACCTGCTATCGAAACGAGGTTAGCGAAAGCATGGACAGCTATCAATAGGCTATCGACTAAATGGAAATCAGACCTAACCCATAAAATGAAACGCAGTTTCTTCCAGGCAGCGGTCACATCGATACTGCTATATGGATGCACTACATGGACGCTAACAAAACGGCTGGAGAAGAAGCTAGATGGCAATTACACAAGAATGCTGCGTGCAATCCTGAACAAGTCCTGGCAGCAACACCCCACAAGACACCAACTGTACGGCCACCTGCCCCCTATCACGAAAACTATTCAAGTTAGGCGAACCAGACATGCAGGACATTGCTGGAGAAGCAGAGATGAACTCATAAGAGATGTACTCTTATGGATCCCCACACACGGCCGCGCAAAAGCAGGACGACCAGCACGAACGTACATTCAGCAGCTATGTGAGGATACAGGTTGTTGTCCTGAAGACCTACCTAGCGCGATGAACGATAGGGAGGAGTGGCGAGAGAGGGTCAGGGATATCCGTGCTGCCAGCACGATATGATGATGATGATGATACCTGCTATATTTCAGACTCCAGTGAAAAACCACGATTAAACATTGGTGTGAGAAAATTGCATAGAGTAAAAAGAATAATTCCCTGAATAATAGGTTTGGTTTGTTGGGTGGGTGTTATGGTATGTCAATCTTGTAGGTTCTTCAATACCAAATCATGTTTATATATATATTAAGTATATATGATTTGTAAACGAATAGTTTGTAGATAACAGTTTAAACGAGCCAGAGCTCAGTTGTTTACATACAGTTAAATAGTTTCAATATTTCTATCTAATACTAATAATTATATTCAATATTGATCATATGTTTACACACAGTGATGTAGTATCATATATTGTTTACACTAATAGTTTTATTTGCAAGCATTTAAATGGTTTCAAGTATTGCTATTTAACACTAATGTTTCTAGATGTATATCTTCTTTTTTAAGCAGATGAATTACATTATATTATATTATATCATATTATATTAATAACTAATATTTCTTTTTAACACTATTCATTATTTACACAAAGTCAAACGGTTCCGGGGGTGTCCTCGTGGTGTAATGGTTAAAGCGATGGACTGCGGAATCGTAGTAAGCGAGTTCGTACTCCAATCGCGCTATTACACTCACTTTCGGGCAAATACCCTTGGGAAAGGTATGAACCCCCTTATCCTCCCAGCTATGGGTTAAATAGTACCACTAGTGTTCTTCTAGGAGAATGGCTTTGGTATTAAATAACATACAAAGAGTTGATATGCCATTAAATATAGAAATCAAACCAATCAAACGGTTCCAAGTATTGCTAAGTGTTGTATCGTGGTAAGGAAAAGATACACAGTGAAATGTGAGTTAGTAATGAATTAACTCAAATGGTACGGTGCGACGATTATTATTCGTCTCTCGCTGTAGCCGTTACGTCCGAAGTTGGTCTACTACTGACCGACGTCCTTTCAGACCTGTCTCACTGTTTCTCTTTCTGCTTCTGCTTTTTTCTGTTTCAGAAACACAGCGTCTTTACACTTCCGTGATACAGGAAGTCATGTGGTACGAGCCACTATACAACACTAAGTAACAACCAATTCTACACAGTTGAATAGTCAAACAGTTCAATTTCTAACAATTCGATTTAACGTAAATTATTCGTTTATTATTCGATAGATAGGACCCTATCAGGTGCTACCAGTCCTAGCAGAATGGACCTGGGAGCCGTGGCAATTAACAAGTACTCCACATTCCCCAAAGATCCAGCATTACTGAAGCCTCATTAGCAGATTATCTAATGTCATACTCAAGATACTTGTTGCAGCGGGGGAAGTGACTTATCTCTGGGCCGAGATGCAGTTGATGTATTCTACAGCCCCAGCCAACTGGGCTGCACAATTAAAGAGTTTCAAGTATTTCTAATCAATACTAATATTTCTTTTTAAAACAACTCATTCGTTAGCACAGTTAGATAGTTCCAAGTATAGCTATATATCATAAACAATTTAATTAAACATCAGTCGTTTTTTTACACACAGTTAAATAATCAAATAGTTGTTATATAGTCACGTATGCAGATTCACATCTACATACATGCACATATGTATGTAGAATAATTCACAGCGACACAACGATAAAGACGCAAGAAGGAAGGAAGCAGGAAGACTTCTTTAACAACATATTTTTACCTCTCACTTTATTGCAAGGGTTCGAAAGGGTTGTTCAAGGTTTGCATGTGAGAGGGTGCTGGAGACCGAACATAAACTTCATATTTTGACCCCAGTGTTATGACCGTCACGTTGTGTCTTTCTTGTTCTTCTGATGTTGGGGTCCACTCCATCGGGGTTTTCGAGGGCCCCCTCGGTCGGGTGTGGCTTTCCCTACCACATCTGGTCTCTAGCTGTCTGGAACTCTACTGGCAACTGCTTTGGCACCCAACTCAACTCAATTATATAATAATTCAACGCCCACACGATCGCCCACTGGATCTTTGAAATCGAATGTTTAATCGTCATCAAGCAAAAATAACTGTCATGCAGTTCAGAGGTTACTCTCTTCCGGTGCATCACTGTAGTGGCACCGTGGGACCTTCACCTTGTCCCATATTATAAGCCTTAATCCGCCCATGTGATCTCTTTCGATTACTGGCCATTAGAATGTGTCACTTCCTTCCGGTGCATCACCTTGGAGTAGCATTTTTGGGCTGTGTCGAAGGTCAAAATATAACATAGTTCTATTTCTAATAATTCTATTTAGCATAAGTCATTCGTTTGTTCACTGTTTAAATGCCAAACACTTCTATTTGACCGATAGATGGGACCCTATCAAATGCTACCACTCCGGGCAAGAGTTGACCTGAGAGCAATGGCAATGATGGGGTGTTTAACATTTACCAAAACTCCAGGACTGGAGCCTTACCATCCAAATGGTTAAATGTTAAATTCGGGACATGAAAACACAATCACGTCCTTATGTAGGGGTCCATAGAAGAAGGTTACTTATGAGTTCGTCCTTGTATCTCTAGCAGTGTACAACATGTCTTATTCATCTTACTTGGATGGCTTTTGAGATGGGAGGTAAGTAGCAGTACAGCTATTATCCTGCATCTATTCAGTAGAAATTATAAAATCCAGGTATCTTTGTTATAGCTGAAAATTAAATTTTTGGGAAAACATTTTAAGGGCATATATTTTATTGTATATACTGAAATAATTTATAATACTAAGAATAATAATGATAATAATAATCCTTGCCAGTCGACAGCACGGATTCCTTTCACTCTCTCTCTCTCTCTCTCTCTCTCACACACACACACACACACACACTCTCTCTCTCTCTCCCTCTCTCTCTCACACACACACACACGCACACACACACACAAACATATACACACAAACACACACCATCAATCAGCTATAGCTCTTTGTAAGTCGTCTAGACAAGTCGTGTCTGGACAGAAGAGATGAATAGAAATTTTTAATACTTCATGATATTCTTTGTAGAATGTCCCGCTATAAATAATTAGATCTTAGGATCGTTGGTTTTGATGGAAAATAAGTTTTGTTGAAAAAATTGTGAATGGTATACTTTTTTGTTGGCTATACTGTTAATTTCTGTTTTTATTGTACAATGTTTCATTAGAAATAATTAAATCCTCCTATCATCGATTTTACTGTAAATTAACTAGAAGCAAATAATGGAAATGAACCGACTGTATGAAGAAAATAGAAAAAACACAGCGTTATGAAGATTACCTAGGAATATTATACGTTGAACATAAATACGTTGAACACAATTGCAAAAGGAGGTAGTCTGCTGACTGTCTCCGACAGCGGCGGTTAATCGGTCGATGCTGCCTGAAGTGGGTACTGGGGAAACCCAACATCCACGTCACGCTGCAGACCCTCCTCGAGCTTCGGGGTGGGGCACGCCCCATGCTTTAACCCTCTTCAGAGGGGTTAAGTTAATTGCCTGGCGCCTGGGACACCCCACTATAGGGGAATACCGACGGACCCGAGGCATTTTTGGGAATGCCGGGAGCGTCTGGGCTACGGCCCTGCGCCCGGACCCACCTTTAAAAAGGCCTTGTGCCACACTCGTCCGGTGGTGGGACAGATGTCAAATGACACTGACTATCTGACGGCAGCGGATACTCGGTCGAGGCCCCCTGACGTGGGTTTTAGGGAAACCGAACATTCACGTCACGCGGCCGACCCACCTCGAGCATCAGGGGTCTGTCCCCCAGGCTTTAACCCTCCTTGGAGGTGTTAGGTTTATTGTCTGGCACCTGAGGCGCTCTTTTTTAGAGGAATGCCGATGGGGCCCGAGACATTTTTGGAGCCACCGGGCGTGTCTGGGATACGGCCCTATGCTCGGATCCACCTTAAAAAAGGCCTTGTGTCATACTCGCTCGTTTGGTGGGACTCGTGACAAATAGCGTTGTTTGCTGACTGTCTCTGACGGCGGCAGTTACTTGGTCGAGGCTCCCTGACGTGGGTGCTAGGAATCCCAACATTCACGTCACGCGGCCGACCCTCCGCGAGCTTCAGGGGGCCCAGCCCCAGGCTTTAACCCTCTTCAGAGGGGTTAAGTTAATTGCCTGCGCCTGGAGCACTCCTCTTTAGGGAAATGCCGACGGGGCCTGAGGTATTTTTGGTGCCGCCGTACGTGTTTGGATTATGGTTCTGCGCCTGGCCCACCTAAAACAAGGCCTTGTGCCACACTCGTCTGGTTGGTGAGACGTACGATAAATACTAATAAGCTAATTAATTAGTTACCACGAGCAGTAGTTTACATTCTTCACGCTGCTGGGGAGTATTGCATTTAGTTAAATTTACAAAGATTTCCATTTCACTTCCAACCTCTGTTTTGGTTATTTCTCATTCAGTAACCTTTTGTTAGGTTACAACACAAAGTAAGACCAAAAAGATGAATTTACTATAAAGGAAAGTCAACGTTAAAACATTTTAGTTTTAAGATGGTGAAACAAGTGTTACTAGAACATAAAAACATCCATCGTTGTTCTAGCAACACTTGTTTCACCATTTTAAAGTCCTGATGAAGCTTTACTAAAACCGAAACGTTTTAAAGTTGACTTTCCTTTATAATAAATTCATCACTTTTTGTAAATTAACTGTTATAATAACTAGTATTATAACTGTTAATATAAAAACAATTGGAATGGTGTATTAATTTATGTGCGATGTTATAGCATGACGTTAATTTGGGGCCTAATATCAAGCTGAGGTTATTTTGTTAAATTGAAAATCAAACCTTGTGGGTTATTTAATGTCAAATATTGTTTATATCATAGAAACACAGACACACACATATGTATATATATATATATATATGTGTGTGTGTGTGTATGTGTGTGTGTGTGTGTGTGTGTGTGTGTGTGTGAATAGTTTAATGGTAAATATTTTTTGTCATTTAAATGAATTGTGAGAATGAAATTAAATAGAGAATTTTCCTTCACAGGCGTATACTTTGTTCATTATCTTGTTTCCAAGACCTGACTCTTTTTTTAAACAAATATTTATAATCACACACACACACACACACACACACAAATATATATATATATATATATATATATATATATATATATATATATATACCTTAACCTAGTAAATATATACCTTTAAAATTTAGTTTTTGGAAATTTGCAAATATATATATATATATATATATATATATATATATATATATATATATATATACCTTAACCTAGTAAATATATACCTTTAAAATTTAGTTTTTGGAAATTTGCAAATATATATATATATATATATATATATATATATATATACCTTAACCTAGTAAATATATACCTTTAAAATTTAGTTTTTGGAAATTTGCAAATATATATATATATATATATATATATATATATATATATATATATATACCTTAACCTAGTAAATATATACCTTTAAAATTTAGTTTTTGGAAATTTGCAAATATATATATATATATATATATATATATATATATATATATATATATATATATATATATACCTTAACCTAGTAAATATATACCTTTAAAATTTAGTTTTTGGAAATTTGCAAATATATATATATATATATATATATATATATATATATATACCTTAACCTAGTAAATATATACCTTTAAAATTTAGTTTTTGGAAATTTGCAAATATATATATATATATATATATATATATATATATATATATATATATATATATACCTTAACCTAGTAAATATATACCTTTAAAATTTAGTTTTTGGAAATTTGCAAATATATATATATATATATATATATATATATATATATATATATATATATATATATTGAAAGTGTGTTTGAGATATAAAATGTGAGAGAAAAGGCCATTGCGGTCGTCAATTTAATTTAATTGATCGTTTATGTTCGTTGATTCTTTTTTCTATGTTGTTATGTTGTGATGTTTGTCCCAATTTTTGCATTGAATTGAATATATACCGGCGTGAGAAGTAATTACGTTGTTGGTGCGTTTGTGATGTGAGATTTTTTATGATTTGCGATGTGGTTTATATAATTGGTATTCCTAATTTGGTTAATTTGTCGTTGAGAGATTTGTTGCGTGCGTTAGTGAGTAGAGAGATATGTCTGCCGGTTATAGAAATGGTGGGAGAGTTTGTTTTTTAGTTATTTTGATGAGTGTATGTTGAGAGCTTTTTTTCAAGCGTTAAATATGAAAAATTTAGGGTATTTTAGGCTTTTAAGGGAATGTTCGATATACTTGAATTCTTGATGTAAGTATTGTGGGGAGCATATTCTAAGAGCTCGTAAATAAGAGCCAATTATGAACCCTATTTTGGTTTGGTTTGGTGGGTTTTATGACATATCAACCTTTGTAGGTTATTTAACGCCAAATCCATTTTTATGTCAATAAAGTAAAGTTAGCGACCATAGTCGAGGGTGACCCGAAGGCTCCCTTTTCGATAGCTTACTACACCAAGGTGTAGGGGGGGGCGCTACTCCATTCCCAGGATTGCTCCACTTTACCCTTGAACCGTACCTTATAATGCTGAGTGTTAAGCAAGGTGGTATCAAGTTCCATTTTTAAAGTCTTTGGTATGACTCGACCTGGGATTGAACCCAGTTCTCCCGGGCCATTGGCGAACACTCTAACCGCTGGGCCAATCTATTCTATTTTAAACAATTCAGTTTAGCATAAGTCCATAGTTTAACTTTCAAAAACATTTCTATTTCAAAATATTCAAGCTGTTATATGTAACAATTCAGTTAAGTGTAAATACAGTTTTAATGTCGAAATCAGCTCTATTTCAAATAATTCAGTTAAGCATAAGCACGCAGTTTAAATGCAAGTACGGTTTAATTGTCAAAAACATTTCCATTTCAAACAATTCAGTTTACTCAAACGATTCAGTTTAGCATAAGTATGCTGTTAGTTCTATTTAACCCATAGATAGGGCCCTATCAGGTGCTACCACTCCGAGCCAGAGTGGACCTGAGAGCAATGGCAATGAAGGGGTACTCTGTATTCCCCAAAGCTCCAGCACTACTGGAACCTCACCATCAGATTGTTTAATGTTATATCCAGGACACTCGTTGCGGGGGTCTTACCTCTCTGCAGAGAAGCAGTCGGTGTATTCTACAGCCCCGGCCGACAGGGCAATATTTTGATTTTGTTGTTGCAGTATGAGTAAAAATGTACACAATCGTTTTTGTTTGTGGATTGGTAAATTTCAAAAGTTAAATCATTTCGAGATTTAATAATTAGGATATCTATGAAAGGTACGGTGTTATTTGATTCTTTTTCAAATGTGAAGATGACGGAGGGTTGCACATTAGTTGTCAAAATTTCTGAGACGAAGCTTGATGATTTTTATCATTAAAGGTTTTCGGACTATTGTTTTCATCTTTAGTGTTATTTCCACAACGTTTCGGCCGATATGTCCACCGGCCTTCTTCAGGTGTTTGTCGAACTCGGGAACTTTCACGGAACTTCGAAGTACGTCCTTTATTCAATCCACGGGAGTCACCTCTTCTGATTCCGTTAGCCATAATGGAATCAGAACAGGCAACCCCGTGGATTCAATAAAGGACGTCGTTCAAAGTTCCGTGAGGGTTCAACATTGTTTATTTCTCTACGATTTCTTCGATTTTTATCTTTTGGGGTAGGAAAATGAGTATATCGTCAATATATCTAAAATATGTAGTGTTAATGGGTACGAGCCAAATGCCCTTTACTCTCATATACAATTGGAAAATTTATTTAATCCAACTTAAAATATTTATGTTAATTATTAACCAACGTAATACTTACTTTTTTTGTGTGAAGTTTTATGAGAAAAGTGAACACAAAGCTTCGTCAAATTTATATTGCACATATTCTAGCACTTATACACGTATCTACATATATAGACCTAAATAAAAGCACAACTAAATTAATACTTAGCTTAGGTTCTTTGCTTTTCTTTTCTTTCAAAGAATAGTTGTCTTCGAAGATTCATTACTTTTCAGGTGTGTAACGTTGGTTATTTGAAGTGACGTCATTTCATGTCCAAAAGTTTTTGTTGACTGTGATGTTATTTGTCATAGATGTCTTTTAAACAACGTCTACTTATTTATAGTTATAAAATTAATATTGACACAAAGACAACTTTTTATTCTCAACCAATAAAAAACGCCCTTTTAATTATTCTTAAAAATTAATACTTGTGAGAAGTTATATTTATTTTATTTATTTATTATTTATTATTATTTATTAATTTAAATTTTGTAATTTTGCTTTATATTGCAAAATTATATGAAGGAATATTTATTTTTAACAATACATATATATATATATATATATATAATCGTAAACCTCAACCGAGTGAAGATTATATTTTAAAAAATTTAAGATACATCTTCGAAAATGACTATATATATATATATGTATATATATACTTTTTACATTCTTGGATCTATCAAAAAATTAGGTCTCCAAAATTCGACCTATGTGCAAGAGTCATATTATTTCAATTTTCTTTTTCTTTTTTTATCATTTAATCTTTTACGGAAATTAAGCTTAGTTCTTTATTATTACAAACCAACCAAGTAGAACTTATTTCTTCAATCGTAAGTTTTGCTTAATCACAAGGAAAAATATTCCTCTTAAGTATATTTAATTATAAACACATTGAAATATATGTTTGCATTTTCGTTAAACTGTGATAACGACAGTTTTCGAAGTGCCCGGGGTTAGAGATCCAGTGTAAATGTTTTCTTTATATATATATATATATATATATATATATTAAGTTTAGAAGGTCCACGAAGAGATTAGTATTTTTTGAATTTATTTGATAAATTCAAAAAATACAAATCTCTTCAAGGACCTTATTTTAAAATATATTCTTCTTTCTTTAGACCAAGAACCATCTTATATATATATATATATATATATATAGGCCGCGGTCGTATCGATACTGCTGTATGGATGCACTACTTGGACGTTAACTAAACGGCTGGAGAAGAAGATGGACGGCAATTACACAAGAATGCTGCGAGCAATATTAAACAAGTCCTGTCGGCGACATCCCACAAGGCACCAACTATACGGCCACCTGACTCCCATCACGAAAACTATCCAAGTTAGACGAACCCTATATGCAGGACACTGCTGGAGAAGCAGGGACGAGCTCATAAGTGATGTACTCCTATGGACCCCCACATATGACCGGGCAAAACAGGACGACCAGCTCGAACATACATTCAGCAGCTATGTGAGGATACGAGATGTGGCCCTGAAGACCTACCAGAGGCGATGAACGATAGGGAGAAGTGGCGAGAGAGGGTCAGGGATATCTGTGCCTGCGGCACGACATGATGATGATGATAATATATATATATGTATATGAATATATAACTATTATCAAGGAATTTTGAAATAAAGGTCTGAGCACATTTTTTAAACCTCTGATAGCATTTTCGTGAGATTTTTATTCTTGTTGCTTAATCTACCCTAGAGTTCTTAAACGTTGGCTCGTATGAAGTATTCGTCATTAGTCAGTGATCCAGGTTCGAGGCGAGGTCAAAAATTTGAATTTCTCAAATATTTTCTGCCCTTATTAATGTTACATTGTTCAGTAAAATATATTCTTTCCAGACATGAATAAATTCTACAGCGAGCCAAAGGGTTTACAATATTTTAGCAAGTGCTAGATTGATGTCCGTATCTCACGTGAACAAGTAGTTTCAGGCCGTGCAAAAGTACCCGCAGTGTTTGGTAGTATTGTGGTAGTTAGTTCTGCATTGCTTCATACTGTGTGTAATTCGAGATAAAGTAAGTAAAGTTGGCAACCATAGCTGAGGGTGACCAGAAGGCTCCCTTTTCATATTTACCAACCCCTCCGTTGGGCAACATATGACACAAGGTCAATTTTTAAGCGGATTTTAACAGGTTTGAATTCTGAGTTTTCCCTCTCCTAGACTAGTTGCCTCACCAAGGCTGAAGAACCCAGTCTGCCCTACTATTTACCCATAGCTGGAGGGAGAATAATTGAATTCATACCTTTCCCAAGGGTATTAGTGCTATGTGACATGCAGTCAGCCTCGTCCAGGATTTGAACTCGTGTCGCCGTGTCCATTTCCTACGACGATAACCATTACACCACGGGCACCTCCATAAGAAGGCTCCTTTTTCGATCGCTACAACAGCAAGGTGTTGGGTGAGGGCGCTACTCCTTTCCCTGGATTGCTCCAGTTTACCCTTAATCCTTACCTTGTGACGCTGAGTGTTAAGCAAGGAGGCATCAAGTACCATTTTTTTGAGTCTTTGGTATGACTTGACCTGGGATTGAACCCAGGTCTCTCGGGCCATCGGCGAACACTCTAAAAAAACGTACAAAAATTCTGGAATTACGAATTCGAACCGGGCCATAATGCTGCGAAAATAGCCAAAAACCTTTGTTATGCAGAAGGTGAAGGTGCAGTTGATCCCAACACAGTAACTAGATGGTTCAAGTCAATTCACCCGGGTTACAGGGACTTTGACAATCAGGCGAGGTTAGGTTGTCCAAAACCGCTTAGATTTCGAGGACGGAATAGCATCCGAAGAATATTAGGCGAAGCCGTTACCTCGAATGCCAATTTAGTTCGTCGCCTTCACGACCTCATGAAAAATATCTGGAATTACCGAATTGTGCTTCACTTACTACCAAAACATTGCATAATTTTTTTACTCACTCAAGAAAGATGGTCTCTTTCAATAGATGTGGCTATTACGAGTGAAAACACTCACCTCCACACACACACACATGCACACACGTGCACATACACATACAGTAGCACATACACATGCACACACATACACACACATACATATACACGTATATATACACACCTGCACACACACACACACACACACACACATACACGCATACGCAAAAAAATACACACACACACACACACACACATACACGCATACGCAAAAAAATACACACACATCTGCACACACACATATGTACATACATACACAAATGCACATACGAGCGTATACACTCATGCATGAGCACACATATATACACACCCGCGCACACACATACCCACATACGCAAATAGATTCACACACATCCGTACACACATACATATGTACATATATACATGCATGCATACACCCACATATATACACCCCTTGTATACAGCCCCCACCACCCACACACAAGATTCCTTACTAACAAAAAATTATTGATTTTTCTTGTCCTCAGAGACGAACTCATAAGAGATGTACTCTTATGGACCCCCACACATGGCCGTGCAAAAGCAGGACGACCAGCACGAACATACATTCAGCAGCTGTGTGAGGATACGGGATGCTGTCCTGAGGACCTACCTAGGGCGATGAACGATAGGGAGGAGTGGCGAGAGAGGGTCAGGGATATCCGTGCTACCAGCGCGACATGATGATGATAAGATTCCCTTGTCCTATAAGATTCAGTATATTTGATTGATTTTTTTTAATTGTCCGAAGCTTTCTTCCCGTGCACAATCTACCATCAGTATTCATTTTAGATTTGGACGTTTCCTCTTTCTTCGGCCCGATTCGTCTGGATGACCTGTCCATGGGTTGACTGATGTGTTGTACACGGCTTGTCATTTACATTTCTTCGGCCAGCGCTAAAATGCATTTCTCATCGTCTTACCGTGCTCTTATTCAATGTTTGCATCTCCAAAACGTTCCGATACCGTCGTGAAATTTCAATAAGTGATTTTTTTTCCGCATACAAGAATTCATTGGCATATTACTGCTTTCATGTTAAACGCCGTTTTACCAGACTGCCGCTCCGTTAACATTACTAAAAGTAAAAAGAAATTCGGTTCATATCAAACATGTTACAAGAGAGACATACAGTCTGTTA
This sequence comes from Sepioteuthis lessoniana, assembly GCA_963585895.1. Taxonomy (NCBI): domain Eukaryota; kingdom Metazoa; phylum Mollusca; class Cephalopoda; order Myopsida; family Loliginidae; genus Sepioteuthis; species Sepioteuthis lessoniana. The sequence continues at coordinate 53,874,853 of OY757932.1, read as the reverse complement.
TTCTTGCTGGCGAATTTGCTTAGCCAACTGTCATAATTATGCAGAAATATAGTGCCTTGTAACAGAAAACTTGCTCTATCTAACGCTATTTTTTCGATCTATACTAGCAGTAGTCTCCGTGGAAATAAATACATCATATTACTTTTGCATAGTACTTATATATATATTTATATATATATATATATATATAGCTGAAATACATAGAGGTTATACATATATATATATAACCTCTATGTATTTCTGCCTTCAATTAA
>OY757932.1:53754599-53869599 GCA_963585895.1 Sepioteuthis lessoniana | reverse complement strand
AAAGGAAAGAGTCTCTATTTAGTCTAAGGAAAGAGTCCTTGTTTAGTCTAAAAAGGAAAAGAGTCTCTATTTAGTCTAAAAGGGAAAGAGTCTCTATTTAGTCTAAGGAAAGAGTCTCTATTTAGTCTAAGGAAAGAGTCTCTATTTAGTCTAAAAGGGAAAGAGTCTCTGTTTAGTCTAAAAAGGAAAGAGTCTCTATTTAGTCTAAAAGGGAAAGAGTCTCTATTTAGTCTAAAAAGGAAAGAGTCTCTATTTAGTCTAAAAAAAAACGCCGGAAATTTTTGTATATATCTAAAAATATCAACATCACTAAGTCGTTCTACAAGCACAGATTTCTCTGACTCTTTCTCTCCGTCCGTCCCTATCAACCCTTGCTCCCGGCAGGTCTTCCAAACTACATCCTGTGTCAATACAGAAATGATGTAAATAATTTCTTATTGGTCGGCCAATATTGGCACGTTCATGTGTAGGGGTCCATAGAATAACATCAGTTATGAGTTCGTCCAAGCTTCTCAAGCACTGTTTTGTTCGTCTTACTTTGATGGTTTTTAAGATGGGAGGTAAGTGACTGAACTTCTTTTGGTTTGTGATGTGTTGTATCCAAGTTTTGTTAAATATAGCTCATAGCATTTTTGTGTTGTTCCCATCTAGCTTTCTCTCTATGCATTTTGTCAACGTCCATGAAAGGTCTAAAAATATCAGTTATTCAATTTTTCCACCTTTCACCATAAATTTCATATGGGTTTGATTTTTTCTAAAAAAGTATACCACGGTAGGATCTATGCTATAACAATACATTTAAAATACTCAAAGGAATAAAGTAATTTAAAGCTCCTTTGCAATGCTGATTTTGTCGGGGTATGCATCCACGCTGAATTTAGTTTTTAAACAATCCAAAAAAATATGAAAAGCCAAATAGAATCCTTCACACCTGTCAGTGGGGTTTTGAATACGCTGATTGCATCTCTGGTTGACCTCTCTTCAACCCCCACCCCCCAAAAAGGGAGGTATCACAAAACTATATCTGGAGATAAAGTTCCAGTTCTGGAGCTCTGTGGGGTGCAGAGAAACCCTTCATTACTCTTGTGTCTACTCGGATCCGAATTATTAGTATCTGTTTGGATTTCATCCATGGGGCAAATAGATCAGTTTAAAATTTATTGACATACGATAAAATCTATTGATTAAAGATAAAATCACTTGAAACCACATTACTTGGTGCAAACAAAAGAATAATATTCTTGACATTAGAATAAAATGATTGCAGTTGAATGTTCGAGATAGGAATACCCAAGATTATCTTAATATGTCTACGAATGAATCAAGTTTCAGCATTAAATAACCCATAAAGCGTCGATGTGTCATAAAATTAACCAAACCAAACTTTAATTTTTCGTTTTATACGCAGCCCCAAAATTTGTTCAAATTCTGGAATACATTTTGAAAAATAGTGAGCACATTTCACAGTGATGTCACGTTTATCTCTTCTATCATCTAACTTTCCTGCCTTGGTTCCGTTCCTTAGCATATCGACCTTCGCTGGTCATTTAATGCCAAAGTAATATTTGAAATATATATATATATATATATATATACATATAAGTTAGTCGACCGTAGTCGAGAGCGACCCGAAGTCTCCTTTTCAATAGCTACAATACGGAGGTGTAGGGAAGAGCGATACTCTTTTCTTTGGATTGCTTCACTTATCCTTGATCCGTACTTTATAATGCTGAGTGTTAAGAAGGAGGGCATCAAGTACCATCTTTGAGTCTTTGGTATAACTCGCTCTGAGATTTAACCCTCGTCTCCCTGACCATTGACTAACAGTCAAACCATTATATATATAATCGCATGTATATAAATGTATATATATATATATATATAGTACAATTAAATTGAGACTCAAACTCGGTTAAGCCGTCATAATAAATTTATTTCGGCGGAGAGTATTGTTGGTATATTCTCCGTCTCGTCAGATGACTCTTTTTACATGCTCTGTATTGTCCCAGAGATGCGAATGAGGAGTTACAGTTCGTATTCAGAAGATAAATAAGGAAAATTAAAGAAATTAAAAAATAAATTAAAAATCAGAAAATGAAGATAAAGATAAAAATAAAAATAAAGATAAAAATAAAAACATAAAGTGGAACTCAAATTACAAAGCTACAAATTCTTTCGTTTATAGGCGTGAGCGGAGGGTGTGAACATATTATATGTTAGAACGATTAGGAAACAGGTGTGGAATTAATCTACTGGTCAGTCCCTTCTAATTTCATGTTCTGTTTGTGATATATGTTCCTCAGTATATATATATATATATGTATGTATGTATGTATGTATGTATGTATGTATAAGGTAGGTGTGTATATATATATATATATATGTTAACTGGTCCATTGGTCTAATGGGTTAAGTGTTCGCTAAAGGTCCGGAAGGCCGGGACTCAATCCCGGGTCGAATAATACTAAAGACTCAAAAAACGGTAGTTGACACCTCCTCGCTTAACACTCAGTATTATAAGGTATAGATCAAAGGTAAAGGGGCGCTGTCCAGGGAGAGGAGTAGTGCCCTCCTCTACACCTTAGCGTAATGGCTATTGAAAAGGGAGCCTTCGGATCGCCCTCGACGACTATCGCTAACCTTACTTACTATATACATATTGTATGTATATTAATATTAATTACGTTTTTCACTTATAGTTTTTTGTTTTGATAAATTTCCTTCCAGTTATGCTGCCATCATCTGATATTAAAGTAAATCGGGCACTCTTGATAAAGCTATCAATCTAGGAGTGAAGGATACTATGTTCAAATCCTGAGGAAGAACCTGTGACACATCGGGGCACTATTCTTCCGTTATCAGTTCATCTAAAAGGTGTGACTGGTTCTACTCAAACCTTCAGTACAATAAACAAATCTATGCCCGTGGTGTAATGGTTAGCGCCGTAGGAAAAGGACATGGCGACACGAGTTCAAACCCTTGTTGCATTTCACATAGCACTAATACCCTTGGGAAAGGTATGAATCCAATTACTCTCCCTCCAGCTATGGGTAAATAGTAGGGCAGACTAGGTTCTTCAGCCTTGGCGAGGCAACTAGTCTAGGAGAAGGAAAACTCTGAATTCAAACCTGTTAAACTCCGTTTAAAAATTGACCTTGTGTCATATCCTGCCCGAGCGGAGGGGTTGGGTAAATATGATAAACAAATCCATTCCCATCTTCAACTAAATTGTTGAGATCGATGGGAGAGTACATTATATACATATATATATATATATATATATATGTGTGTGTGTGTGTGTGTGTGTGTTAATGTTTTTAGCAAAAATAGGCTCAAAAAACTGTGATTTTTGTATCTTCATTTTTGCCCTTATTGACCAATCTGCGTGTACGGGCTAGTTTTAACATTTCTTTGAGACTCACAGACGAGAATATTTAGCTTACTGCGAAATATTTGAAGGATCAAAACCAAAAATAATTTAAGAATTCCTTTCCCTCCTAGATTGTTCGATAATACATTTTTTTTATCCAATTAGATTTATAGATAAATCCTCAACTTTTTATCCAATTTCGAACCCACCTCAGTATTATAAATACTGAAGAAATAATTTTTTTTCAAATTTTCTTTTCTTTTTTTCTTTTTGTATCTACTCAATTACTTTTCGAATCATTTCTTTTGAGAGAAAACCTAAATTCTTTTTGTTGTGATGCTGGCAAAAGAAAGACACGGAGAACACAAAAAGGTTGATATAAAAACATATATATTCAAGTAACAGAAACAAGTTACAAGTGAAGCTGGTTAGACAGCAGTTAGTTAATAGGAAGCTGAGAGTCCAGTGGGGTAGCGACTATCCATCCACTACGCAAGTGGTATCACACGTGATTGTGTCATATGTTTATAGTTAACTCCCTCTGATGCTCCGTTGAAGTGTATTTATAGAGGAGGGCGAGTCCATTTTGTAGGGAGTACAACACTTTTCTTTCATGAAAACATTTAATTTCATCACCGTTTAATTATCTTAAATTGAAAGAATATGTTATTGTTTACGTAGATTTATTGATACTGCTGTTGCAGTCCTTGCCATCATCAGTAGCCACAAATATGTTTAACGGACAAATTTATTTCCTACAAGATAGGGACATACTTACACGCAAAATCTGTTCATTTAGATTTAGGCATACAATAACTGCTAATTTCATGCATAAATCTTCACTTTCTCTCTATTTCCCAGTCGGCTGGGGCTGTAGAAATCACTGACTATACCTCTGCAGAGGGGTAAGACCCCCACCCCATGAGTGTCCTAGATATGACACAAAACAGTCTATCGTGAGGTCCCAGTAATGCTGGGGCTTTGGGGAATACAGAGCACCCATTTATTGCCATTGCTCCCAGGTCCAGTTTGGCCCGGCGTGGTAGCACCTGATAGGGTCCTATCTAAGGGTTAAATAGAACTAACAGCATACTTATGCTAAACAGAATTTTTATTCAACTGCATAACTTGAAATAGAAACGTTTTTGACAATAAAACCGTACTTACATTTAAACTGCGTGCTTATACTAAACTGAATTGTTTGAAAGTGAACTGTTTTTAACATTGAAACTGTACTTACACTAAACTGAATAGTTATATATAACCGCTTGAATAAACTGAATAGTTTGAAATAGAAATGTTTTGATAATTAAACTGTGTACTCATGCTAAACTGAATTGTTTTAAATAGAACTGATTATTTACATAAAAATGGATTTGGCGTTAAATAACCTACAAAGGTTGATATGCCATAAAACCCAACCAACAAACAAAAATCCCTTTCTCTCTTTAAATATTTACGCTGTGACAAATATTATCTTTGCTTACAAAAAAAGGCTTTTTAACGTCTGTTTTTCAGCAAACTTTTCCCTTAATTTATAAAAATATATGATGTGGACCCAAAGTCGGTACACAGAAGGAAAACACGAAACACGGTTTAGAGGTAAGAAAGATATATTAACAAAAGTTACAAAGGATAATGTCCAATATAGGCAGTCGTACTGCGGTACTACTGCTACTACTACTCCCCTATTAGGATATTACTACGCAAGTAATCTAGTGCTGGAAGAGTCCATGATGCAGGTTAGTTACGGTCTCACAACAATGTATAAGTCAAGGAAAAAGAAATACTAAGTTCACATTCTGAGGATCGTTTATCAGAAGAAATATATATACATTTATATACATGAAAAAGTATCAAGGTAAAAACGTTGTGAATATAAGAATAAAGATGAAGACAATAGTCGGAATGATAAAAGTGATCCAGACAAAAACACCCAACAGTAAAAGAGAGAGACAGACAGAAAGACAGAGATAGAGTACAATGCTAAGTTTCTGCTAGAAAGGGAATTACCAGTGAAGAGGTTCCAAATATATTTTTTGCTTGTTACATATTGAAACGTTGACATAAATTTGTTGTGATATATTTTAATGCACATTGCATTTCACATAGCACAAATACACTTGGGAAAGGTATGAATCCAATTATTCTCCCTCCAGCTATGAGTAAATAGTAGGACAGACTAGGTTCTTCAGCCTTGGTGAGGCAACTAGTCTAGGAGAAGGAAAAACTCTGAATTCAAACCTGTTAAACTCCGCTTAAAAATTGACATTGTGTCATATCCTGCCCGAGCGGAGGGGTTGGTTAAGGCACATCAACTTCTCACGAGTTATTTAATGCCAAATTCTTATTCATTTCTAAATATCTATCATTTAGTGTATTCGGGCTGTTGTCTTCATCTTTATTGTTATATTCACAACGTTTCGGCTGATGCGTCCTTCGGCCTTTTTCAGGTGTTTCATATCCAGCAGAACATATTGCGCAACGGATATGGGAGTTTGGTTTAAGAATTTCTTAGTGAAATCATCTGGAGGTTGCAGGTTCAATCCTGACTACCGGTAAAAAACTCAGAATACTTACTATAGCTTAACATCTATACCGGGTGAGGATTAACGTATCTAGAACAGTCTACCGCTGTGGATTAAAAGAAGGATTCGGTTCCAAGTTCCATGTAAGCTCCCGAGTTTGATATGAAACATCTGAAGAAGGCCGAATAACGCATCGACCGAAACGTTGTGAATATAACAATAAAGATGAAGACAACAGTCCGAATCAATTAAACGATAAGAATCATCAAGCTTCATCTCAGAAATTTAGTTAAATGAATATTTGATTGTCACCATAAACATTTTCAACTTTCTCTTCCGTTTTTGTAAAAGAAAAGCACATTAAAAAAATCATCAACAATTATTTGTTTGCACACAGTTAGTTGATATCAAGTATTTCTATCTAATACAAATAATTTAGACATAGTTGTATGGTATCAAGTATTCTTATCTAATATGAAAATTCTATTAATAATTATATGGTTTAAAGTAACTATTCCTATGTGATAATCACCCTTTCTTTTCACAGTTATATGGTTTCAAGTATTCCTGTCTATCTTTGGTGATTATACCGAGTGCACCAATTACAACCGGTATCACCGTCACTTCATGTTCCATTGTTTTTGTTTTTTTTTCAGTTCTCCAGCAAGGTCTACTTACTTGTCTCTCTTTTCGCTTTCTTTCAGTTTGACCAAACCCACGAATACATACTTCATACATTTTATTAAATTATCATGAGAACACTCTTTACAACGAGCGGGTGTCCTCATGGTGTAATGATCAAAGCGATGGACTGCGGAATCGTAATAAGCGAGTTCGAATCTCAGTTGCGCTATTGTTTTCACTTTCGGACAAATACTCTTTGGAAAGTTATAAACCTCCTTACCCACCACCAGCTATCGGTTAAATAGTACCACTACTGTTCTTCTCGGAGAATGGGTTTGGCATTAAATAACCTACAAAGGTTGATATGCCATTAAATAAAGAAACCAAACCAAACCAATCTTTACAAAGAACCAAAAGACTTTTGACTTATGTTTATTTGACTAGACAAGTTTAAATCTCACCTCTCCAAAGAATTCAACATAAAATCAATCTTAATCTGAAAAAATAGAATGAATTGATTAAAAGTTGAAAATTATTTTTAAATTAAAAGAAAATTGCTTATAAATGTATGAAAAGTTTGCCATATAATTTGTAAGATGATTACACTAAATGATTTTTATACCATTTTTTTTTTCAATTTATTTCTTTCGAAAAAGAAGATCCATTCAATATATACAAATTCTACCAAAGACAAAAAAGGTGATATGACCATTTTGGGTAATTATCGGATAAATTACAGAACAAAAATTAATCAGTATATAAATATTGTATTAAAATTGTTTTTTTTCTAATTTTTTAAAGTTTGATAAGAAAAGGGAGTAAAAAGGTAAAATGTCCAAGAAGGAATAATAAGCAGATTAACAATAATAATAATAATAGATTGAGATTATGTCGTGATAGACGCAACGATAAACCACTTAATAAGCGAATCTTGTATATTTGCGTAAACAGAGTATAAGACTAGATACGACGGGTTGGGGAAGGTGATCCCCAAGGAATTGTGTCAGAAGTTAAAATTTGACCTAACAAGCAAATGCACAACTCAGAATCCGAGATAGAAAGTGAGACCTACAAAATTCTCTGGATTTTGTGATAAAAAACGGATCTATTAATCTCGGCCAGACTTAGTGATAATCAATAAAGAAATAAAGAACCTGCTGAAAAGTGGGATTTGCCGTCCAGACAGACCACACAGTAAAACTGAAGGAACGAGAAAAGAGGAATAACTACCAATGTTGTATATTGACCTCCGACCCGGCCAAACATGCTATTCCAAAGACGGCGGAAGTTGCATATTCCGTTGGCTAGTTATTGGAAGAGATTGCGTTGGCGAGCTTGGCTGACAATATGGGACAGGGTTAAAATCCCACGGTACAGTCACAAACTGATGCACCGGAAGAGGGTGACCTGTGAACTGCAAGACAGTTATTTCCGCTCGATGATGATCAAACATGCCATTCCAAGGACGGCGGAAGTTGCATATTCCGTTGGCCAGTTATGGGAAGAGATTGAGTGGGCGTAAAACAATAATATAACTCGGTGCACAGGAAGTTCTAGTCAGTTGGAGATAGGATGTTGTAGAGAGAACAGCACCCAGCAGAGGGGGCTCTCGGGATCCCCGATTGGGCAGTTGCAGTTCAGAGCTTGAAGTAGTGTTCGAGATCGAGCAGTGAGAACAAGCTCTCAGCAGAGAGCTGAGCCCCAGGCCCCCGGTTGAGCAGTTCAGGAGAACGAGAAAGACACACTGCGATGTTCGGTGGAGCTGGGGAGGTCAATATGTTGCGGTTTTTGTTCGTTCTCCAACTCCCTCTCACACACAACACTTTCAATAAAGTGAGAGATATATTTTTCTAAAGAACTGTGTCACTCGTCTTCATTGCGCCGTTATGTTTCTGCATACATGCATATGTATATGTATGTATAGTTGTTCATGGCTAAACAACACCTAGACCTTGCTGAAAAAATATGGAACATGAAAGTGACGGTGATGCCAATTATAATAGGCGCACTCAATACAGTCACCAAAGGATTTGTACAGGGACTGGAGAACTTGGTGATAAGAGAACGAGTGAGAACCATCCAAAAAAAAGTTGGCGACCGTAGTCGAGGGCGACCAGAAGGCTCCCTTTTCAATAGGTACTACACTGAGGTGTAGGGAAGGGCGCTACTCCTTTCCCTGGATTGCTCCACTTTACCCTTGATACGTACCTTATATTGCTGAGTGTTAAGCAAGGAAACATCAAGTACCATTTTTAAAGTCTTTCGTATGACGCGACCTGGGACTGAACCCATGTCTCTCGGACCATTGGCGAACACTCTAAACACTAGGCCAAGGAACTCGGGCCAAACTACAGCATTATTAAGGTTGGTCAGAATACGGAAAAGAGTCCTGGAGACTTAGGGAGACTTGTGGTCATCCAAACTCCCGTGAGAAACCATCAGTTAACGCTGGTGTGAAAAACTCTCAAAAGAGTAAAATAATAATAATAATAATAATAATAATAATAATAATAATAATAATAATAATAATATACTACCCAGGTTAGCAAAATTGAGAAAACTGAAAATCCAGCCGCCTTGCTTTTACAAAAGCGAAAAAATAAGTAGGTAAGGAAATAAGAGAGTGGGACAACGAGCCGATAAACATATCAGCAACTTTGGACCCCTAAACAAAACATTTAGTGTCTTCGACTACATTTTTCTTCGCGAAAAATGAACGACGACACGAGGCATGACCTTGTTAATATGTCTAACAGACAAAAATATGCAAGCTGTTAAAATCATTACATTTTCTTTTCTTTTCTTTTTTCACAAAAATAAGGAGAGAAAGGAAAACCATATTTTTTCTTGCGACTGTTTCCTAACTCGTCAGAAATTCGTTTCTCATCTCTCCATCCAAGAATCTGCCCCATCGTCGACAATTTATTTTTTTCCATCGCCTGTCCCAAATAAAACCTCTTTACTATCCTTTTTGATATATATATATATATATATATATATATAGAGAGAGAGAGAGAGAGAGAGAGAAAGAGAAAGATGGAAGGATTACCTATATATATGTACATATATATATATATATATATATATGGCTAAAATCTAACACTAAAATCGTATCTAATTTGTGAAATCTTTGCAGTACTCACAAGACAATCATACCTTACTTTTACACACACAAACACACACACACACATATATATATATATATATATATATATGTGTGTGTGTGTGTGTGTGTGTGTGTAATATTATAAGCTATATTTGCAATTAAAGAGTGCTCAATATCGGTGATAGTGCATATATAACTTAAGTGTAATGAAGAAATGAGTGGATTTTTTCTGGGTACACTTTCTCTCTCTCTCTCTCTCTCAACATATATATTTATATATATACATGTATGCGTGTGTGTGTGTGTGTGTGTGTGTGTGATCAGTATTTTATTCAACGTTCCATGGCAGATGTTTCATGCTTAATACAATTATGTCAAATGGACGTTTGATATTCAACATAATTATTCAAAGGTGACGAAGTGGATCCATGTGGACAAAAAAAGGACCTAATTGTTGTAACTGTGGGCACAACGAAAGTGAAACTCGGCGTCGTGAGCGTTAGATAAGGTAGTAAACCACTTCTTAAACTTTTGAATCTTAAATCGACTTTGGTCACTAAAGCATTAAACACTTGAAAAACAAATCTTTCAATTTATTTTGTCCCTCCAAAATTCCCTAAAGCATTGATTCATTTTTATTTTATACTCACACACAGACATATATATATATATATATATATATATACGTATTTTTTCTGACCATTGTATTTTTTCAATAGAAGAAACTTTTAGTAATCAGACCAACATGAGGAGGTAAAGTTTTATCTTGTTCTACTGGCGAGTATTTCAGCACTTTCTTGATAAAAAAACGTTCTTCAAACTCTTTTTTCACACACACACAGACACACACACACGCACACACATATATAGCAGATCGAGTTTACTTGGCAAATTTGAGGGCTAGTTATTCTACGTCGGTACGGGTGCCTCGAGTAGTGTAATGGTTCACAAGCATGATTAGCTAACCTGCGAAAGTGTGTTCGAATCTCACTGTGTGCCCTATTCATTCGGCCTTTTGCCACATCCAAGCAAAATGCTTAGTAAATTACTACTACTTCTTCTTCTTGTAAGTACTATTATTTCCTTGTAGATTCTGAATTTTACCTACGTAAAAAAATGGCCTAACCCAATTTTTCTATCTTCCATTTTTCCCATCAATCTGATGTACAACGCAAAGCATAAGACACACACACACGCACACACACATATATATATATATATGTGTGTGTGTGTGTGTGTGTGTGTGTGTGTGTATCCTATTGTTCATTGAGTGTAACCAAATAATATCACTAACACTTGGTCATTAGTGGACCCCAAAACGATAACGCAAAATCAAGACAAAATGGCGTTCACATTATATAAAGTAAATAGAATTTCCATTCACCGTTTCTGTTCCTCGTTTTTCCCCCTCTTTTTCTTTTCTTTTGCTTCCTGTTTATTTTCTTCTTTTTTTTTTACACTTTACCCGCTTTCTTTTATAGCTGATAATAAAATATACTTCTTTCTTTCTTTCTTTCTTTCTTTCTTTCGTTTTTCTTTCTTTTTTTCCTTCATCAAACTCGTCTTTTTTCTTGCCATTTATTCAAACATTCTTTCTCTCAACCTTTCCGTCTCTTTTCAACGCTTTTTTTTTTTCGTGACTTTTTTCACATATCTCTCTATCCTACTCTCTTTCTCCCTTGGTTTTATTTACTTCTTTCCTATCTCTAAATACAATTCAGTTATGGACAGTACTTAACGTACTACTGACATTTTTTCCTTAACAACGGATAGCCCTGGCTATATCTTTGTTTCTTTCTTTCTTTCTTTCTTTTAACTTGAACAAACTTTCCTTTTGTGTCCACAGGATAACACTAGACTATATCTGACGGTGAGGCTCCAGATCCAGGGAGTGTATAGTACCACTTCATTGCCATTAATCCCTGGTCCACTCTGACTCGGAGTGGTGACCTTTCCCAATGAAAAGCAGGGTATAATGAGTATGACATTAAAAAATAAATCTTGCAGTGAAACTTCAGTTCTGGAGATAAGGCGAGTGTCAAGTACCTCTTCATTACCATTACTCCCAGGCCCACTTTGGCCCGCAGTGGTTGTACATGTTAGGATCCCATTCATGGATCAAATAAATATTTTCAGAAATTATTAGGATTAGGTTTGTTTGGCTTGTTTTCTTAGTTTTTAACGGCATATCAACCTTAGCCATACTTAAAGATGGACAGTGGAAGTACTATTTCACCCATATTGGCATTCGGGTAGTGGTTAGCAAGATTGACAAGAAAACCTACACGAGTGAGTTCGAGTCTCATTGGGTGTCTCATTTATTCGTCCTTGTGCTACATGTAAGCAAAAAAGTTTTGTAAATTACTACAATTTAACCTATATCTAGAGGATAAAATGTTTTATACCTTTTCTCGTGGTATTAGTGCAAAAGTGAATGCGATGGAACAACTGGAGTTCGAACTTGCTTACTTCGATATTGCAACTCAGCACTACGCCTAGCGGACTTTTCCATATTAGGATAAGAAAGAAAATATTAATATAAAATAAATGTATGCAAACAAGTGATTATAGACAAATAAAAATATATTTTACAAAAATGTAAGGAACATTGAACATATACTTATTATTTCAATCAGTCCTTTACAAATGACAGTCCAGTTGACTGGAGCGGTAGAATACATCGACTGCATCTCTGAAGGGAGTTAAGACCCTCCCAATGAATGTCCTGTTTCGACAGTAAACAATCTAAGTGGGTGTCCTCGTGGTTCAATAGTTAAAGCGGAATCGTAATACGCGAGTTCGCACTCCAGTCGCGCTATTACGTTCACTTTCGGGCAAATACCCTCAGGAAAGGTATGAACCCTCTTATCCTTCCAACTATGAGTTAAATAGTACCACTACTGTTCTTCTAGGAGAATGGCTTTGACATTAAATAACCTACAAAGGTTGATATGCCATTAAACAAAGAAAACAAAGCAAACCCGAAGAATCTAATGGTGAGGCTTCAGTAATGCTAGGGCTTTCAGGAATGTGGAGTACCTCTTCAATATTATTGCTCACTGGTCAACTCTGGCCGGGAGTGGTACCAGCTCATAGGTTTCTATTTATCGGTAAACTAGAACTGTTTAACATTTAAACAGTGTGTAAACAAATGGCTAATGCTAAATTGAATTATCAGAAAGAGAACAGTTTTACATTTAACTGTGTGTAAACAAATGATTGATGTTTAATTGAATTGTTAGTTATACTTAGCAATACTTGGAACCATTTACCTGTGTTGACTTATGCTAAATTGAATTGTCAGAAAGAGAACAGTTTTACATTTAACTGTGTGTACACAAATGATTGATGTTTAATTGAATTGTTAGTTATACATAGCAATACTTGGAAACATTTACCTGTGTTGACTTATGCTAAATTGAATTATCAGAAAAAGAACTGTTTTACATTTAACTGTGTGTACACAAATGATTGATGTTTAATTGAATTGTTAGTTATACATAGCAATACTTGGAAACATTTACCTGTGTTGACTTATGCTAAATTGAATTGTCAGAAAAAGAACTATTTTACATTTAACTGTGTGTACACAAATGATTGATGTTTAATTGAATTGTTAGTTATACATAGCAATACTTGGAAACATTTAACTGTGTTGACTTAAGCTAAATTGAATTTTCAGAAAGACAGCTGTTTGATCATTTCACTGGTATGAACTCCTGATACGAACCTGTCAATCAGAGTCCCTGTTGTTTTTCCAGATACTAAAGGTGTAAGTTTTTGATCTTAACTCAGCAGCCTAATATGACATTCACCTCTGCAGAGAGGTAAGATCCCTTGCCAAACGCGTATCCTACATATAACACAAAAGTTAAGCCTCACCATCACATTTTGAAGATACATTCAATTAGATGATGAAATAGTTCTATTTCTACCAATTCAATTTAGTATAAGTCAACGTTAAATAGTTCCAAGTATTGTGATGTATCACTAACAATTCAATTAGACGTCAGTCATTTGTTTACACACAGTTGAAAGACCAAACAGTTATGTTTTTAACAATTAAATTTCGTATAAGTTATTTGTTTGCACTCAGTTTAAATGTCAAACAGTTCTATTTGACCCATAGATAGGACCCTTTCAGGGGCTATCACTCTGGATTAGAGGAGATCCCCGTGGTGTAATGGTTATCATCGAAGGAAATGGACACAGCGATACGAGTTCAAATCCTGGACGAGGCTGATCGCATTTCACATAGCACTAATACCCTTGGGAAAGGTATGGTTCCCATTATTCTCCCTCCAGCTATAGGTAAATAGTAGGACAGACTAGGTTCTTCAGCCTTGGTGAGGCAACTAGTCTAGGAGAAGGAAAACTCTGAATTCAAACCTGTTAAACTCCGCTTAAAAATTGACCTTTTTTCCTATCCTCCCCGAGCGGAGGGGTTGGGTAAATAGGATCACTCTGGATTAGATTGGACCAGGGAGCAATCGTAATGAAGAGGTACTCTGCATTTCCACAAAACACCAGTATTCCTGGAGCCTAATTATCAGATTGTTTAGTGTCAAATGCAGGATACTCGTTGGGGCGTCTTATTCTTCGGCAGAGATGCAGTCGGTGTATTCAACAACTCCTTCAACAGATTGGGCTATTATGGTAAGGAGTAAAATAATAATAAAGAATACTTCATTAGATTCTAGAAATGTAATCTGCTTTTTAGTATTATTTTACCACTTGTTAGTTTTTCAAATTAGTTTTAACTTGTGGTTTTGTTGGGTATCGCCTACCTTTTCAGCATAATGAGTTGTTCCTGTATGGCAGTAGCAGAGATCAGTCTGGGAAGAATAAGCCTACAAGTCAGACCAGAAGAGCCGTTCCTATTGTTGAAGTATATTATTACTCTATCACTAATCCGATATTCTAATTACTAATAGTCTCTCTCTTGTAAATACTCTTTCCTGTAAATATAACTATTTTCCTCACATATCGTGGGTTGTCTTATTATTACTACTTCTTGTGATCACTAACCAGAACACAACAGGTTTCCTATTGGATTCTGAGGGACAGCAAGTCTCCTCAAGTATCCAGGACTCTTCTCAGTATTCTGGCTGATCAGAACAGTCTGGACGGTCCCTATTCTTCCTCTGGTTTCCGATTTGTACAGTCTCGTTTCAATGCCCTTGGGGATCATTCCAAGTGCACCAACGACAATTGATATCACCGACAATTTCATGTTCTCCAGCATTTCTAACTGTCTGGCCAGATCCAAATATTTGTGTATCTTTTTGCTTTCTTTTATTTTCAGTCTATGGTTTTCATATGGCAAGCAATACGTCATATGTTCAAAAGTAGCCAAAAATAACGGAATCACGAACATACATTCAGCAAATATGTGAGAATACGGGATGTTGTCCAGAAGACCTGCCTGAGGCGATGGACGATAGGGAAAAGTGGCGAGAGAGGGTCAGGGATATCCGTGCCACCAGCACGACATGATGATGATGATGATGATATAAGAAGTAACATTATAAAAATCATTTTAGAAATTTTGCTGATTTTTTCTTTATGCTTAAAACTATTTTTGTTGTCCGTTTATAGCGTGCTGATATGTATGTATGTATCGATAGAATATCACGGAAATATTTTTACGAAAAATAGATGCTGTCTTCTTTTATACTGAAATATCCTCTTCCTCACTCCCAAATTGGTCTTTACTTAAGACTTAGAATAAGAGAATATTGTGATTGTATGTATTCTATGTATTTCTGGGGGTTTTGTTGTCTCGTTTGGGTGACATTTTTCAGTCCAATTGATAGTACACTCCTCCGAAAGAGATGAGCAGTTCTGCCAAGAGCAATTCTTTTTATTTTTCATAGACGTTAGACACTTGTTAAAGTGTTTATCTTTATCTTTATTTGTGGATGTGCCCGTGGTGTAATGGTTATCGTCGTAGGAAATGGACACGGCGACACGAGTTCAAATCCTGGAGTAGGCTAATTGCATTTCACGTAGCACTAATACCCTTAGGAAAGGTATGAATCCAATTATTCTCCCTCCAGCTATGGGTAAATAGTAGGACAGACTGGTTTCTTCAGCCTTGGTGAGGCAACTAGTCTAGGAGAAGAAAAACTCTGAATTCAAACCTGTTAAACTCCGCTTAAAAACTGACCTTGTGTCATATCCTGTCCAAGGGGAGGCGTCGGTAAACATTGTTAAAGTGTTTATCTGCCCCTTACTTGATCACAGCCTGGCTTCTTACAGTTATAGGCTCGATGGTAGTTTTAAGGTGCCATATTATGAGCTTTCTTACTCCAGTTTCAGATCTTCTTTTAGTTCTCTGGCAAGGCCTAAGAGTTTGTCCACCTGATAACTTTCTTTAATTGTCCTTCTTTTGTCCCTTGAAACGCCAAAAGTGGCAAGTTCTTTTGTTCCGGCCAGGTCTTCTAGTTGAGTTTTTCACACAAGTTTTGACTGGCGATCTTTCACTTGAGTCTAAGTGACAAGTCTCGTCAGATCTCCAGGACTCTTCTCAGTATTCTAGTTGATCTCAACAATGCTGTTGTCTGTATGGTCTTGGTTCTTTCTCTGATTTTCAATTCTTTCAGAGTCTTTTCCAGCTCGATGAATACCGTTTTAAGCACACCAACTAGAATTGGTATCTGTCCTTTCTCTCAAAGTTCAAGTATTTGGCTAACTTCCCGCTTTCCTTCATTGTATGGTTCCCATTTTCAACGACGGATACTGCTTTTTGCTGCTGTTTTGTGGTGTGTTGCTTCCAGGACTCGTTCCGTACCGCTCGCAGCATTCTTGTGTAAGTGCCGTCAAACTTTTTCTCCATACGTTTAGTTAGCATCCATGTAGTGCATCCATATAGCTGTATCGACACGACCGCTGCTTGGAAAAACTGCGTTTTATTTTATCAGTCTGGTCTGACTTCCATATGACCAATAGCCTATTGATAGCTATCCATGCCTTTACTAGTCCCTTGTTGATGTCTTTCTCAGTTGATGAGACACTGCTTCCGAGGTGGGTGAACTTGTTCACAATTTCAAAGGCCCACTCTTTAGTGTGGATATGTCACCTCTTTAATTAAAGCACATGTATTCAGTCTACTCCACGTTGATATCAAGGCCCATGCCACCACCTGCTGGTTCCAGACGTTGGAGCAGGGATTCGGCTTGGGCGGGTATATTTGCCAGAAGCGGTATGTCATCGGAGTAGTCCACCTCCGTAATTGTTTGTGCGGGGTATCTTCTGCTTCTTTCCTTTGCCAACTTGAAACCTTAATATATATGAGGATGATTTCAAAGCAATTCCTTGAAATGTTCTTTCCACTTCTTTAAATATATTTATATATATATATATAATGATAACAAAATTACATATGCATAAATGTGGCTTCATATATTCATATATATATATAGAGAGAGAGAGAGAAAGAAAAAGAGAGAGAGAGAGAGGGAGAGAGATTTATGATTTTATGGATTTTGCAAGGTATCTATCTTGTATATGTTTGGAGGAATAGGTGATAAATATGTACACACACACACACAAACACACATACACATAGATAGATAGATGAAGGTAAAATTTTCTGTATATGATTGTGGAAATATGTACCATCAATATGTATATAGAAATGCACATTAATCATATGTGAATATATATATATATATATATATATATATATATATATATGATTAACATGCATTTCTATATAAATATTGATGGTAAATATTTCCAAAAACATATACAGAAAATCTTATCTTTCTCTTTCTCTTTCTCACTCTCTCTCTCTCTCTATATATAT
Source organism: Sepioteuthis lessoniana (assembly GCA_963585895.1). Classification (NCBI taxonomy): domain Eukaryota; kingdom Metazoa; phylum Mollusca; class Cephalopoda; order Myopsida; family Loliginidae; genus Sepioteuthis; species Sepioteuthis lessoniana. The sequence goes on along the minus strand of OY757932.1, from coordinate 53,852,161 downwards.
ATATATATATATGTGTGTGTGTGCGTGTGTGTGTGTGTGTGTGTGTGTGTGTGTGTCCATATTTATGCATTAATATATATATATATATATATATATATATATATATATAAATTCGTATATGTTCAACGTCCAAAAATATTTTTCATGTATTAGATGTTTATATATATATATATATATATAAACATCTAATACATGGAAAATATTATATATATATATATATATATACATATATATGTATGTGTGAGTGTGTGTGTGTGTGTGTGTGTGTATTAGTGTTAGTTACCGGGCCATTGGTCGAATGAGAAGAGTGTTCGCTAATGGTCCGGGAGACCGAGGTTCAATTCTCGGTCGGGTCATACCAAAGACTCAAAAATGGTAACTGATGCCGCCTTGCTTTACACTCAGCGTTATAAGGTATGGATCAAGGGTAAAGTAGAGCAATCCAGGGGAAAGAGTTCCGCCTTTCCCTACCCCTCAGTGTTGTAGCTATTAAAAATGGAGCCTTCCAGTCGCCCTCGACTATGATCGCCAACTTTACTTTACTTTATATCATATTGGTCTCAGAGATGAAGGTTTTTTTTTTAATTTTTAACATTTTTGTTTTTATAAGGTAAGGATCAAGGGTAAAGTGGAACAATCCAGGAAATGTAGTAGCGCCCTCCACTACACCTAAGTGTAGTAGCTATTGAAAGGGAGCCTTCGGGTTACTTTCGACTAAGGTCGCCAACTTTATTTTACCGGACATTGTCATAATGATTAGAGTATTCGTCAATGACCTGGGAGAGCTGGGCTCAGTCCTAGGTCGAATCATACCAAAGACTCAAAAAATAGTAATTGATGCCTTATTGCTTAGCACTTCGCATTATAAGGTAAGAATTAAGGGTAAAGTGGAGAAATCCTGGGAAAAGAGTAGCGCCCTACTGTCGAAAAATGAGCCTTCGGGTCACCTGCGACTATGGTCGCCAACTTTACTTACTTATATATGTGTGTATAAATGAACCTGTCTATGTTTCTGTTTGTTAAGTACTAGTGTATCATGGATATACTATTGGTAATATAAGGCTTTGGTGGTTTGGATTCGACTAAATATCCTCCCAAGCCCCGACCAAATCAATGATACCATTTTCTTCATAAGATAGGTTATAATGTTGATATATCTTCAAATGCAGGTATTGTGCTATTCTTTGATGACTTATTTTAAATTGGGTGTATAGAAATGATATTTTGTGCCATTTCTTAAATTATGTGACTGTTATGCTCTTGTTGATTGATGTTGGTCTTGGACAGTAAAGATAAACAAGTATATGTTTCTGATTTCAACTCAGATCTCTATGACCATTGACAGATCAGACTTTTTTTCACCGACAGCAGAATCTTGTACTCGCAATAGATATCAATCATGTAAGGGCTTTTCTTCTCATTAAATCTTCAGGGGTTTTTTGCTTACTTATTCCCCTCCTATATCATATTTGACCGGCCATAGGGTAGAGTCTTCACCAATGGGCCGGGAGACCTGGGTTCAATCCAAGGTCGGGTCATACCAAAAACTAAAAAAATAGTACTTGACGCCGCCTTGCTTAACACTCAGCGTTATAAGGTATGGATCAAGGGTAAAGTAGAGCAATCCAGGGGAAAGAGTTCCGCCTTTCCCTACCCCTCAGTGTAGTAGCTATTAAAAATGGAGCCTCGGGTCGCCCTCGACTATGGTCGCCAACTTTACTTTACTTTATATCATATTGGTCTCACAGATGAAGGTTTTGTTTTAATCTTTAACATTTTTGTTTTTAAATGTAGCTTTTTTAGCCAATCCATGCGGGTAAACAATCTTTAATATCCATATTTACCAACCCCACCGCTCAGGCAGGATATGTATGACACAAGGTCAATTTTTAAGCGGAGTTTAACAGGTTTGAATTCAGAGTTTCCCTTCTCCTAGACTAGCTGCCTCATCAAGGCTAAAGAACACAGTTCGCCCTACTATTTACCAATAGCTGGAGGGAGAATAATTGGATTCATACCTTTCTCAAAGGTATTGGTGCTTTGTGAAATACAATCAGCCTCGTCCAGGATTTGAACTCGTGTCGCCGTGTCCATTTCCCACGACGATAACCATTATAGTACGGGCACCTCCACTAATATCCATTATTATAAATTATAAGTTTTTCTCACCAACTCTGACTAATGGCTTTTCACAGGAATTTCAATGGCAGCAAGTCTTCTCAGGTTTCCTGGACTCTGCTAAATATCCAAGCTTATTTTAGCAGTGCTGTGATCTAGATGGTTTTAATTCTTCCTCTGATATAACCTCTTCCAGTTCTCTGGTAATGTTCTGGTATTTGTTTAGTTTTTTCCCCATTTTCATCTTCATTCCGTGATCTCTTGACACTTAAAAATCTATTATCGTATTTACCAACCCCTCCTCTCAGGCAGGATATGACACAAGGTCAATTTTTTAAGCGGAGTTTAACAGGTTTGAATTCAGAGTTTCCTTTCTCGTAAACTAGTTTCCTCACCAAGACTGAAGAACCTAGTCTGCCCTGCTATTTACCCATAGCTGGAGGGAGAATAATTGGATTCATACCTTTCCCAAGTGTATTAGTGCTAAGTGAAATACAATCAGTCTTGTCCAGGATTTGAACTCGTATCGCCGTGTCCATTTCCTGTGACGATAACCATTACACCACGGGCACTTCAAAAAAAAAAATCTATCATACAAGTTCTTTTTTTCTTGTTAATTAAAACTAGATCCAGTCTTTTAGCTTGGATTGAGTGATATGTATATATCACTTTTATCAGTCTAGACTACGTGCTTAGAACATCGATCGATAAAATCAGAGAGAACGGCTTCGAACTGACAAAGAAAAGAAGCAGAAGGTACCCCGCAAAAACAATTACCGACGCCGACTACGCCGATGACATAGCGTTACTAGCAAATACACCCAACCAAGCCGAAACACTACTGCATGGTTTGGAACGAGCTGCCGCAGGAATTGGCCTCTCTGTCAATGCACACAAAACTGAATACATGTGCTTTAATCAAGCAGGTGACATTTCCACACTAGACGGAACCTCTCTGAAACTGGTTGACGAATTCACCCACCTAGGAAGCCGTGTCTCATCAACCGAAAAAGACATCGACACGCGGCAAACGAAGACTTGGACAGCTATCGATAAGCTATCGATCATATGGAAATCAGACCTGACCAATAAAATGAAACGCAATTTCTTCTAAGCAGCGGTCGTGTCGATACTGCTGTATGGATGCACCACTTGGAAGCTAACAAAACGGCTGGAGAAGAAGCTAGACGGCAATTACACAAGAATGCTGCGAGCAATATTAAACAAGTCCTGGCGGCAACACCCCACAAAGCACCAACTATACGGCCACATGCCTCCCATCATGAAAACTATCCAAGTCAGACGAACCAGGAGAAGCTGGAGGAGCAGGGACGAGCTCATAAGTGATGTACTCCTATGGATCCCCACATATGGACGAGCTAAAGCAGCACGACCAGCTAGAACATACATACAGCAGCTATGTGAGGATACGGGAAGTAGCCCAGAAGACCTGCCAGAGGCGATGAACGATAGGGAAAAGTGGCGAGAGAGGGTCAGCTAGCGGCACGTGCTAGCGGCACGTGCTAGCGGCACATACTAGCGGCACCATATGATTATGATAATAAATCACATTATCCAAGAGAACTTTATGCATTCTCTTTTCTTGGACAGATTCTGGTTTGTGCATAAACTATTTATTAGTATGGTGAAATATCAATTCTTGCGCAATTCTCAGTGGATCACCTTTCCCAGCCTGACGTGTTTATTCTTGTATTCCTTTTGTGCTAGTTTGCTGCTTTCACTTACTATATTATAAATTCATTCATCTTTGTCACTACATAATATACACCGGTTATTCACTTGTATATAATCAATTTTTACCTTGATATAATTAATCTTTATGGCATCATTTTGTGCTGCTATTACTCAGTTTCTCTCTTCAGGTTTCCTCATCCCAGCCATGTTCAGGTCATCTCATGAGTAACGTTCTTAGTTTTCAACTTAATGTATCTCTATAGTTGTTTTCCTTCCCATTTTTGTTTTCGAGAATCCTTAATTTTCTTTGCCCTTTTGTTAAGAGGGAGACAGCCTATATATCTATTCCTTTGATGAGATTTCGACTGTACGGTTTGGTTTCAAGCAGTTTTCTTGTTCTTTGAGGGAACTCTTTTCTTGTTCTAGTAAGGTACTCCGTTTTTCTTCTTTTGAGGTGCTTTTTTCTTGTTCTTCTAAGGTACTCTTTTCTTGTTCTTCTAAGGTACTCTTTTTCTTTTTTTTTTTTTTTATTCTAAGGTGCTGATTTCTTGAATTGTCTTTCATCGATGTATTTTTGATGGTGCGCACTTCTAATATTCCCAGATATTTGTCATTTTTCTTTTCTTCAAGATTTTGAATGTTTTCTCTATTGGACAGTTCTGTTTCTAGCGTTGCTTCATTTTTCCCTTTTTTTCATTTTAAGCATGGCGCATTTTTTCCATCTCAAATTTCATTAAGCCTTTTCTTGATTTATACAGAGTTTAAAAGGAATACGTCCCACATTTTAGACTGCCACCTGTGCAATTAAAGTCAACTTGTACAAATTGTAATGGTGGCTTCGTTTAGCTCGTGCGTTACCATTTTTTTTTTTTTCAGATACGACCAGTTAGGATTATGATGCTGTTCCTGGTAGGATTTTTAACCCATAGCAGGTTCTCTTGTTTTTGTTGACAAGCACAAGGTCTGGTCACCTGGCCGAAATTAGATGATCCGATTGCATCTCAAAATCTCAAAGAATTTTGTGTATCTCATTTTCTAGGACATAATTTTACTCTTTACAGGTTTTTCGCACCGGGGTTAACTGGGGGTCTTTCAATGGAGTCTGAGTGACAAGCGAGCCTCCTCGAGTCTCTAGAACTCTGGCGAATATTCTCTCCGATCTTATAAGTGCCGTGGTCTGTATACTGTTGATTCTTCCTCTGATTTCCAATTCCTCCATTATTATTATTATTATTATTATTTTACTCTTTACAACTTTTAGAGTGGTGGTTTTTCACTGCAGCCTGGGTGACGGAATGTCTCATCGGGTCGTCAAGATTCTTTTCTGTATTCTGTCCGAGCTTTACAATGCTGTAGTGAGTACGGTCTCAATTCTTCCAGTCCCCTTTCCAAATATTTGGGGACCATTCCAAGCGTACCTACTACAATCGGTACCACCGTCATCCTCATGTTCTACAGCTTTTTCAGTTCTCTTGCCAGCTCCAAAACTGGTTTACGCTGAACTCTTAATGACAACAAGAATTCTCAAATCTCCTAAATTATTTCTTAGAGTGGAATTTGCACGGGCTCAAATAGACAAATATATATATATATGTATATATATATATATTCAATTCATGGAATTTACACTGCGACCCCTTGGTTTGACACAAACCCACAAAGTGATTTAGTAACAACCAAAACTGTTATAATATAATATAATATAATATATATAAAGTTTGACCAGAGCCAACGTTGCTTGGTGACTGCTTTGGTCTGATGATCGCATAGGAGAAAACAAACAGTCACCATTGACTCGGCTCAAATTTTTTTTTCTATACGCACACTCACACACACACACGCACACAGACACACACACACACACACACACACACACACACACACACACAGACACACACACACACACACACACACACACACACACATATATATATATATATGGTGGGGGAAGAAAATTTGAAAAGCAAAGTAATCCAAAGTGAAGAATTTAACATGAAAGAAAGTCGACGCTATAACGTTTCGATTTTAATAAACAATCATCAGGATTTAGAAAAAATGATATCGAATGTCATTAGATCAACGATGCTTGTTTAATGGATGTCTGTATTTCACTACTTTCGATGACATCTTTTCTAAGTCTTGATGATGGTTTATTAAAACCGAAACGTTACAACGTCGACTTTCTTTCATATAAAATTCTTCACTTATTATTACTATATTTCTTAAATTTTCTCCAAAATTGTCGGATTATTTTCCATCATTTACTTTCATATATATATATATATAACTTGACAACGTTCTATTTTTCACTTAATTCAGCCGTGTATATATATATATATATACGGCTAAATGAAGCAAATATATATATCATTGTCAAGTTACATCAGCTTTTTCTTAATAAATACTTTCTCTCAGTAATGTTGCAATCATTTGACCGATTGTTTCTACTTAGTTAAAAACTGAATATATATCATCATCATCATGTCGCGCCGCCAGCGCGGATATCCCTGACCCTCTCTCGCCATTTCTCCCTATCATTCATCGCCTCCGGCAGGTCTTCAGGGTTACATCCTGTGTCCTCACATAGTTGCTGTATGTAAGTTCGTGCTGGTCGTCCTACTTTTGCACATCCATATGTGGGGGTCCACAGGAGTACATCGCTTATGAGCTCGTCCTTGCTTCTCCAGCAGTGTCCTGCGTGTCTGGTTCGTCTGACTTGTATAGTTTTCGTGATGGGTGGCAAGTGTCCGTATAGTTGGAGTCTCGTGGGGTGTTGTCGCCAGGACTTGTTTAATACTGCTCTCAACATTCTTGTGTAATTTCCGTCTAGTTTCCTCTCCAGCCGCTTCGTTAGCGTCCATGTGGTGCATCCATATAGCAGTATCGACACAACCGCTGCCTGGAAGAAACTGCGTTTCATTTTATCAGTCAGGTCCGACTTCCATATGATCGAGAGCCCATCGATAGCTGTCCATGCCTTCGTCAGTCGTGTGTCGATGTCTTTTTCGGTTGATGAGACGCTACTTCCTAGGTAGGTGAATTTGTCTACTAGTTTCAGAGAGGCTCCGTCTAGTGTGTCAATTTTGCCCGTTTGGTTGTAACACATATATTCAGTTTTGTTTGCATTGACATGGAGGCCAATGCCAGCTGCTGCTCGTTCCAGACTATGCAGTAGTGTCTCTGCTTGATTAGGCGTATTCGCTAGTAACGCCAAGTCATCAGCGTAGTCGGCGTCCGTGATTGTTTTTGCGGGGTACCTTTTGCGTCTTCTCTTAGTCAGCTCGAAGCCATTTTCTCTGATTTTGTCGATCGAAGTCCTAAGCACATAGTCTAGACAGATGATAAAGAGGTACGGGGCTAGTGTGTCTCCTTGTAGTACTCCTGCAACAATGTCGAAGTATTCCGTGTCTCCATCTGGTGAACGTACTTTCACTTTGGTGTTTCTGTAGAGAATCATTATCGCTGCTACTGTTTCTTTTGGTAGGCCGTATGCTAGTAGGATTTGCTCCATCTTCCCTCTGTGTATGGAATCAAAGGCCTTGGTAAAGTCGACAAATAGTAATGTCGCCTGTAAGTTTTTTGCCCGAACGCCTTCAAGGATTCTACGGATGGTCAGTGAGGTTGTGGATCTATTTCTCCGGAAGCCGTTTTGGTTTTTCCTAAGGATGTTGTCTATTTTGGGTTCTATGCGGTTTCGTAGTAGGGCATTGTAGATTTTGGCTGCTATGGATGTAAGTGTCATCCCTCGGTAGTTCTTGGCTAGTCCGAGGTCGCCTTTTTTAGGGAATGGAAGGACGCATCCCTTCGTCCATCTTTCTATCCTATTTTGACTATAGACTGCGTTGCATTGCCGGAGCAGTATATCGTCGAATTGTCTAGTCTTCCACACTTCTGGGGGGATCTCGTCTAGCCCTGCAGCTTTCCTATTTTTAATTCTTCTGAGAACTGAGTCGAGTTCTTCTTTGGTGAAAGGACCTAGTTTAACGTCTAATTGCTTACTAATAATTCTGGTGATCGGTTCATCCGTTATTTCCGGTGGGTTTCCTAGTAGATTTTTGAAATGCTGTTCCCACAGTTTTACTCTTTCTTGTTGGCTTGCAGCTTTCAATTTTGCTTTGGCTGTGCTCTTCCTTCTACTTACTTCGTTTATTATTTGCCAGGCTATCCTGGATTGTCTATCTTCCACCGAGTCTCTAATCTTATCTATCTGATTTTGTATGTATTCTGCCTGTTCTTTTAGATATATTCCTGTTAATTGATGTTGAGCCTTTTCTAGTTTTCGTGCATTTGTGTTTGTTGGGTTCTTTTGATAGCTTTTGGAGGCAGTTTTCACAAGTGCACGTTTTTCTCTAACCGCTGGCGTTTCCCAAGGGGCTCTATATTTAGTTCTAGGTTTTGTTGGAATACACTTTACTGCCGCCTCAAGGTGTGCTTCTACAAAATTTTCATATTCGTCATTTGGGGTACCTATTTCTGCCTTCTCTTGTAGTGCTTCGAATCTGTTTCTTAATTCTAATGCATATTTATCTCTAATATTTCTGTTGTTGAGTAGGGCCCAGTCATAGTGCTTGGTTGTCGCTTTACGTGTGGCGTTTTTTCGTAGGCTTAGACGTACTTTGGCCGTAACTATTCGATGATCGGAGGACACACCCTCGAAAGAGGAGTATGCCTCGCAATTCATCGCATTGTTTTTCCATTTCCCGTTTATAAGGACGTAGTCTATCTGTGCTTTACTCTTATTCGCGTATGTGTAGGTCCATAATTTCCCCTCCCTTTTTTGAAAGTTTGTATTGAGGCATGTTAATCTATTTTCTATCATGAAATCTATTAGATGTTGTCCATTCCTGTTTGATGCATTGTGTGGGCTGTATTTGTTGTGTCTGTTTTTCCCGATTTGTGCATTCATATCTCCGCCAATGACTAGCAGGTTGTGTTTCGGAATGCTACGTACTAGGGAGGATAGATCTTCGTAGAAGGTGACTATTTCGTTTTCTTCGCTAACATTGGTAGGGCTGTAGCAGAAGATAATTGTTGCTTTGGGGTTGCCATTAAACGTTGCGGCCATCATCCTAGGTTGTATTCTCTCAATGCTGTTCAGTGTTTTTAACGCTCTTGGTCCTAGAAGCATTCCCACCCCTCCTACCGATGCATTGATAGAGTTTTTCCATGCGGATACAGTCACCAGCATCCATCCATTACCAGTTTCGTGATACTTGATATCTTCGGTGTGCGTGTATCGGTGCTCTTGTATGCAAATTATGTCTATCTTATGTTCTACGGCTGATGCAGTTAGCTCTGATAGTTGACCTATTCTATTTAGGGTTCTCACGTTAAATGTCGCTATCTGTATTGTTTGTTTGCATTTTAGTAGTTTTTGTTTGAGTTTGAGCTCTGTAGCTGATTTTTCGAACACTGAGGCCAGGGCTCCAGCCTCAGCAGGACGCGCCCCTTCTTTACCCGCGCGAAGAGCGATGCGGTTTATGTATGTGGTTTGAGTACGAGTCATGGTTATCTTTCGATGGCTGTTTTTATTCTCATCTATAGAAGCCACTCTTATAGATGAGCAGCAGTAGTTCCCCGATCGAACAGACAATCCTGAGCGTTAAGCCGCAGGACTCACACGTACATCACGCTGCTTCCCATGTGTATGTGTTTGAAAAAAAAAAAAAAAAAAAAAAAAAGGAAAAAAACTTTTTTTTTTTACCTTAAGTTTTAACTTCGTTAAAGTCCAAGACTGCTGTCTGTTAAAATTCAAAGACATTTTGGGGTATATTTCAGCCTATCATCCGATTCCGGCCCAGACAGGTTTTTATTTTATTGGTAGAATTCGATTTTTGACTTCGGTTGCTTTTTTTTTTTTTTTAATTTCTAACTGAGAGTGTGCAATAAGACTTCTAAGCTTAAGAAAGTTCTATTTCTGTTTGCCCTGTATACTAACGCATTCGACCAGCGTCGTTATACGTCATTTTATTTTATTTTATTTATTTATTTATTTATTTTATTTTTATTTTATTTTTATTTATTTTTTTTTCCTTGGTGGGGGGGGGCAATTTTGGGGTTTTCTTTAGCAAATTTAGAAGTTCGTCTTCCAAAAGTAAAGTTTTTCCTGAAAATTAAGTCGCATAAGTTTTCATTCTTCATTTAAACAACACAGAATACAGCTGAGATTTAAGACATTACTATTTTAAATCAAATGTGCATTTTAAATGAACAGTTTAGTAGAATAAATTTACTGACCCCTGTGAAAAAACTTCTGGAAACGGAATCACTTCCAACGTATGCATACTATTTCAACAAATGAAGGATTGAATTATTACTAATTTTTAATAGTATTTATATTAACGGTTCCACTCCTATATCATGGTCATCTACTGGGGTGGACAGAGAGAGAGAGACAGAGACAGAGAGAGAAAAAAGAGAGAGGAGGAGTCAACTCTTTTATGGCTTTCGTCTTTAGCACGTGTTAGACTACATTTGAGGTGTTTTGGATATTTTTTTTTCTTTCTTTCTTTTCTGGGGGGGGGGCAATTTTGGGGTTTTCTTTAGCAAATTTAGAAGTTCGTCTTCCAAAAGTAAAGTTTTTCCTGAAAATTAGGTCGCATAAGTCTTCATTCTTCATTTAAACAACACAGAATACAGCTGAGATTTAAGACATTACCATTTTAAATCAAATGTGCATTTTAAATATATATATATATATATATATATATATATGTATGTATGTATGTATGTATGTATGTACAAGTGTGTATATGTGTGTACTTGTGCGCACGCAAGTATATATATATATATATATATGCTTGAGTATGTGTGTGAATATATATGCATATAAATGTATGTATATGGGCATATATACATATATATAGAAAGAGAGAGAGATGTACGGATATATATATATATATATATATATATATATATATATATCTGTGGGGGGGTTACATATATATATGTATATAAATGTACGTGTATGTATGTGAACATGTGTGCATATACATGTCTGTATTTAGATACGTGTTTGTTTATGGACCCTGTATATGTGTCTATATTTGTGATTATGAATATAAATGTATATGTGTGTATATGTATTTGTGTGTATGTGTGTATGTGTACATTGGGAAAGGTATGAACCCCCATATCATCCCAGCTATGGGTTAAATAGCACCACCACTGTTCTTCTAGGATAATGGCTTTGGCATTTAATAACCCACGAAGGTTGATATGCCATTAAACAAAGAAACCAAACCTCGATCAATCAGATGAAACAGTAGAGCGAAAATTAGAAAATAAGTTGTTGGCTTCAACAACTCAATTTTCATTCTCCATTTTGCTCACACCCTCACCCACCCATGTCCACACACACATTCTACTACACACGTGGCGTTTCAAAAAAATTGATAAAATTCCTTTTGTAAAACCTTAACTAACTCTCCTCCAAGTGATCCCAAATTTGAACAGCGCGTGTTGTAACGGCTCAAAATGCTATGTTTAAACGCTTTTTCTTTTCCAGCAAATGGCATTTCTTTATCCGAAGAGAAAAAACACAAAATATTAAACATAAAATTTTACGTTATTTCTAAACATGATGTTCAAATTTGAAATCATTTTAACTGGAAATAGTCAAGTTATTGGATTACGAAATGATATCGATTTTTCTAAAAAAAAAAAAACAAAAAAAAAACCCTGTACTTCTCAAATGATATAAACTTTTTTGAAACATTCTGTATTCTTGTGTTCATTTGAGTAATCTAATCAACGGATTGATTTAATCAACAGACTCATACTGATAGTTTCACGCTCTTCGATGATCCTCGAATGATTGAATATCAAATATGTATTTGATTTGCAATTTTAATCAGTTTTATTAGCTGATTCTATATCCATATTGTGCATGAGCGAATTTGTGTATGATTGTCTGTTTGTAAAAATGTTACCCCCATCCACAAAAAAATATGTATCCATATATCGTATAGCATCTCGTTCTCTCTCGGCTGGTGACCCCTTCTCGACCGACATCTTATCTTCTCGGCTGGTGGTCTTCTCTTATCGTACCACGCTGTCTATTGCTGGGATGAACGACAAAGACATTTTTGTGAGCACATTTTTTGTGAGAATTAAGCAAGGATATATCAAGTATTATTTTTTGAGTCTTTGGCAAGATTCGACAAGGGATTGAACCCCGGTCTGCCGGACAACTGACTAAGACCAGGGTTTACATTCAGCATTGTAAGAATCAAAGGTAAGTGGAGCAATCCTGGGGAAAAGAGTAGCGCCTTTACCTATACCACTTTGTAGTAGCTATTGAAAAGAGAGCCTCCGGGTCACCCTCGACTACGGTCGGCCAAAATACTAATATATATATATATATATATATATATATATATATGCGTGTACGTGTGTGTGCGCTATTTACTCCCCTAAATTTACTGACGTAAATATCTTTCACAGTTGTGACAAAACAATCAAGATGAGGATTCACATCGAAAAGAATCTTTGTTTAATAAGATGTTCTTGGCCAAAGTGATCAAAGTGTAAAATTTTTTTGTTAGTTTGTTATCAGAATCGTTCCATTGATTATTATGAAATGGCAAACATAACCAAAGAAATGTCAATCATAGATCCTTGCATTTTCTGCTGTGGTGCATAAGGGGTGAATAGATTGTATTTGCCTCTGCCTCCCACCAGACAGGGCTTGACACAAAGTCAATGACCCGACAGCCGATTAAAGTGGGGATTAAGGGGATGGGTAGGTCGGAAATGAGCCGAGACTCAAACCCTGCTGGTCTGTGCGAGTCATTGACTCACTTTGTTCAATGTGAGTCTAAGGAGCCAAGCAGTTTCACGGACCCAAATCTGGGTCCGGGCACAGATGCCAGGATATAGCTTAAATTAGACCTAGTGCTATACAAGGGGTATATATAAGGGGTAAATAGATTGCAGACTAGTTCTCTCGTCTTTTCTTATAATACAGAGACTGTTTGACTTTTATGGGTGCATACCAAATAAGAAACTTACCGAATCCGCCAATCAGTCCTTGAACCTTAGCATTACGTTATCAAAGTTTTTTGGGTTTTTTTACGTGAAGTGCAAACACTATTTGAGAAAACTGACAAGTTATCAACTATCTTGAATTGAGAAAATATGTATTGAAATGTATATTAATCGGAAAGGGTTAATTCTAAAACCTAGACTAAAATATTCAACTGGTCTCGGCTAACTAAATAAAAAGTTTCAATCTAAATTCTAAACTTTAAGAGTTTTAGTCTTCACACATTACTTCCTCCAATGAAAGTTAATTTTCAACTGGCCTTAAACTGTCAATCACATCTTTTTGATACCAACAATTTCCGCTTATGGAACAACCGTTTTAAATCTTTTAAAACAATCAACACAACTTCTCAAATGCTACATACAGTTCCTCTGTTATTCAACACTTATTTACTTCGTTAATATCAACTAGCGTTTTTATCTAAAAGTTCCTTTTCATGATGAATAAGTATAGATAAGTTAGTATTGATTTCATCATATAAGTTGATAGGATATGTCATATTTAGTAAAGTTTTCCAACTTCGTATTGGTATTCCCAGAATCTGATCAAATACAACGACCACTTGAAGAACGCAAGTGAGAGCACAGCAGCAGAAACATTGTAAATATGATCATCAGTATGAAAACAGAAGTTCTTATGAATTGCTCAATAATAATGGTAATACCTTGTCTCAGGAATTTAGATAGAAATTACCAAATTTACATATTCAAATCATTATTAATTAATTCATTTAATACGTATGAGGAATGTTCAATAAGTATCAAGACTGAAGCTATATTTTTCAAAACAGAAATTAACAATGAAGGAAACGTCATTGTTCATCAAAACAGTCTCATTGTATTTCGATATAAGTGCTCCTGTGAGTTTTTCATTAGTCAAAGCACCTCTTCTTGTAAATTGGTAAACAGCACTGTCGTATTTTTAAATGAATCCCACATTCCCAAATCTTGATCTTGGGATTTTCCGTTTAGATTGATTGATTGATTGATTGATTTCTTTTAACGGCATGTCAAACCGTTTTGTCTTATTTTTATAGTGCCACTACAGTTCTTCAACAAAGATGTTTTTGTTTGGTTTCTTTCTGTAATGGCATATCAATCTTTGTAGTTTATTTAAATCCCAAGCCAAGAACATTAGTTGTATTAATTAACCTTAGTTGGGGGATAAGGCGGTTGATATCTTTCTCAAGAGTATTTGTCAGAAGGGGAACGTTTTAGGGAGGCTGGAGTTCGATGTCGCTTACTACGTTATAGGGAGACTGGAGTTCGAAGTCGCTTACTACGTTATAGGGTGACTGGAGTTCGAAGTCGCATACTACGATGTCACAGTCCAACATGTTTGTCGTGATTCTACAAGGACTACCCTCTTCTATAAAAATGGATTTGGCATAAAATAACCCACGATGTATATACACCATAAATCAAAGGAACTAAACCATCACTTAATTAGACGATTTGCTCACACCTACATTTAAATTTGAAGATTTTGAAAATTTAGTTTTTTAGTCTCGATACTTTTTGATCACACCTCGTATTCTTTTTTTTGTTTTAATATGCTAGATTTTTTTTTCATTTCTTTTCTTTTTCTTTTCTTTTTTAATTATTCGTTTTTAGTTTTTATTCTTCAGTTCTTTTTTTCTTTTTTCGTTTTTCTTTCTTTTTGTTCTTTTTTTTTTTTTCATATCTCATTTCTTATTTTTTTCCAGCCTTCATTCTCGCTCTCTTTCAATCGACATGTCCCTTACGGGATATATTTTCATTATTTAATCGAAAAAACAGTTCACTACTCGAAGACTAATGCCTTCTAAATATGTCTGTAAAAAGAGATGAAAACTTAGTCAACTTTTTTTTCTTTTCTATTTTTTTTTTTTTTTTCTTTTTTCGATTTTTCATAATTCCATTCTTTTTGGGCTTTTTCCCAGCTGTTTGCGAAACCACAGGTTGAAGTATTTACAAACACGTGACAATATTGAGTTTTCTTGTACTGATTACACACACGTACACAAACAAATACATAGACACACAGGCACACACAGACACAGACACAGACACACACACACACACACACACATATATATATATATATATAATCATATCAGCGTTTTTTTTTTCTCAATTCACTGCATGACTCAGGCCTACACCAAGGTCTATAATATATGAATGGGGAGTGATGGGCTTGTCTTGCCACGCTGGCCAGTGATGTGTTGGCAGGAAGTGAGAATTCAGAATTATCCTTCTCCAACATTGGTCGATATACCAAAGCTACAAAACTTCGTCAGCTTTTTTAGAATTTGCTGATTTCATATCCAAACAGATCACTTCACACACACATACACGAACGCGAATGCACATGCACACAATCACATACACACACTTATATATATATATATATATATATATAAGTTTACTGATTTTAGTTCAGATGATTGTATAGCTGAAGTTCAGCACGCACTACAAATTGTGTTTGCTTAGTTCGTAGATCATCGCTATATATATATATATATATATATATATATATATATATATATATATATAATCATGTTTTTCCTTAAGGAAAACGACTTTTTAAAGATTTATTCATATATATATATATATGTGTGTGTGTGTGTGTGTGTGTGTGTGTGTGTGTGTGTGTGTGTGTGTGTGTGTGTGTGTGTGTGTCTATTATGTATATAAATATGTGTGTGTGTGCGTGCGTGTCCATTATACAGATATACGTGTGTATACATATGATGGATATATATAGGAAGATAGAAAATGGAGCCATATAGGTGTAATTGATATATTTTGTGTGTGTGTGTGTGTGTGTGTGTGTGTGTGTGTGTGTGTGTGTGTGTGTGTGTGTGTGTGTGTGTGTTTGTTATCCATATATTTTTATGTGTTTTATCACTATAATTCCCTTAATGTTTAGTTGAGATGAGTGAGTCTTCGATAGCGTTCTGTTAAGGGCATTGATATGAACCTTCATTCCAGTGACCATATCGATTACCTGGCTGTATTCATTTATTTTCATGCTGGATCTGAAGAAGTCCAGTTTAATTTTTGCGAGAGGGAATTGTTGATTCATAACGATGCTCTTAACAAGATAGAAATAAATTTATAATCCTAATATGACCGAATTTTGTTTTTTCTTGAAATTATACATAGATAGATAGATAGATAGATAATGGAAACATATGCGTATAATGAATATATTCATGTGTGTGTGTGTGTGTGTGTGTGTGTGTGTGTGTGTGTGTGTGTGTGTGTGTGTGTGTTCCTTATCCATATATTTTTACGTTTTATCACTGGAATTCCCTAAATGTTTCGTGGAAAAGAGTGAGTCTTTGATAACTTGTATAAACCACCCCACCGTCCGAGCTCCAACAGTTAACCATAACACAGGTCCTCCCGTTCTTGTGTGCGTGGGCACATCTTCTATTTTCGTCTCGTCAAAACACAACGTGCTGTTTCCGTGACGTAAGTTGCTACCCACTTGATAATGTGGCAACCGTTAGTCAGAGATTGATTCCTGCAATTCAAGTTTTTTTTCCTGTGTATGTATGTGTGTGTGTGTGTGTGTGTGTCACACTAGCGAGACACGAGAAGATTTGAGTAACACACTCTATGCTCTTTTTTAGGGGATAAAGACATTACTACGCTAGTAAAATCCTCTTCTTTGAAATATAAAAAAGAACCCCCACCAAAAAAAAAAAAAAAAGACAAAAATTGCATTAATAAACATAGCCGGCCTGAGACCTTGCCGAGAGATTAAGAAAGAGACTCCATAAATGTATGCAAGGAAGACCCATTTGTATGTAGATATTATGATTTGCAGGTGTTTACGGCGTGCGCATGCGTACATGTGATGCCTATTATTCAGTCGGTCATAAAATTTGTAGTTTATAAATAACTCCAATGGACAACCGTCGAAAAGAGAATAAAAAGTCCTTGTTGGTAATTCTGTTGTCATCTTATATCATGATTTCACTTTTTACCTCTCACTCTTTTTTTATTTATTTATTTATTTATTTTTACTTTTTTTCTCGTTTTCTCTTTCCGTTGCTTTGCGCTATTTAGACCACACCTACGTTCGGCCCATAATCTATCTACCTAGCTGGCTCACTTGATTGCTTGCTAGCTATGTCAGTATATTCATATCATAGTTCTTTATATATATATATATATATATATATATATATATATATATATATATCAGTTGGTTCATATCACTCTTTCCGTTAGCTGTTGCTTATCTCTGTCCGTATCTATCTTTTTGTATTTGGGAAAGTCTTTTTGATGTAGTGGCTAATGTGCTAAACTGGGGTATCATAGTGAGTTCGAATTCTAATCGTGGTATTACGTAAATCTTTGGACTAATGCCCTTGGGAAGTGTATGAAACCCCGTATCACTTCCAGCTATGGGTTTAATTGTACCCTACTTAATCTAAAAGGTTGCCTTTGGTATAAAATAACCCACAAAGCTTGGTATGCTATTAAACAAAGAAACTAAAACAAACTTGTTTAAATTTAAGTTGTTTTTATCCATCTACCTGTATATATTGTCTCTTTATTCATATATATATATATATATATATAATTTTTATTCTTATATATATATATATATATATATATATATATATATATATATATATATATACATGAGAATAAAATTATATATGTACATACATTTTATTCCTTTATATATGTAAGAATAAGGTTATTTGCTTAAAGTAAGTACTAGTAGAATTTGTTAACTTTGTGGAAACTTTAAGTTGTGAGTTGGGGAATTTTTTTGATTTTTAATATTGGGTCATATATATATATATATATATATATATATATATATATATATATATATATATGTGTGTGTGTGTGTGTGTGTGTGTGTGTGTGAAAAGAAAATGATTATTTCATCGCTATTCTCTTTATTATTCTAAAAGCATCTATCTCTGCCAGTCTGTATTCCTTCTTCACCGCTCAGCTTTCTATGCAATATATCGTCTCTCTCTCTCTCTCTCTCTCTCTCTCTCTCTCTGTGTGTGTTAGTGTTCATAAAGATATCATAAGAAGACTGAATTTTTTGTTGGACAAGATCAAAAATAGTTTTATTATTTTCTTTTCTCTAATCTTTCTCTCTCAAGATATCTGTCTTTTTCATCTTGCTTCTGTATATGTTCACCCGAGTATCGCCAACTTCAGCTCATTTCTGGTGTATAGATGCGATTGTGGGGCAATGCTTACCGTCGTTGGAAATGGATACAGCAATCCGAGTTCAAATCTTACACTAGGCTGTTTGCGTTCCACATAGTGATAATATCCTTGGGAAAGGTATGCATCCGACTATTCTCTCTCGATGGGTAAATAGTAGGCCAGACTGAGCTCTTTAGCCTTGCTAGGGCCACCGGTCTAGTAGAAGGAAAACTCTGAATTCAAACCTGTTTAATTCCGCTCAAAATCTATCCTTGTGTCACATTATTACTCGTGCGGAGGGGTTTTGTAAATAAATATCTATCTGATACATTTTTACCAAACTAATTTAATCATAGTAAGTTACAATGGAACTTCGTTTTTCTTCATTTGGGAAATATTTCCTTTCAAAACTGCATACCAATGAAGGAATTAATGAGCAAAACAAAGAGGCATAACACTTTTCTTTATCAAAATATACATACCGCTTTGTTACTCTAGTGAGGGTATGAAATTGACTTCAGCTTCAGCGGTACATATACTAAAGCAGAGACAGGAAGACGAAGAAACATGGAGGATTTGAAGGGCTTGGACACTGCTACATTGACCCATAACTTCTTCTTAACTGCATTGTGCCATATTCATATTCAGGCAACTTGACCCCCTGCAGCCATTCAAGACTGCAGACTGACGACTGAAGATTGAGACTGAAGACTCTGTGGACTGTTGCATCCCCACCCTACGCGGTGCCCGACGGCCACTCTACGTGACTCACCGTATATGGACCCAAGACTGAGACTGACAGTTATTCTGTGGGTACCTGTGAATACATAATTTCATAACACCAACGAAATTTCCCGTTCAACCCATGTGAGCTGCTTACAACCACACATCGCCGCTTGCCCGTTTTTACACTGGTTTTTCTTGCAATCACTTTGTTTAGACCGTTGGAACATCTGGCTCTGTCAATGGTCAATATGCAACACTTTCTCACTAACCCAGAAAGCAGATAATCTTCTCTGCGAAATTAAAACACTCTAATAATCATAGATCACCGATGATCATCAGTATTAATAATAAATTCGACTTGATCGGAGTTCAGTTCAAAGTAGTTTTTAGTCATTTTAACGCCCCATTACAATCTTTTTTAACACACTTTATATTTGACAATGATTACTATTTGTTACACATTTATATGCAATTAAATATTCATCATATATGATTGTCAATATAATCGGTATTAAATTTCCTTTATATCATATAAATGTCAATATAATTGTCAATATGATTGATATAAAATATTTATCATATCATATAATCATATTTACCAACCCCTCCGCTCGGGCAGGTTATGACACAAGGTCAATTTTTAAGCAGAGTTTAACAGGTTTGAATTCAGAGTTTTCCTTCTCCTAGACTAGTTGCCTCACCAAGGTTGAAGAACCCAGTCTGCCCTACATAGCTGGAGGGAGAATATTTAGATTCATACCTTTCCCAAGGGTATTAGTGCCATGTGAAATGCAATCAATCAGGTCCAGGATTTGAACTCGTGTCGCCGTGTCCACATCCTGCGACGATAACCATTACACTACGGGCACCTCCACCATATCATATAATAATCAATATAAAAGTAAGTAAAGTTGGCGACCAGAAGGCTCCCTTTTCAATTGCTACTACACCAAGGTGTAGGAGAGGACGATTCACCTTTCTCTGGATTGTTCCACTTTACTCTTGATACGTACCTTATATTGCTGAGTGTTAAGCAAAGAGGTATAAAGAACCATTTTTAAAGTTTTTCGATTGACGCGACGTGGGATTGATCCCCTGGACCATGGGCTAACACTCTACCCACTAGGCCAATAATATAATTGATATTAAATATTCGTCAAATCATATAATTGTCAATATAATTGTCAATGATTGACACTTATACATTTGTCAATAAATTATTTGTGTTAGATATAATACAAATGATTTACTGACAATTATATGATTTAATCTATTCTCGTTTAATAATAATCATTTGTCAGCACACCAAAAAATTGACAAATTGCTGGATCTTGCTAGAGAGTTAAAAAGAAGTTGTGGGATATGATGATGACAATGCTATCAATTGAATTTGGTGTCTTTGGAAAGGTTTCCAAAGGTCTGACCAAAAGACTAGTTGAAATGGAGATCAAGGGAAGAATCGGGACTATCCAGACTGCAGCACTGTTATGACCAACAAAAACATTTTGGAGAGTGCTGGAGACCTGTGAAGACTTACCATTATTCTGACTTCAGTTAAATCTGGTTCGAAAAACTAGCAAAGAAAAAAGCGACAAGAAAAGAGGCCTTGCTAGAGAACGGAGAAAGCTTGGGAACATTAAAGTGACGGTGATACCAACTGCAGTTGGCACACTTGGAACAGTCTCAGAGGCCTGTAAAGAGTACAAATCAAGACCATCCAGATTACAACATTGTTAAGATCAGTTAGAATACTCAGGAGAGTTCTGGAGAACTAAGAGTACTTGCTGTCTCTCAGACTCCAATAATAATAATAATAATAATAATAATAATAATAATAATAAGAAGAAGAAGAAGAAGAAGAAGAAGAAGAAGAAGAAGAAGAAGAAGAAGTGCAATAATTTACAAAGAGTTATATGGTCATTCAATTCGTAAACCTATACAAGGCAAATAATTTAGAATCAAAGAATGAAAGTGAAAGATTATCAAAGGAAGAAAGAAAAACAAAAGCAAAAACTAAATCGGAGTAGTTGTGAATGAATATTAAAGAACGAAAAAAAAGGAAGAGTTATTCTCTCTACAAGCTAAAAAAAAAGAAAGAATGAAAGAAAGGGAAAAAAAAGAAAAAATCGAAATTTAAATCCATCTCCTAGATAGATGGTGTAATAAATTAAGAATGAAATCAACACGTTTAAATTCCTGAATGAGAAAAGCAAAACCAGAAGGAAAATAATGGTTTCGACGAAAGTTTCTATGGAATGGTCATAATTTTTCTTGAATGATTTCTCGAAAAATTCTTTTCTCAAAGAAACAAGAAGATTGATGTTACAAAGAAGTTCGTAGGGCGAAACACAGAGTCAAGAATGCATAGGGTAGAATTATTAAGCGGAATGCGAGTATTCAGTTTCTTAAGAAAGAAAGAAAGAAAGAAAGAAAGAACTGAAATGAAATAAAAATTCAAGGGAAAAAGAAATTCAAAGATAAAAAATACGGGAAGGAAAATGAGAGAAATAAAAGTAGAAAGAAAGAAAGAAAGAAAGAAAGATATCTAAGGGGAAAAAGAAATTCAAAGATAAAAAAAATACGGGAAGGAAAAATGAAAGAAAGAAAGAATGAAAGAAAGAAAAAAAGAAAGAAAGATATCTAAGGGAAAAAATAAATTCAAAGATTAAAAAATACGGGAAGGAAAAATGAGAGAAATAAAAGTAGAATATCGAAGGGAATAATGAATGAATTACAAAAAGAAAGAAATAAAGAAAGAAAGAACTGAAATGAAATGAAATAATAATTCAAGGGAAAAAGAAATTTAAAGATTAAAAAAAATGGGAAGGAAAAAATGAGAGAAATAAAAGTAGAAAGAAAGAAAGAAAGAAAGAAAGAAAGAAAGAAAGAAAGAAAGAAATATATCTAAGGGAAAAAAGAAATTCAAAGATAAAAAATACGGGAAGGAAAAATAAGAGAACTAAAAGTAGAAAAATCGAAGGAAATAATGAATGAATAACAAAAAGAAAGAAATAAAAAACTGAAATGAAATAAAAATTCAAGGGAAAAAGAAATTTAAAGATAAAAAAAAACATAGGAAGGAAAAATGAGAGAAATAAATTTAGAAAGAAAGAAAGAAAGGAAGAAAAATATCTAAGAGAAAAAAAAGAAATTCAAAGATAAAAAAAATACGGGAAGGAAAAATGAGAGAAATAAAAGTAAAAAAATCGAAAGAAATAATGAATGAATTACAAAAAGAAAGAAACAAAGAAAGAAAGAACTGAAATGAAAAAATTTCAAGGGAAAAAAGAAATATTATAAAAATAAAAAAATTAAGAAAAGAAAAAAGGGAGAAAGAAAAGTAGAAAAATGTAATGTAAGAACGAATGAATCACGGAATAGAAAGAAAGAAAGAAAGAAAGAAAGAAAGAAAGAAAGAGCTGAATTTCTTTTTAAAAAAACAAGGGAAAAAAGAAATCTTGAACAAATAGAAAAAGAGATAAAGAAAAAATGACAGGAAGAAAAGTAAAAAATCGAAAGAAAAAAAACGTATGAATTGCGGAATAGAAAAAAAGAAAGAAAAAAAAAAGAAAGAAAAAAAGAAAGAAAGAAAGAAAGAAAGAAAAAGGAAGAAAGAAATTCTAAATTCTAAAACGTGGATAATTGTGAATTTCGATGCAAAGACGTTTTATTCTTTTCAAAACTATCTGTAATTCTTGACTCAATTTTTACTTCAAGTTCTTAGTGGTGAATATGAGGTTTAGGGGGATTTTCTTTTTTTGATAGATGGATTGATTGATTTTTACGGCACGTTGACCTGTCTGAGGTTATTTTATGCATAGAGGTTAGAGAATTACGAACATTCTACGTTTACATTTAGATTTTGTATAATGATTAAGCTTCTTTTATATATTTTTTATCATCCAGAAGAAATCAATTCAGTACTGTCACAATTCTTATCTTAAGTTTCCTTCAAGAAAGAATCTTTAAAAAAATCACTTTTATCATTGGTAATAATAATCTTTACCGTATTTTGTTTAAAAGATTCCTGACATTTTCCCCCAAGATATTTTTTATGATATATCCTGGGTTTTATATGCAATCTTAAAGCATATCCCCATCATTATCAAGTCAGACTCTCTCTCTCTCTCTCTCTCTCTCTCTCTCTCTCTCTCTCCCCCTATTCTAACATATTCTCTCCTCACCTCCTTTATTACATTTTTCTTTCCCACCCACCTTTTCTCTCTCTCTCTCTCTCTCTCTCTCTCTCTCTCTCTCTCTCTCCAATTCTAACATAATCTCCCCTCACCTCCTTTAATACATTTTTCTTTCCCACCCACCTTCTCTCTCTCTCTCTCTCTCTCTCTCTCTCTCTCTCTCTCTCTCCAATTCTAACATAATCTCCCCTCACCTCCTTTAATACATTTTTCTTTCCCACCCACCTTTTCTCTCTCTCTCTCTCTCTCTCTCTCTCTCTCTCTCTCCAATTCTAACATAATCTCCCCTCACCTCCTTTAATACATTTTCTTTCCCACCCACCTTTTCTCTCTCTCTCTCTCTCTCTCTCTCTCTCTCTCTCTCTCTCGACTGTTCTGACATATTCTCCCCTCACCTCCTTTATAACATTCTTTCTAAACTTTCCCATTCCCCACCTCTCTCTCTCTCTCTCTCTCTCTCTCTCTCTCTCTCTCTCTCTCTCTCTCTATTCTAACATATTCTCCCCTCTCCTCCTTTATTACATTTTTCTTTAACATCTCTCTCTCTCTCTCTCTCTCTCTCTCGACTGTTCTGACATATTTTCACATCACCTCCTTTATAACATTCTTTCTATACTTTCCCATTCCCCACCTCTATCTATCTATCTATCTATCTATCTTGCCATTCTTCCTTATTTGTAATCGCTTTCGGCTCGTCCTCTATATTGCATTCAGTGTCCACGTAGAGCTAATGAATATAAGTCCCTGCTGATCGGCCAATACTAGTGTGTCCATGTGTAACAAGCCACAGAAGAATTTCGCTTATACGTTCGTTCCTGTCTCCCCGGCAGAGCCCAAGTTACCTTCTTCGTCTAGCTTGGGAGATGGGAGTTAAGAAGCCGTACAGTTGATGTTTTCTATTGTGCTGCTTCTAGGACTTGTTCAAAACTGCATGCAGTCCTCTGGTGTACTTCCAATCTAGCTTTTTCTCCACAGCTTTGTTAAAGTCCAAATAGTGCTGCATTTTGCTGCCTGCCTCAGGCTGTGCTGCAGAAATTGGGCTTGAGTTGATGTATTTGCGAGAAGAGCTAGATTATGTATGTAATCTACATCTGATATATATATATTGCAGTATATCATACCTTTTTCAGTATCAGTTATATACAATAGACAAATGCTTACCAAAATATATGCACCATTACTTTACCTAACAACATAACGTTGAATAGTTAAGCGGTTTTCAGGAAGAAGTGTGATTTTTTCCCTGATCATATTTACCCAACCCCTCCGTTCGGACAGGATATGACACAAGGTCAATTTCTAAGCGGAGTTTAACAGGTTTGAATTCAGAGTTTTCCTTCTCATAGACTAGTTGCCTCACCAAGGCTGAAAAACCTAGTCGGCTCTACTATTTTTTCCCTGATAGTAGTTGTAGCGTGTGGATAGGTAATCGTTATTTTGACACTTAATGTATTGAGGCGGTTGATTTGATGTGAGCCTGGCGAAGCGACCGAGAGAGATTATAGGGATACGTTGCCGTTCAGTGAACAGACAATTCACGTCCATCTCGAGGAAGCACGTTTACTTCTTCTGTTGTCGTATGATCATCTGTCTTAAAGGCTGTAAAAAAATTTAAAAGTTTTGTATTATTTTTCTCGTTTCTCGATTCTTTGTAGAGATGGAAGGATTTTTGTCGGAGTCATGTTTTTATCAACAGTGTTAGAGACTCACCTCTCCACTTCCTCTCTCGGTACATTCTGGCCCAAGGTTGATGGGTTGGGTTGGGTTGGGTTGGGTTTATTGCATATCAACCATTGTTGGTTATTTAATGCCAAATCTTTATCATACATATATATCAAATATGTATGATTTGATTTGGTCGTGTTTTATGGCATATCAAGCATTGTAGGTTATTAAAGGCCAAATCCTCTTTATACATATATATTAAATATATATGATTTGGTTTAATTGGGTTTTATGGCATATCAACCACTGTAAGTTAATTAATGCCAAATCCTCTTTATACATATACAACAGATATATATGATTTGGTTTGATTGAGTTTTATGGCATATCAACAATTGTAAGTTATCTAATGTCAAATATTTATATATATATATATATATATATATATATATATATATATATATATATATATATATATAATGCACACAAAACGGAATATATGTGCTATAATCAAACGGGGGACATCTCCACTCTAGAAGGAACCCTTCTTAAACTAGTAGACAAATTCACTTACCTAGGAAGCAGCGTCGAATCAACCGAAAAGGACATCGAAACGAGGTTAATGAAAGCATGGACAACTATCAATAGGCTATCGATTATATGGAAATCAGACCTAACCCATAAAATGAAATGCAGTTTCTTCCAGGCAGCGGTCACATCAATACTGCTATATGGCTGCACTACATGGACGCTAACAAAACGGCTGGAGAAGAAGCTAGACGGCAATTACACAAGAATGCTGCGTGCAATCTCGAACAAGTCCTGGCGGCAACACCCCACAAGACACCAACTGTACGGCCACCTGCCCCCTATCACGAAAACTATTCAAGTTAGACGAACCAGACATGCAGGACACTGCTGGAGAAGCAGGGACGAACTCATAAGTGATGTACTCTTATGGACCCCCACACATGGCCGTGCAAAAGCAGGACGACCAGCACGAACATACATTCAGCAGCTATGTGAGGATACGGGATGTTGTCCTGAAGACCTACCTAGGGCGATGAACGATAGGGAGGAGTGGCGAGAGAGGGTCAGGGATATCCGTGCTACCAGTGCGACATGATGATGATATATATATATATATATATATATCATTTGGAAACATATTTTCTGGATTACATTATTAAACAACCCTGAGTTCTTTTGCATACAGTTAAAGAAATAGTTTCAAGCATTTCTTACACGAATAATTCTATTTACTCTTAATTATTTGAACACAGATAAAGGATTTCAAGTATTGCTATGTAACGCTAACAGTTTAATCTAACATCAGTCATTTGTTTGCACACCGTTTAATGGTTATACATATATCATTGGTGAGTGAATATTTTGTTGATAATTTTACTTTTAAATGAGTTACAATTCATTTGTTTACACTCGAGTATTACTATTTTTTCTGCACAGATAAATGGTTCTAATTATTGCGATATAACACAAAAATTTCTATTCAATATTAATCTTTTGTTTGCACACAGTGAAGTAGTTTCCATTATTACTATTTAAAACAAATCATTCTTATCAACACAATACATTATTTTGCACACAGACAAATGGTTCCATGAATTGTTTAGTAAAACTAATAAATCTCTTTTGCAAACAGGTAAAAAGTTTCAAGTATTTCCTTCAAATAGTTTCATTTGCACACAATTAAATAGATCCATGTATTGTCATGTATCGCAAACAATTCAATTTAACATCAGTCATTTGTTTACGCACAGCTACATGATCAAACTGTTCTATTTCTAACAATTCAATTTAACATCAGTCATTTGTTTACGCACAGCTACATGATCAAACTGTTCTATTTCTAACAATTCAATTTAACATCAGTCATTTGTTTACGCACAGCTACATAATCAAACTGTTCTATTTCTAACAATTCAATTTAACATACGCCATTTACTTTCACACAGTTTAAATGGGGGATGTCCTTGTGGCGTAATGGTTAAAGCGATGGACTGCGGAATCGTAGTAAGCGAGTTCGCACTCCAGTCACGCTATTACGTTCACTTTCGGGCAAATACCCTTGGCAAAGGTAGGAACCCCCTTATCCTCCCAGCTATGGGTTAAATAGTACCACTACTGTTCTTCTAGGAGAATGGCTTTGGCATTAAATAATCTATAAAGGTTGATATGCTATTAAACAAAAGAAACCAATCAATAGTTTAAATGTCAAACAGTTCTATTCGACTCATAAATAGGACTCTATCAGGTGCTACCACTCCGGGCCAGAGTGGACCTGGGAGCAATTGCAATGAAGATGTACTCCGTATTCCCCAAACATCAGCATTATTGGAGCCTTCGCATCAGATTGTTAAGTTTCATATCCAGGAAAATCGTTGGTGACGGGGTTCTTAGCCCTCTGCAGAGCTGTAGTCGGTGTATTCTACAGCCCCAGTCGATTCGGCTTTCTATCTTGAGGTGACTTTAGATTCTATTGCCACTTTCTGATTTTGTATCTGCATCAGGTTAGTTATAGTTTGTTGGTCTTAAGACTCTTATTAAAATCAGTTTAACCATTCATACGTTAAAAGTTGGTTCCGGGCCTTTTGGGCCGGGGGACTAGACTCATAGGCGACAAATATTCCTTGGCACCGGACCTTCAGGGTTGTTGACTAGACTCACTGACGACAAAGTTCGTTTGGCACCGGGCTATTTTGGCCGGTTGACTGGACTCACTGACGACAAAGTTCATTTGTTCCAGTTTGCTTGGCACCAAGCCTTCTGTCTTAATGACTGTACACACTGACGACAAAGATCCCTTGGCACCAGATCATTTTTACCTGGTACTGGACTCAATGATGACAAAGTTCGCAAGGGACCAGGCCATTTTGGCTCCGGTCAATTTTAGCCTAGTGAATCACAGACGACAAAGTTCACTTTTCACCGGGGCATCTAGGCTGGTAACTGGACTTAATGATGACAAAGTTCGCTAGGCACCGGGCCATTTTGGCTGAGTGACTGGACTCATGGACAACAAAGTTCGATTGGCAGCAAGGTTTTTTGGCCCGATGACTGAACTCACTGACTACAAACTTCGTTTAGCACCAGGCCATTTTACCCTGGTAACTGGACTCAATGACGACAAAGTTCGCTTGGCACTGGGCCTTCTGGCTTAGTGACGGGACTCAGTGACGATAAATTTCACTCGGCAGCAAGGTTTTTTGGCCCGATGACTGAACTCACTGACGACAAAGCTCACTAAAGACCGGTCTATTTTAGCCTGGTGACTGAACTCACCGACCACAAAGTTCACTTGGCACCGGGACATTTAGGCCTGGTGACTGGACTCACAGACGACAAAGTGTCCAACTGGACTCAAAGATATCAAAGTTCACTAGGCCCCGGACCATTTTGGCCGGGTGACACTCCTCACTGAAGTTCACGAGGCACCGGGCTATTTTGGCCTGCTGATTGAAAAACTAAATGCCTGGTTCCAAGCGGCCGTCCCTTAAACAATGACTGCTTTGCAGAGCTGAGTTCCTTGCTCTGCACCTGAGGCGCCCCAATTAATACGTCTGCACAAATTTACTTCACAAATGGCTAATACAATAGTGAATCCAATGACTAAGAGTGATTATCTAGATACGTTGTCAGTGTATTCTACAGCTGGGGCTGTAGAATACACTGACTGCACCTCTGCAGAGGGGTAAGACCCCCCCTAACGAGTGTCCTGGATATGACACTAAACAATCTGATGGTGAGGTTCCAGCAGTGCTGGAGCTTTGGGGAATGCGGAGTACCCCTTCATTGCCATCGCTCCCAGGTCCACTCTGGCCCGGAGTGGTAGCACCTGATAGGGCCCTCTCTATGGGTTAAATAGAACTAACAGCATACTTATGCTAAAATGAATTGAGTAAACTAAATAGCTTGAAATATGAACGTTTTTGACAATTAAACCGGACTTACACTTAAACTGCGTGCTTATGCTTAACTGAATTATTTCAAATAGAAATGTTTTTCGACATTAAAACTGTATTTACACTTAACTGAATTATTACATGTAACTGCTTGAATAGTTTGAAATGGAAATGTTTTTGACAATTAAACTGTGTACTTATGCTAAACTGAACTGTTTTCAATAGAACAGATTATTTACATAAAAATGGATTTGGCGTTAAATAACCTACAAAGGTTGATAAGCCATAAAACCAACCAACGAACCAAACAAACAAACAAACAAACAAACCAGATACGTTGCCGTTTAGTGAAGAGACAAATCCACGTTAAACGATTCTATCTCAGTGTTTCCGAAATCTGATTTAGTTGTGTGAGCGCCTCATATGCAATGTGTCTTCGGCTGGAAAAGCCTATCGGATCCCATCATACTCCAGGTCGACAAACTGATGTGAATTCAAAGTTCCTCTTCTCCTAGACTGGTCACCATACCAAGGTTAAATAAGCCAGTCTGTCTTACTATTTTACACTTTTGGGGGTGAGAGAATAATTAGATTCATAGCTTTTCCAAGTGTATTAGCGCTTTGTGAAATGCAAACACCCACGTCCAGGATTTGAACTCGGGTCGTTGTGTCCACTTGCCACGAGGATAACCGTTACAATACGAGCGCTCTTAAAGTTAAGCTAATTCTGTAATATGAAATGCGAATGACTGTTTTCTTACATACTATGAAATTTATCAATTTTCTTCTTAAATATATTTTTTATTAAATATGATTTTTTTTTCTGTTTAATTTTTGTATTCTTCATTTTGGTTTGTTTTTTAGGTGGGGGGTATTTTTTGTGTACATGACGTTTCAAAATAATGACGTAATATTTCACCGATTCTATTGCCCTAAGAAGGAATAAAATTAATTCCAAAAAGAAAAACAAAAAAAAATAAAAGCGTAGAAATCAGAATGCATTGATCAAAGAAAAATAAAATGATTGATGAGTTACTTGATTTCATCGGCACGGCAATGGGTCTAGGGTTATTTTATGCCTAGAAGTTAGGAAATCGCGTTCATACTTATATTTTTTATGCAGTTGTTTTTTAATAGTTTTCTTTTTTTGCACACGATCCAATCAAATATAAAGGATTTTGAATGAGACTGTTTTGACCCATAGTACCCTAGCACAAACTCCAACTCTACACTGGCAAAAAGGTACAGGAATGCAGCCTCACCATCAGGTGCCGTTTAATGCCATACCCATGGCTCCATTTTTTTCGGGGTGAGGTGTTTGCAATTATATGATATCAGTATTTCTTTTGGTGGGTTTCTTTGATCAATGGCATATCAAGGAGGTGCCCGTGGTGTAATGGTTATCGTTGTAGGAAATAGACACGGCGACACGAGTTCAACTCCTGAGCGAGACTAATTGCATTTCACATAGCACTAATACCCTTGGGAAAGGTATGAATCCAATTATTCTCCCTCCAGCTATGGGTGAATAGTAGGGCAGACTGGGTTCTTCAGCCTTGGTGAGGCAACTAGTCTAGGAGAAGGAAAACTCTGAATTTAAACCTGTTAAACTCCGCTTAAAAATTGACTTTGTGTCATATCCTGCCCGAGCGGAGGGGTTGGGTAAATAGGATCAATGGCATATCAAACTCCGTGGGTTATTTAATACCAAAGGAATCTTTGCAGAGGAACTGCTACGATACTATTTAACCCATAACTGGAGAAAAAGCGGCTTCATAACTTTCACAAGTTTTTTTTGTCCGAAAGAAAAATTAATAGCGCGACTTGAGTTCGAACTCGTTTACTTCGAAGCCGGAGTCCAGCCAGTTCGCCTCATGAATTCTCTTCGTTTTCTTCTCTAACACAAATAATTTAGACATAAGTATATGGTTTTGACGTATGCGCAGGAGTAATAGCAAATACGAAAGTACGCACGAATATAATCTCCCGTTTTATACATGTACCGACCAAGTATCTGGCTGTTACGTATCCCAGGGCCATAAAATAAGGACTCCTGAACAATTCGTTGAATCATATAAAGCGAATCATGAGAGGAGGCGGCTTGGAAATGGATTGGGGTAGCCGGCACAACAGATCGGATGTTGCAAAATCCGAAATCTGGAGTGATACTGGTAGGATATCACTGATATCCTCCTTTAGTGCATTTCAACGATGTTTAATAATAGTTTAAAGACACTAACCCAGTTTAATAATAAACCTTTATTCGCCTATAATTACACGGTTAAGTAATAATCCTTTGTAAATAATTATCTTTGGCAAACAACCGTAGCTTCAACAAATTATTCTTTATATAAAATATTTGCTTACAGTTAAAATGTTTCGAGGATTCCTATCTAACATCAATAATTACATTTTTATAATATTTTTGTACACATTTATGTGGCTTTTTGTCAAATATTGGAATTATTAAAACTGATCTATTTAACCCATAGATGGGACCCTAACAGGCCCTTCCACTCTCGATCAGAGTTGACCTGGGAGTAATGACAATGAAGGTGTACTCTACATTCTCCAGAGCTCCAGAACTGGAGCCTTACCATCAGACACAGGATACGTTTTTCGGTGAGTGAAGGTTAATACCTGCCTCACGCATAGGATTCAGTCGGCGTAGTCTAAGCCTCACCGAAAGGTTGGGAAAATAAAATGAGAGGAAAACTAATCAAAATGAACAATACAAAACTAAATCGTTGATCAATGTTGAGCAGTTGTACATTTTAGTGTATTTTCAATGTTGAGCAGTTGTACATCTTAGTGTATTTTCGTGAGATCTTTTCATCAAGAAAATTCAAGGATCCAGAAGATTTTACGATCCGAACCCAGTCATAGAATACGTCGACTGCATCCCCACCCCAACAAATGTCCTAGATATGACACTAAACTATCAGATGGTGAAGTACCAGTCCAGGAGCTCCGGTGAATATGGAGTTCCCTTTCATTGCCATTATTCCCAGGTCCACTCAAACCCAGAGGGGTAGTCCCTGTTTGGGTCCTATCTATGCGTCAAATAGAATTGTTTAACCATTTAAACTGTGTTCAAACAAATGATCAAACTTCAATAGAATTATTTGTGTTAGATTGTAATACTAGAAGCCATTAAACTGTGTGCAAACAATTTTGCTCTTGTTTCTTAATAATAAGTAAAAGTAAAGTTGGCGACCGCTGTCGAAGTTGACCAGAAGGCTCCCTATCCAATAGCTACTACACCGAGGTGTAGGAGAGGGCGCTACTCCTTTCCTTGGATTGCTCCACGTTACCCTTGATACGTAGCTTATAATGCTGAGTGTTAAGCAAGGAGGTATCAAGTACCATTTTTAAAGTCTTTGGTTTGACGGGACCTGGGATAGAACCCAGGTCTCCTGGACCACTGGCGAACACTCTACCCACTAGCCCAATGAGTACCGACAAACTATTCGTTAACAAATCATATATATTTAATACAGGCAAATCTAGTCAATATATTAAGTGAAGCATCGAAAGAAACCCAAAATCTGACTGTGGATTCCTTTGTCAATCATCGTGACATATCAAAAACGGGATTAGAATTTGATTCAAAGTTGGTTGGCTAGTTGGTCGATTTTGCTGTATTTTCAACGTTCAACTACAATCATTTCTTTATAAACACACTTTTTATTTAACTCTAATCATATTTACCAACCCCTCCGCTCGGGCAGGATATGACACAAGGTCAATTTTTAAGCGGAGTTTAACAGGTTTGATTTCAGAGTTTTTCCTTCTCCTAGACTAGTTGCCTCACCAGGGCTGAAGAACCTAGTCTGTCCTACTATTTACCATAGCTGGAGGGAGAATAATTGGATTCATACCTTTCCCAAGGGTATTAGTGCTACGTGAAATGCAATCAGTCTCAGCTAGGATTTGAACTCGTGTCGCCGTGTCCAATTCCTACGACGATAACCATTACACTCTAATAATCCTTTCTTTGCACAGTTATAAGCTTTTAAGGATTCCTATCTAACACAAATAATGTATATACAATTATATGATTTAAGTTACTATTCTTCTTATATAATAACTCTTTGTTTGCATATGGTTTTAATCCATTTATATCAATCACGTGAAAACAGATAGAGCTTCAAGGATCAAATAAAAACAATCTAAATACAGCTATATAGTTTTATGTATTCATATTAAACCTTTGTATTGTCTAGTCAGCTGGGGCTGCAGAATACACCCACTGCCTTTCTCCAGAGGGCAAGAACACTCCCTTACGAGTGTCCAAGACATGACACTAAACAATCCGATGGTGGGGGTTCCTGTAATGCTGGAGCTTTGGGGAATGCGGAGAACCCCTTCACTGCCATCGTTCCTAGGTCCACTCTGGCCCGGCGGAGTGGTAGCACCTGGTTGGGTCCTATCTATATATCAAATAGAACTAAACTGTGTACTTATGCTAAACTGAATTGTTTGAAATAGAACTGCGTTTGACATTGAAACTGAGTATTGGTGCTTAATTGAATTGCTAGAAATAGAACTCTTTTGACATTTGAACTTCGTACTTATACTAACTGAATCGCTCGAAATAGACACGTTTTCATATTCAAATTGCGTACTACGTTTAAACTGTGTATTATGCTTCAGGGAATTGCTCGAAATAGAATTGTTTTGACATTTAAACTATGTACTTATACTAAACTGAATTGTTTGAACTAGAACTGTTTGCCTAACTGAAATATTTGAAATAGAAATATTTTTCATAATTAAAATGTGTACTTATGTTAAACTTAATTGTTTGATGTAGAGAAATAGAACAGTTTATTTGTATAAAAATGAATTTGGCATTAAATAACCTTCAAAGGTTGATATGCCATAAACTCCAAAAACAAACAAAGAAACAAATACTTATAATAATAATAATTATAGTGATGAAGCTTATCGTCAAGTTAAAGGAAATTGAGCGGTCGATTCATACCTTTCCTAGGGCTTTAGTATAAAAACAGCCTCAGCTGAAATTTTAACTCAGTTCGTGAATTTCATTTCTGGCGTGTAACGCATGGGCATATATATATATATATATATATATATATATATATATATGTTCAAAAACTTGAATTATTGCGTTGATGATAGACAAACAATGGTGATATGGACTGAGATTTGAAAAGAAAGAGAAAGGGAAAAGAGTTGGTATTGAAAAGGAGGGGTCATTTGGTCAACCAATGAAATTCAAGAACGAAGTCGAAAGCGCGCGAATAGGAGAGAACGGAATCGGTGATGTTGATGGGATGCAGCGGGGGTGGGGATCGACGTTGAGTACTTAACAACTCGGCAGGTGTTGATTATTAGGCTGTCAAGATGATGGCGGGAAACATGCGGAAGGACGAACGCTGCTATATCGTCAATAGGGTGCGAAAATAGATAAAGAAGGGGAAAAAAGAAAGAAAGAAAGAAAGTTTTAAGGAAAAAAGAAAGAAATATATTAAAGAAAGAAAAAGGAAAAATAAAAAAGAATATTGATAAGATAAAGAAATATTTAAAAAAATAAAAAAATGAAAGAAAAAATTTTTTAAAAAGAAAGAAAAATAATGCTGAAAAAGAAAGAAAACAAAAAATTAATGAATGAATGAATTAATTAATTGATAAATAATAGAAAAATAAAGAACGAAAAAAGAAAAATATTTAGGAGAAAGAAAGAAAGAAAGAAAGAAAGAAAGAAAGAAAAATGGCGCAGAAAATTGAAAGAAAGAAAGAAAGAAAGAAAGAAAGAAAGAAAGAAAAATGGCGCAGAAAATTAAAAGAAAGAAAGAAAGAAAGAAAGAAAGAAAGAAAGAAAAATGGCGCAGAAAATTAAAAGAAAGAAAGAAAGAAAGAAAGAAAGAAAGAAAGAAAGAAAGAAAGAAAGAAAGAAAGAAAGAAAAATGGCGCAGAAAATTAAAAGAAAGAAAGAAAGAAAGAATATGGAAATTAAAAAGAAAGGAAAAGAACGGAAAGTGAAAACAAATAAACTAGAAGAGACGGGGAAACAAGCGTGTTTATCCGAAACCGAAAGAAAACGAAGGTTTTTAAAATTGTAAATCGGTATCTACTGTTGGTGCAGTTTCTTACTTTTCCCGGTTTTTTCTTTTTGAAAAAGAAAGCAAAGAAAATTTCTGGGTGACAACGACGACGACGACGACACGGTCGCTTCTGAAGTGGGAAGCTAATTAAGAGGTACTATTTCAGAAAAGGGGTTTGCTCCTTGCTGTTTGCCTCCTGTTGAGAGCCTGACCCAAGGCAGGAGAAATGTAAACCCACACCGTTGGCGCTCATCTTCAGAGGAATAAGGGTTGGGTTGCAGGAGAAAGAGGAGAAAGGGGAAGGGGCTGGTGGGTGGTGTTTGAAGTAGGCTGGAACTTGTGAAAATTACTTTAATGGAACCATTTACGTTGGTTACGTTTCTTTTTCTTCTCTTTTTTCTTTTAAGCATGACTGGAAGTGAAAAGAAATACAGAAAATCTTGAAGGAAAAGAAAATGAATAGATAAGGCAATAGAAAGAAAGAAAGAAAGAAAGAAAGAAAGAAAGAAAGAAAGAAAAATGGTGTAAAAGAAAGAAAGAAAGAAAGAAAGAAAGAAAAATGGTGTAAAAGAAAGAAAGAAAGAAAGAAAAATAGTGCAAAAGAAAGAAAGAAAGAAAGAAAGAAAGAAAGATGGTTTAAAAGAAAGAAAGAAAGAAAGAAAGAAAGAAAGAAAGAAAAATGGTGCAAAAGAAAGAAAGAAAGAAAGAAAGAAAGAAAGAAAGAGAAAGAGAGAAAAATGGTGCAAAAGAAAGAGAGGAAGAAAGATGTCGCAAAAGAAAGAAAGAAAGAAAGAAAGAAAAATGGTGCAAAAGAAAGAAAGAAAGAAAGAAAGAAAGAAAGATGGTGTAAAAGAAAGAAAGAAAGAAAGTGTAACGGAAAGAAAGAAAGAAAGAAAGAAATGGCATAAAAAAGTATAAAATGATCCCGATACGAACAGAAAAGCGAAAAAAATAAAAATAAAAAGGTGTTTTCGAATGAAAAAGAAAAGAAATGAAAAGTCAACGCTGATAGAAAATAGGTTTTTTAGAGAGACAAAATTTATTTTCGATAAAAGAAATAAAAAGAATGAATAAATTCCAACTTGAATAAATCAAACCTTAGGAAGAAAGAATAATCGATAGAAAATATCTTCCCATTTTAATAAAAGTTTGGTTGAGGTTTCTTTGTGTAATGGCATATCAACCTTCGTGGGTTAGACCACCCCAATGAGTGTCCTGTTTATGATACTAAACAATCTGATGGTGAGGCTCCAGTAATGCTGAAGTTGTGGGGAATACCCCTTCATTGCCATCACTCCAGGTTTACTCTGGTCCTGAGTTGCAGCACTTGATAGGGTCCAATGTATGGGTCAAATAGAATTGTTTGACATTTAAACAATGAATACTAATGACTTATGCTAAAATGAATTATAAGAAATAGAACTGTTTGATCATTTAACTGAGTGTAAACAAATGATTGATGTTTAATTGAATTGTTAGTTATACCTAGCAATATTTGGAACTATTTCACTTTGAGTTATGATAAATTGAAGGGTTAGAAATAGAACTATTTGGTCATTTAATTGTATGTAAGTACAAAGAGCGTTTACAAATCATAAATTTAATATATATGTATTTGGCATTGAATAACCAACAACGGTTGATATGCCATAAATCTAATTCAAACCAATAATACCAATATGTAGTAGATCAAAAATAGATACATACCCAATATATATTCTTGTTATTTTAATTTCATCTACAGAAGTCCAGTTGTGGAGAATTTGATAATGAATAATACCAAAAACCAAATGATTTTATTCCACTAAATATAAACGACTTATTAAAAAATAAAATTACAAAAACAACTGAAGAGACCAAAAGTCTTGAATGAACCCCAATAGGACATTCACAGACACAAACCCCGGAATTAAAAAAGAACACACCCCTCTCTCAAAATAATCTTCACTATAAAAACATGAGAGAACACCCTAACCATTATCAATCTCCTGAAAAAGATCATAAACTCTAAAACACTTGCAGACCTTAAATATATAAAAAAAAATCACACAATTAAGATTTATTTTCGGACCTATTCATTTTAATTAGGCCTATAGATAAATCAGCATCATCATCATGTCGTGCCGCTAGCACGGATATCCCTGACCCTCTCTCGTCACTTTTCCCTATCGTTCATCGCCTCTGGCAGGTCTTCTGGGCTACATCCCGTATCTTTACATAGCTACTGAATGTATGTTCGTGCTGGTCGTCCTGCTTTAGCTCGGCCATATGTGGGGGTCCATAAGAGTACATCACTTATGAGATCGTCCCTGCTTCTCCAGCAAGGCCCTGCATGTCTGGTTCGTCTAACTTGGATAGTTTTCGTGATAGGAGGCAGGTGGCCATATAGTTGGTGTCTTGTGGGGTGTTGCCGCCAGGACTTGTTCAAGATTGCTCGCAAGATTCTTGTGTAATTGCCGCCTAGCTTCTTCTCCAGCCGTTTTGTTAGCGTCCATGTAGTGTATCGATACGACCGCTGCCTGGAAGAAACTGCGTTTCATTTTATCGGTTAGGT
Source organism: Sepioteuthis lessoniana (assembly GCA_963585895.1). Classification (NCBI taxonomy): domain Eukaryota; kingdom Metazoa; phylum Mollusca; class Cephalopoda; order Myopsida; family Loliginidae; genus Sepioteuthis; species Sepioteuthis lessoniana. Next base: position 53,814,996 of record OY757932.1, on the reverse strand, counting down.
CTGATTTCCATATGATCGATAGCCTATCGATAGCAATAGATAAATACTTCAACAGAATTATTCAGATGGAGTGTTCAATGTAAAGTTTATTTTATAATATATGTAGACATATATAAGCTTATACAGAGCTAAATATCATCGACAAACAAGAAAATCAACTAGCACATGCCATTATAAATTTATTTCATCCGTTCTTGAGGGAATCATCAGATGGATTTGAATAATTTTTTTTCTTTTGACCGTTAACTCCGGGGAATACATTAATCTTATTTCATTGCGTCTAAACTTCCGCCCGTTTTTCGGTATAGATTTTTTTCTTTATCAATAAATACATTTTCGGTTTTAGAGTACTTAATGGATTTTTTTTTAAATGTTGTATAGTAAATTTATTTTAAAGAATTTAGTTATAAAAACTTTTTGAAAAGTTTTTTAAATATTTGTTTTTATAATTTTATAATTCCATAAACCAGCTCAATGGCATCGTGTTCGCCAGCGGTCCGGGAGACCGGGGTCCAATCCCAGGTCACATCATACGAAAGACTTTAAAAAATGGTACTTGCTACCTCTTTGCTTAACACTCAGCAATAAAAGGTGCGTATCGAGGGTAAAGTGGAGCAATCCAGGGAAAAGAGTAGCACCCTCCCCAACACCTCGGTGTAGTAGCTATTGAAAAGGGAGCCTTCTGGTCGCCCTCGACTAAAGGGAGACAACTTTACTTTCTTAGTAATACTATAACATTGTTTTTATTTAATTTTATCCAACTGTATAATTGTTTACAATTCACCGATACCAATGTTTGAAAAAACATTTTTAAGAGAAAAATATCGTGATATTGAACACATTATTATTTTCATCAATTAATAATATGATCACTTATCTAATTTTGGTTAATGATATAATTACTTAATTCTTAAAACGGGTTGAATTTTTAAATAGTTAGCTCCCTTGGTCTTTTATTAAAATTTTTTTAAAAATAATAATTTCTTTTAGATTTTCTAAAAAAAAGTTTTTACCGTCTTATTATTTAATTTTTTAAGTGGGACAAATAATTAAATTTATAAATTCAATCGAAATTCTTCTAAACTGGTTGCTAGTTAAAGAACTCATTTTGTCCTTCTGTTTAACTGTAGCTTGAGGGAAAAGAGTTGGATGCACGCCTTTCCCTTTAGCGCCATGGGAAATGTTTACAGCTTCGTCGATGATTTGAACTCCGGTCACCGTGTCCATTTCCTACCACGAGCGCTTCAATATATATATATCTAGATGACTGTACATGTTTAAACATGTGTTGTATAGCCACATAATACATATGCATGCAGAATCATAACGACGACACAATAAAGACGAGCGACACAGTTCTTCAGAAAAATATACCTCTAACTTTATTGAAAGGGTTGTGTGTGAGAGGGAGTGGGATACCGAACAGAACTGCAAAATATTGACACCCCCCTACTCTATTGGCCATAACCGCGTTTCTTTCCAGTTCTTCTGGGCTGCTCAACTGGGGGCCTGGGGCCCCAGCCTCTCTGGGACATGTTCCTCAATCCAGCATCTTCTCTCCAACTGATTGAACTTCCTGTGCACAGAGTTATATAATAGTTCGGCGCCCACTCAATCTCTTCTCATAACTGGCCAACGGAACATGCAACTTCCACCGTGATTGGAATGGCATGTTTGGATCATCATCGAGCGGAAATAACTATCATGCAGTTCACAGGTCACCCTCTTCCGGTGCATCAGTTTGTGACTGTACCGTGGGATTTAAACCCTGTCCCATATTGTCAGCCAAGCTCGACTAAGCAATCCCTTCCCATAACTGACCAACGGAATATGCAACCGCCACCGTCTTTGGAATGGCATGTTTGGCCGGGTCGGAGGTCAATATACATCACATGTTTAAACATGTACAGTCATCCGATGAGACGGAGAGTATAATGATATTCTCCGCCAAAATTAATCTATAATGACAATTTAACTAGGTTTGAGTTCCCTTCTAATTGCACTATATATATATATATATATATATATATATATGTATATATACTGTAAACCATATTTGTTGATCTCATCCCCAGAAGAAGCGTGTATATGAGGTGAAGATAATATTCTTCGTCGAAATAAATTTATTATGGCGTTTTAATCGTGGTTGCGTTTTCTTTCAGTTACATTATATATATATATATATATATATATGTGTGTGTGTGTGTGTGTGTGTGTTAGGATAGTGTTGACGGAATCAGTGTTTCTTGGTAACTGTCAGTTTCACGCTGATGTGATCATCAGACCTAGAGAAAGCACAAACTTAAACACCTTGTCAGTTAACTTTGTGTCTACGGTATTCAAACTTAGATTTACATGTGCTCTATCACCGATATTGAGTACTTTTTATTCCTAAATATAGCAAACTATATATGTATATATAAAGTGAAGTGTTTTGTTATTTCTGTGTAGACTCAGACGAACGTTTGCTGCAACAATTCTGTGAACGGAAGATGTTCTATGACTGGTCTTCACCTGCCAATAGTAATAGAAGCAATCAATATATGGTAACTATAAAATAAAACTTGTTTAATACTCTTCAGGAGACATCTAAAAGGCATACTTTGAATGACGAATATGAAAACATTTTACTGCCCATATAAAATAAAAATATAATAATAGACCTCAAAATATATCAAAGTGTTTGGCTTGAAAACTCAAAACAATATGCCTTGAAAATGGAAAATATAGAACCAAACAAATGGGGAAAAATTGTATCGAAACATGTGTCAGTGTTTTTTTATAGAACTGTAAGAAATCAGCTGGATGAAATAGGATTAACATAGTGCAAAACCAATCGAAATCCAGCACTAACGCACAAGCATAAGAAAACTGTATTAAAGTGGGCTCAAGAGAAACAGTAGAGGTATGTGAACAATTGGATGAAAGTGATGTTCAGTGATGAGTCAAGAATCTGCATCAGTCAAGACAATGATACAGAAACTTTCGTTTGGTACCATGCAAATGAAATGTATAATGGTGACTGCCTGGAAGAAGCAAGAAAATTTTCCAAGTCATTCATGATTTGGGGTTACATGTCATTTAAAAGAATAAGGAAGGTGGCAATCATTACATAAACAATCAATGTACATATATATATACATTGAAATCCCGGTGCATTTTCTCATTCATTGATAGAAAATTGATTTGGTGATGATGAAGACATTTTTCGAGAGAATAATGCATTTTGTCATAGAGTAAAAGGAGTTAAAACTTTTCTTCAAGAAAAGCAGATACAAATCAATAACATGACCAGCGAACAGTCTAGGTCTATATCCTAATAAAAATTAATGAAAGAAACTTTTTAAAATAGTCCATAAGAAGGGTCAATCCATTAAAGATGATATATTAACTGCCATTTGGAAAATTAGGAACTAATTTGATAAAGAATATTACTTTAAATTAGGGAAATCAACGACTGAACGAATTGAGGCTGTCATAAAAGATTAAGATGGGGCAATTAGAATTAAGTATTAATTAAGTAAAGTTAGGGACCGTAGAAAGGGCGACCAGAAGGCTCCTTTTTCGATAGCTACTACACCAAGTTGTAGGGGAGGGCGCTACTCCTTTCCCTGAATTTCTCCACTTTACCCTCGATACGTACCTAATATTACCGAGCGTTAAGCAAGGAGGTATCAAGTACCATTTTAAAAGTATCTGGTATGACGTGCCCTGGGATTGAACCCAGGTCTCCCGGACCAATCGCAAACACTCTAACAATGAGCCAATGAAGTATTAATTAATTAATTAATTAAGTATTTAGAATTAAGTATTAATTCTAGATATTTTGCTGAGGAAGTTCATAATTTTTTCCTCATTATTGGATTGTTCCGTAATATATTTTCCTCTGCATAATTATACCATTTATCTAAATAATCCACCTAGTTTGTTTAAGGAATATTTTTTGCAACCAGAATGTTCTGCAGTTAAATAAGAATGATTACGTTTTGTCTGTTATTAGTTCATTTACTGCTAAATAAATAAAAACTAACTGAACATCCTGTAGATATTTAATTTTATTATTGTTTGCTAGCGGTAGTAAATGTTGAATTCTTGTCAAACTAGTCCAGCTGAACAATACTACAGGGTTAGAGGCATCTGTGTCGTAACGGTTATCGTCGTAGGAAACGGACACGGTGACCCAAGCTCAAAGTTGAACGTAGCTATTTTTATATCACATAACGTTAGTACTTTTTGGAAACGTATGAATTAATCCTTTCTCCCCCAGCTCTGAGGAAATAGACAGACTGAGTTCTTTAGCCTTTATATGACAACCAGTCTAGGAGAAGTACAACTCTGAAATCAAATCAGTTGCTCTTTGGTTAAAAATTGACCTTCTATCACATTCTGCCCGTGGCGTGAGGTTTGGGTAAATATATACGACTGAGTTGGATCCTCATTATGTGTAAAAAAAAAAATGGTTAACCTTGTGCCTGACTTAACCTAGCTTTGTGAATATCAATAAGGGAGCCAAATCAAAGAAGCCATTTTCAAATTATTCTTGAAAAATCAACTCGTGAAAAAAGAAATGTTAAAGTTAATTCAAAAAGCACTTAGACTCGTGAAAAGAAACAAAATGTGGAAAGAAAACATGTTAAATCGGTCAATGAGAGAAAGAAAATAAAAACGTTTATTTATTTTCTTTTCCTAGAGTTCTCAATTGGGACAAAAAAAGGTAAGAAATTTCCTGAAAAAATAGATTTGAAATATAAGAAAATAAACAAGAAAGACGCATGAAGTTACAAGGAAAGGCAATTTTCTTGTTAAAAGAAAGAGGAGTGCTCGTGTTATAGTGGCTAACGTGCTGGGCTGTGACATCGTAGTTACAGAGTTCGAGCTCCAGTCATACTATTGCATTCACTTTCAGACTAATGCCCTTGGGAAAGAAATGAACATCCTCCTCCTCCTCATCTTTTTGGTAAATAGTACCTCTACTGTTCTACAAGATGGCTTAGATAAATAACGAAGGTTGATATGCCATAAAACGAAGAAACCTTAGCAAATTAGTTGGTCTAATTTTAGGCATGTTTTAGAAAGCCGGAATACTTGATGATCAAACGAAATGGTTTTTATCTCAAATCTGTGTATAATTTATATTTCATGAATTAAAAATAACGAAAGAAATATTTTCTAAGGTTAATGAGTTCATATATTCTAACAGACGTAATTTATATATATATATATATATATATATATATATATATATATATATAATTGTTAATATAATTTATATATTATATATATATATATATATATATATATATATATATAGGTTTGGTTTCTTTGTTTAATGGCATATCAACCTTTGTAGGTTATTTAATGCCATAGCCATTCTCCTAGAAGAACAGTCGTGGTACTATTTAACCCATAGCTGGGAGGATAAGGGGGTTCATACCTTTCCCAAGGGTATTTGCCCGAAAGTGAACGTAATAGCGCGACTGGAGTACCAACTCGCTTACTACGATTCCGTAGTCCATCGCTTTAACCATTACACCACGCTATCCATTACTCCAATGATACATATAGACGTATATATATATGTATATATATATATATATATTTATATATACGTCTATATATATGTACGTACGCCAGTAGTCAGGGAGACCTGGGTTCAATCCTTGGTCGAGTCATACCAAAGGCTAAAAAAAAAAAACAACTACAACCAGAAATGAGAAGAAAAAAAACTGTATGGATACTTCAAGCGACAAAATGGCGACATCTCACACAAGAAGACCCGGATCTTGCTAAGAAAGGGAAACTTTGAGAGAGAAACTGAATCTCCACTTGTAGCAACACAAAACAACGCCATAAGGACCAACTATAGAAAAGACGCAACAGAATAGCAAATGTAGTTTGTTTTTTGTTTTTTGTGAAAGAGACGAAACGACGAATCACATAATAAGCGAATGTAGCAAACTATCACAAAAAAATACAAATTTAGACACGACTGGATGGGGAAGGTGATCCACTGGGAATTGTACAAGAAATTTTAATTTGACCATACAAGCAAATGGTATATGCACAAACCAGAATCCGTCCTGGAGAATAGGGGTGTCCTCATGGTGTAATGGTTAAAGCGATGGACTGCGGAATCGTAGTAAGCGAGTTCGTTCTCCAGTCGCGCTATTACGTTCACTTTCGGGCAAATACCATTGGGAAAGGTATCAACCCCCTTATCCTCCCACTTATGGGTTGAAAAGTACCACTACTGTTCTTCTAGGAGAATGGTTTGGGCATTAAATAACCTACAAAGGTTGATATGCCATTAAACAAAGAAACCAAAACAAACCATACAGGAGAATGAGATACATAAAATTCTCCAAGGCGCCTTGGGGAGTGTAATGGTTAATAATCTTGACTAGCAAACCTGAAAGAGTGAGTTCGAGTCTCATTGGGCGCCCAATTTATTCGGCCTGGTGCCACATCTAAACAAAAAACTTTGTAAATTACTACGCAAAATTCTCTGGGATTTTGAGATATAACAGATCATGTAATCCCGGTTAGAAGACCAGATCTAAGAGAATTTGCCAAATTGCGCACTTTGGTGTCGCAACAGTGAAACTCAAAGAAAACAAAAAGAAAGACAAGTACTTGGACTCTGCCAGAAAACTAAAAAATGTTATGGAACATGAAAGTAACGATAATACCAATTGTAATTGGTGCTCTCGGAACCGTACCCCAAGGCTTGATAAGGGGTCTGGAAGAGTTGGAAGTCGAAGGACTTGCCGAGACCATCCAAACTATAAAGATCGACCAGAATACTGAGGAGAGTTCTGAAGATTTAACGAGACTTGCTGTAACTCAAACTCCAGTGAAAGACCATCAGCTAACGCTGGTTTGAAAAACTCGCAAGGAGATGGCTAAGAAAAGGTAACTTCAAGAGAGAAACAGAATCACTTCTAATAGCAGCACAAGACAGCGCCCTAAGAACCAATCATATCAAAGCGAGAATAGATAAGACTCAACAAAATAGCAAATGCTGGCTATGTGGTGACAGAGATTAAACCATCAATCATATAATAAAAGAATGCAGCAAATTAGCACAGAGGGAGTATAAGGCGAGACACGATTGGGTCACGGCAAGGTGATTCACTTGGAAATATGTAAGAAATTTAAATTCTACCATACTAACAAATGGTATATACACAACCCAGCACCTGTCCTAGAAAATGCCATGCATAAACTCCCATGGGACTTTAACATACAAACGGATCACCTAATCCCGGCCAGAAGACCAGACTTAATAATAATCAATAAAAAAAAGAGAACTTGCAAAATAGTCGACTTTGCTGTCCTGGCTGACCACAGAATAAAACTAAAAGAATGTGAAAAGAAGGATAAGTACCTCAACTTTGCTAGCGAATTGAAAAAAACTGTGGAACATTCAGGTGACAATTATACCAATTGTTATTGGTGCGTTTGGAACAGTAACTAAAGGATAACTAAAAGGACTGGAGGACTTGGAAGTTGGCGGACGAGTGGAGACCATCCAAATGACAGCATTATTTAGAACGGCTAGAATACTAAGAAGAGTCCTGGAGACTTGAGGAGACTTGCTGTCTCTCAGACTCCAGTGTAAAACCATCGGCTCACGCTGATGTGAAAAGCTCTAATGAGTGAATAATAATAATAATAATAATAATAATAATAATAATAATAATAATAATAGTTCTTTTTTTATTGAGAGCACTCTTGGTAATATTAGAAAACAAAATAAAAATCAAAAAAGAAGTATAAAGGTGATGATAAAAGAAAATCTATTAAAAAAAATCTTCAGAACTTGAGGATTGACGCCATCCACACAGAGATGTGAATGCGAGAAGCTGGCATTTAAACTAAAATGGTTGTTCCCCCTTTAATTGTTTTTTCACCAGGAGACAAGTTTGCGTTTATATATCAGCCCCAGCCGTATCGATTACTAATTTAAATTCGTTCACTTCAATTAAGCAAGCAATCGTGTTATTGATGCTGTGTAAACATGCCGAGGTAGGTAAGTTAAATGTTTCTAACGGATGACCCAAAGAAATTCATCGAAATATAATCGCCGTCTCGTCCCGGAATGAAGACATTGGCAGAGAGTACACGTAAAACAGCGAGAGTTACAAACGTTCACATAGATAGACGTAAACACATCACTATATGTATGAGCGATATGTTTATTTGTTTGTTATTGTTTGTTTATTATTCTAATAGCATATCAACCTTCTCGGGTTATTTAATGCCAAAACCATCCCTCTTTTTTTAAGGATAGTAGTGGTACTATTTAACTCATATATGGGAGGATAAAAGGGTTCATACCTTTCCCAAGGGTATCTGTCCGAAAGTGAACGTAATAACGCGACTGGAATTCGAACTCGCGTACTACGATTTCGCTGTCCTGCGCTTTAAACATTACACCACAGGGACACCCGGTGCGATAAGCATCAATGTAAAGTGGTTGTTGACCTTAGTGGCTTAACAAACCACCCTACTATAAAGCATTTCAAACGGTTGGTTGGTTGGTTGGTTGGTTGGTATTTTGTCATATCAACCCTTGTGAGTTCATCTATGTTAGATCCGGTTTATGCAGTGTGGAACGATAAAATTGTCACCCTAGAAAAGACGACATGATTCCATTTCCATTTTATGAAAACCTGTTTTATTTATTTATTTATTTTTTTATTTTTTTATTTTTTTTGTTGCAGACCATCTACGAGTTGGCCAGTTGTGTACAAATCCCAAGAGCGATAGGAGCCTTCTATCATGTCTGAAAGTGACACAATGTTTAATGAGCGAAATCGGAGATACGCCGCTGTACAAATCATGTTCTCTACCGATCCAAGTTATTACAACGGGACTATTGCCAGCACCTTCAAACTGCAAATCTGGATTGCCACGAATAATAGGGACGTGTCCAAGGTGATGAAAACAAAGTTTCAGGCTACGGTTATGGTTCTTTAGTGTGGTTTCAAGTGAGGGCCACAGCATGCCACTTCATATCTTCAAAGTCGGCTTGAAAGTCAACACCAAGGTGTACCTGGATGTGCTAAGGAGTGTGGTGATTCCCTGGTGCAATCAGGTGGCCGGTGGCAGACCCTGGGTGTGGCAGCTGGACTCGGCGCCGGACCACAAGTCCAAAGTGACCCATGCTTGGCTTCAGAAGGAGTGCTACAACTTTGTACTCTCACTAGTCCCCCTCCCCCGTCCTGAACCTGCTGGACTACTTCGTTTGGTCATACGTCGAGAATATCACCAACATGACCTCCCACAACACCAAAGCCAGCCTGATTGCCGCCATCCACCGAGTATTCGCCGAGCTCCCGCCGGCGCTTGTGAAAAAGGCATGCTCCCAGTTCCGGATCCGTATCGAGGCGCTGATTGAGGCTGAAGGCGGCTACATTGAATAGATGTCAGCTCTAATACATAATCAAGTTACCTGAATTGATTTTTCCAATGGAAGTTTTAAAATAAAGCTGTAGTGTTGTTTTCTTTAGGACGACAATTTTATTGTTCCACCCTGTACACACACATACACACATATATATATATATATGTGTGTGTGTGTGTGTGTGTGTGTGTGTGTGTATGTGAGAGAGAGAGAGAGAGAGAGTGAGAGAGATTTGTGAGCGAATAGTTTGTGAGTAGCTTTATTTTTAAACGAATAATTAGAGCTCATTTGTTGGTACGGGTAATTGGTTTCAAGTATTACAAGTAAACATTGGTAATTATCTTTATCATGTGATCTGGTTCTTTGCTTAATGACATATCAACCTTCGTGGGTTATTCCATTCCAAAACCATCCTTGAAGAAGTATAACAGTGATACTATTTAACCTCTAGCTGGGTGGATAATTTCTACATAATTATATGGTTTGAAGTAATTATTTCTGTCAAATTTTGTTTACCCACTTGGCATCCACTGATAGCGTCGATTCAAATCATCAAAAATGTGAGATGTCCAAAGAAGATTGAAGACGTTACAGATGTCATACTAAGAGAAATATTTACTGCGATTACCTAAGTTCGGCACGGAGATAGCTTGCTTTGATTTTGTTTCTTTATTTATGATCAGCATACCAATTCACTCTAATGCCTTTAGAGATAGATAGATAGAAAGATAGATAGATATACGTTAAATTTTCAATGAATAAGGAAAAGTCTTTTTAGAAAATTGAGATTAACATGTTTCATCATATTTCCAGCATCATAATTATTTTGTATTTTGATGGTTTTATACCGATAGCGAACCATAACAATCTAACTTTCCAAAATCTATAATATATATATATATATATATATATATATATATGTGTGTGTGTGTGTGTGTGTGTGTTTGGTTTGGTTTCTTTGTTTAATGGCATATCAGCCTTTGTAGGTTATTTAATGCCAAAGCCATTCTCTTAGAAGAACAGTAGTGGTACTATTTAACCCATAGCTGGGAGGATAAGGGGGTTCATACCTTTCGGGCAAATACCCAAGGGTATTTGCCCGAAAGTGAACGTAATAGTGTGACTGGAATATGAACTCGCTTACTACGATTCCACAGTCCATAGCTTTAACCATTACACCACGAGGACACCCCCATATGTGTGTGAGCCTGTGTGTGGAGAGAGAGTCAAAAGTGTTGGCCTGTGTTAGTTTGATGCTCGTTTATCCTTTGACCAAAGAGTGTTCAAATCGTGGAATGGTATCCGCTGACGTTGGTAGTAATTTGGTAGTTGGTGCACTGACACGTTGATTTGTTTCACTTCGTGTGTGATTTGAAAGCTGCACCGTTTTTTAATTAGGAACTTATGCTGGATGAGTTCAATCAGGACCATTACCCGACAGAAACAACCAAAGTCATTTGTTGTGCGAAAGTTGAAGGTACACTTAATCGCAGTACAATAATCAGATAGTTGAAGAAATTTTGCCAGGGTAGGAAAAAATCTCTATGATTAAGCAAAGTAAATTTCGAAGTCTTGCAGCGAACCAGAAAAGCAAATCCGGCGAGTAGTATTTGGTGAGTATCAGGCGAACTCGATATTTATCATTCCAATGTGGTTCGTCACCTTCCAGACCAAGGAAAAATCATCTGGAACTGCAGAATTGTGCCTGAAATGAGCAAAATATTGCAAAACTTTTGATTCACCCTAACACACACACACACACACACACACACACACATACATACACATATACACATGTTCATTGAAAGATACGGAGAATATCTGTATTTTCTTTTGGTCTACGTAAAAAATATTTAGTTGATTAAGTCGGTTCTTTTTACGCTCAGTTAAAACATGCAAAGCAAAAGGTAACAAAATGGCCAATGAAAGTTAAGGATATAACAAAAAGGTTCCAAGAAGAGACAATAAGGAATAGGCGCGCTTAGCATAGGAAATGGAATTGGTGACCAGAGTTCAAATCCTGGACGAAGCTGCTTGCATTTCACTTCGGACTATTTCCCTTGAAACTAACGAAGAAAAGCAACCAAAAAATATTTATGATCTTAAATTCTTAGCTTCACTTTGTATGGCACAAAACCGCAATTTTGTTTACAATGGTTTGGTTTCTTTGTTTAATGGCATATCAACCTTCGTGTGTTATTTAATGCCAAAGCCGTTTTTGTAAAGGAACAGTGGTGGTTCTATTTAACCCATAGCTTGGAGGATAAGGGGATTCATACCTTTCCCAAGGTTACTGGTCCGAAAGGGAACATGATACCGAGATTGGAGTTCGAACTCATTCATTACGATATTGCAGTCCAGAACATTAGCCACTACGCAACTGCAATTTCCCTTCCTTGCTTAAAATAAACTGGTCTTTCTAAGTGGTCACCTATCTAAGTACTTGACTAGTTCGAAGCTTCTTAGTATTAATTAGCAGGCAAAAACTGATACTTGATTTTAAAACCATCAATGCAGGGGTTAGAAATTAAAAATCATCGAGTCTGATTCTTTATTATAATAGTTATTTTTAATTTCAGTATTTAAGAATTAAAATTTAAAAGAAGACGTGTGCTCGGCTCCGCTACATATATAATATAGGTATGATGTCTCAACTATACACTAGTCGAGTCAGTATCAGTTCTTGATCCTATTTACCCAACCCCTCCGCTCGGGCAGGATATGACACAAGGTCAATTTTTAAGCGGAGTTTAACAGGTTTCAATTCAGAGTTTTCCTTCTCCTAGACTAGTTGCCTCACCAAGGCTAAAGAACTTAGTCTGCCCTACTATTTACCCATAGCTGGAGGGAGAATAATTGGATTCATATCTTTCTCAAGGTTATTAGTGCAATATGAAATGCAATCAGTCTCGTCCAGGATTTGAACTCGTGTCGCCGTGTCCATTTCCTACGACGATAACCATTACACCACGGGCACCTCCCTTGATATGAGCTGATCAACAACCTCATTTTGTGATGAAACACAAAATCGTACTAGTACCACACTTTCCATATTCAACAGACCTAGCTCCAAACTACATTTTTCCTGATGGGCATTATTTTATTTTAAATCATAGACGAAACATGTACACATCGTATATATATATATATATATAGAGAGAGAGAGGGAGAGAGAGAAATAGAAAGAAAAATAGTTACTGCTATGAGGTGAAAATTCAATTCGGAACAACATCATTCCGATTTAGCATAAAATGAGCACGAAAAGCTCTCTGAGTAGTAATTATAGATTCAACAGTCTTCATAAAAAAGTTTCGATTGCAAACGCACAATGATTACCCGTTAAAGACATGATGATAACAGATTGTATCTAAAAAAGAAAAAAGAAACAGACGAAAACATTAACTAGACGCCATTTTTAATGAAATATGCCTGCAAGAAAATCTGCTGCCTAAATGCAGACTATATATATATATATATATATATATATATGCTAATTTTTTATTCTTTCAAGTGACTGCTTTATCTATAAAATGTTGTTTTGGCCAACTCTCATTCGTCGGATGGCCCAGTCGGCTGGAGCTGCAGAATACACCCACTGCTTCTCTGCAGAGGGGTAAGACTCCCCTCAAAGAGTGTCCTGTATATGACACTAAACAATCTGATGGTGAGGCTCCTGTAATGCTGGAGCTTTGGCGAATGCGGAGTACCTCTTTATTTCCATCGCTCCCAGGTCCACTCTGGCTCGGAGTGGTAGCACCCGATAGGGTCCTATCTTGGGGTCTAATAGAACTAAACTGTGTACTTATGCTAAACTGAATTGTTTGAAATAGAACTATTTATGTGTATAAAATAGATTTGGCATTAAATAACCTACAATGGTTGATATGCCATAAAACCAAACCAAACCAATTTTTAGTAAGAATTATTCTGATGACCCAATAGGTGAAACCTAAGTAGGTAGTTTTAGGCTCTTTTAGGTATTCTATATATATATATATATATATATAACCGGCTCATTGGTCTCGTGGGTAAAGTGTTCGCCAATAGTCCAGGAGACCTGGGTTCAATCCCAGGTAGCGTCATACCAAAGACTTTAAAAATGGTACTTGATACCTCCTTGCTTAACACTCAGCGATATAAGGTACTATCAAGGGTAAAATGGAGCAATCCAAAGCACCCTCCCCTCGGTGTTGTAGCTATTGAAAAGGGAGCCCTCGACTACGGTCGTCAACAACAACAACAACAACAAAATATATGCGTATGTATGTGTGTGTGTGTGTGTCTAGACACCCTGAAGGCTTATGATACAACGTGGATGACAATATATAGGTCCCACTTTGAGCACTTTGGCGAACGAATTGCCGGTTACCACTCGCGTAATGTAGGAAAACTCTGAATTGAAACCTGTTAAACTCCGCTTAAAAATTGACCTTGTGTCATATCCTGCCCGAGCGGAGGGGTTGGGTAAATAGTACCACTCGCGTAATGTAAAGCTCTTCTAATGAATTGAGCACTTCGGTAGTCGATAGCGTAAGATCTTAACAAACGAAAGTTGATGCATATACCCTGAATTCCCGAGTTGATGTTGAGTCGAATACTGCTTCGGAGTATGTCATCAGACTGATGTAAAGTTAGGCGGGTTTCGATCCCGGCTTATAGTGCCTCGCGTGTCTCGCCACACTGAAGAGTTCTGATACAACGAAACAGTCTGTCTGTGGATGACAGTAGGGTTGAGTTCTCTAGCGAATGAAGTAATCGTGTTACCATTAACCTTTATTGCAAGTCTCGTCATATATAAATTGAGGTCTCGGTAGCCGTTAAACGGATGTATGTAAACAATAGTAATTGTGATTCATAACCCTTTAAAATTTACTTCGCTGCTACTGGCTCCTCGTGGCTTGCATTGGCGTTTGAGTCAACCGGGTTTCGATCCCAGCTACGGGAAGCTAATATGTCTAGTCACACTGATGAGTTCTGATAGAACGAAACAGATCTGTCTGTGGATGACTATATATATATATATATATATATATATATATTATATCTTCATAGTGGATGACTATATATATATATATATATATATATATATATATTATTATATCTTCATAGACTGTTCATCAACCCTTGCCACTCATTAAAACGCGTTTTATATTCTGAAAAGCACTTGTCCCAGAGTAACGGCTAATATTGCAACGGTTGCGAATGGTTTTATACGAGGCAACGTCCGTGAACTCGAATTTCTAACCTCGTGGCATAAATTAACCCAAAACAGATTGACATGCCGTTTAAATCAATCAATTATTACTCTACTGAGCAAAGTCTCAGTCAGAGATTCCCTTGCAAAAATAGAACTCACACCTAAAATTTGATAAGGTCAGAAGCTTTTTGCTATCGGATTATTAATTCTGGTTAGGATTAATCATTTATTAAGAATTATCATTATTAGTTTTTTGAAATCATACTGGTTTTGCAAATTATTTATATTACATAGGAATACATGATAAATAGAATTACTGATCTTAAATAGTATTGCTTGCTACCATTTTCAACCTATAGCAGTATCAATTTTCTATCCAGAACAACATCATTCCAACGTAACATGAAATGATTATAGATTCACCAGTCTTAAAAAAATGTTTCATCAGTAAATGCATAGTGTGCATTTGTCCAAGCCATGATCATAACTGATCACATTTGAAAAAGATGCAGCCTTGTTGGCTGGGGCTGTAGAATATACTGACTGCAACTTTACAGAGGAGTAAGACCCCTCCTCCATGAATGTCCTGTTTATGACACTAAACTGCATCTGATGTTGAGGCTCCAATCCTGAAGCTTTGGGGAATATGGAGTACCTCTTTATTGCCATTATTCTCAGGTCCTCTCTGATCCAGAGTTTTAGTACTAGTTAGGATCCCATCTAGAGGTCAAATAGAAATGTTTAATCGTTTACTAAGGATTATCATTATTAGTTATTAGAAACCTACTGCTTTGTGCAAATTATCTATATTATATAGGAATACTTGATAAATAGAATTACAGACGGCTGAAGAAGAAGATAGACGGCAATTACACAAGAATGTTGCGAGCAATATTGAACAAGTCCTGGCGGCAACACCCCACAAGGCACCAACTATACGGCTACCTGCCTCCCATCACGAAAACTATCCAAGCTAGACGAACCATACATACAAGACACTGCTGGAGAAGCAGGGACGAGATCATAAGTGATTTACTCCTATGGACCCCCACATATGGCCGAGCAAAAGCAGGACAACCAGCTCGAACATACGTACAACAGCTATGTGAGGATACGGGATGTAACCCTGAAGACCTGCCAGAGGCTATGAAGGAGAGAGAGAAGTGGCAAGATAGGGTCAGGGATATCCGTACTAGCGGCACGACATGATGATGATGATGATGAATTATCTCTAATTCATTTAAAAATTACCTATAAACTATTTGCTTACAAATCAAATATATAAACAGAATTAGGAATTAAATAACCGACAAAGATTGATTTGCCATAAAACACCAACCAACCAACCAACCAAAACAAATATTAAGACATTAGCTATATGAACACTAGAATAATTAGTGTTAAAATGCAATACTTGTTACCACTTCTCTGCGTGCAGTCAAATGATTGATATTGAATAGAATTATAAGTGTTAAATAGCAATAATTGAAACCATTTAACAGTGAAGAAACACTAGAAATGCAACAGTTCAAACAAATTCGTTCTGACTCATTTAAAAAATAAATTATCTACAAATTATTCACTTAAAAACCATATATGTATTTCTTTTTAAATACATGCAAACAAATGACTGATGTTACATTGAGTTGTTAGAAATAGAACTGTTTTATCATTTAACTGTGTGCAAACAAATGACTGATGTTTAATTGAACTTTTAATGATATATAGCAATACTTGGAACCATTTAACTGTAAAGAAACATTATCAATACCTTTATGCAAACAAATTAGTTCTGACTCATTTAAAATGAAATTATCTACAAACGATTCACTTAAAAACTATATATATATATATATATATATATATAGAGAGAGAGAGAGAGAGAGAGAGAGAAATAGATATGTGCAAACAAATGACTGATGTTAAATTGAATTGTTAGAAATAGAACGGTTTGATCATTTAATTGTGTGGAAACAAATGACTGATGTTTAATTGAATTGTTTATGATATATAGCAACACTAGGAACCATTTAACAGTCAAAATACTATCATGCAAACAAACTAGTTCTGTCTCATTTAAAAATGAAATTACCAGCAAACTATTCCATGATAAATCATGTATATATATTTAACAGTGTGCAAACAAATGACTCATGTTAAATTGTTACTGTTACGTAGCAACACTTGTGTGCACACAAGGATTTATATTTCATAGAATTATTAGTGTTAGATAGGAATACTTGTAACTATTTAAGTGTGTGGAAATACAGAATTAATGTTAAATAGAATTATTAGCGTTTAATCGGAATACTTGAAACCATTTAACTGTACGCAAACAAATGATTTCGATTATATAGAATTTTTAGTGTTTAATAGGAATACTTGTAACCATTGAACTGTGAGCAAGGAAGTGATTAATTTTGAATTGAATTATTGTTGCTTGATAGGAATACTTGAAACCATTTAACAACAAACGAATTAGCTCAAACAACTCATTTAAAAATAAAGTTACCAACAACCTATTCACTTCCAGTTCATAAATATATGTGCATGACTTGGAAGTGAATAGTTTGTAAGTAACTATTTATATATATATATAAATTTATATATATATATATATATATATATATATATATATATATATATTTATATATGTGTGTGTGTATGTGTGTGTGTGTGTGTGTGTGTGTGTGTGAACAATATCATGAATATAAACCAATTTCCTGCTGCGTCTTGAGCGAGTACCTTGTGCAAAGAGAGGGAGACCAACGAGAGAACTAGTCATTATCATATAACGTTTCACTACTTGCAAAAATAAATCGGTCTGGTTTGTCTTAAGTTGCCTGACTTTCAAACTAATGTGTCACAGTTCAATGTATTATCCACTACGCCACGGGGATTCCTTCTCTTTAGTAGATAAAGTTTTGTTTTTATTATTATAAATATTATTATCATCATTATTATTATTTTCTTCTTGTCATTATTATTGTTATTATTTTATTGTCATTATTATTATTATTATTATTATTATTATTATTATTATTATTATTATTATAACAGTTTTACTTATTTTTGTTTACTTATTTTTCATATTTTAGTTACTTTTTGTTTTGTTTTTTGTTTTATTTTTGTTTTTTGGGGGTTTTTGTTCCCTGTTTTGTTTTTTGTTTTTTTGTTTTTGTTTTTTTTTGTTTTTTGTTTTTTTGGCGGGGTGGGGTTACTGTCTGTGTGTTTGTTAAATCGTAACTTTCAAAATATGGTGTCGCTGTTCAGTACCTTGGCCACTACGCCATGGGGATATTATTATTAACTTTTTTCTAATTCTTTTTTCATTATATTTTAGTTATTTTTGTTTTTTCGTTGCTCTGTCTTTTATTTCTTGTTTATTTTTTTTATTCTTCTATTGCTTTTTTTTTTTTGTCCGTGTGTGTCTTTTATATCGAAATTTTAGAGTCGTTTTGACAGCTCCGTATACGTTTACATGTTGAGCCTCCCGTCCTCGTATAATTGTCAGCAATCAACTGTTGTATATCTACCCGGTGTTCGCACCGAGCGGGTGATATCAAGTTCATCGCCTGATTCTTGGTGGTCTTCTACTAAACAATATCTGCTCGGCAGAACTAAATTTATTGCTTGGCGCCTGAAGCGTCCTCCAAAAATGAATGCTGAGGATGTCAAGCATTTTTTTGTGCGTCTCAATTTTTGCGTGGCTCCCCACATCAAAAAGATGTCATGTTAAATCTGATTTGGAGGAAAATCGAGTAAACTCTTCCATTGCTGCTATGTAGAGAGTTCGATCTTCTGTGTCTGATTCAGTCTTGCGGTTTGTACAAAATCTAACATGGGTTCAGCTTGAAAAACTGACCGTCTTATCTGGCGAAAGGGTTTGCAAGCTAAACTAGCAAATGTTTTGCAATATTCGCAAGTGTATTGGTAGATAACTAAGAAGTACAAGAGGCATATTGAATACAAAGGTAAAAAAAATAAGAAATTAAAACGCTCACGTTTATCTACCGTTCTTCTTCTGAATCGCCATGAAAGGAAGGGAAGAGTCTCCGTATGATAGATGGTTTGGTTTGTTGGGTTTTATGACATATCAACATTTGTAAGTTGTTTAACGCCAAATCCATTTTTGTATGAATAATCTGTTCTATTGAAAACAGTTCAGTTTAGCATAAGTACACAGTTTAATTGTCAAAAACATTTCCATTTCAAACTATTCAAGCAGTTATATGTAACAATTCAGTTAAGTGCAAATACAGTTTTAATGTCGAAAAACAGTTCTATTTCAAATAATTCAGTTAAGCATAAGCACGTAGTTTAAATTTAAGTACGGTTTAATTGTCAAAAACATTTCTATTTTAAGCTATTCAATTTACTCAAACAATTCATTTTAGCTTAAGTATGCTGTTAGTTCTATTTAACCCATAGATAGGGCCTTATCAGGTGCTACAACTCCGGGCCATAGTGGACCTGGGAGCGATGGCAATGAAGGGGTACTCCTCATTCCCTAAAGCTCCAGCATTGCTGGAACCTCACCATCAGATTGCTAGTGTCATAAACAGGACACTCGTTGGGGGGTCTTACTCTTCTGCAGAGAAGCAGTCGGTGTATTCTAAAGACCATATGATAGAGGCTAACATGCTAAATTATGATATCATTGGTTGCGAGTTCGAACTTCAGTCACGTTTATGCGATCACTTTTTGGTTAATACTCTTGGGGAAAGGCATGAACTCTTTTATCACCCGGCTATGGGTTAAATACTACCACTTCTGCTTTTCTACAAGAGTCGCTTTGGCATAAATAACCCACGAAGGTTGATATGCCATTAAACAAAAATCCCTCAAAAAGGAAGATGTGGTACGGCATTTTCCAGTCAATGGAGGGCACCTTTTCATTTATAAGATGTTTCCTCTATCTGTTATATATTGACCCTCGACCGAATCGTCAATCAAGAGATGCACCTGTGTAAATAAGCGGAAGAATAGCAGAAGCGGGTGAACGTTAAACAATAATATAACCCGACGGTTCGAGTCAGATGGAGACAAGATGCCGAAGTGAGAGCCAGCGGCAGACAGAGGGCTTTGGGCCCTCAGTGACCCACGGTTGAGCAACCCCAGCCAAGATGAGGAAGAAGTGCTGCTATGGTCGCGAGAAGAACTTTGGTCAATATAGCAGTCTGTCCCTGTCTCCAGCTCATCTCTCACACACAACAAACATCACCCTTTCGAAAAGGAAGTTTGAGAGATTTACACGTGCAGTGGTATTATGAGTATACTACATATCAATGGTGTGTGTGGTTTCATTTAAGTCCTAAGCTATGCGATTTACTCTCTTCAAGTTTGGATCTCAATTCATTACACTTTGAGTCTCTCAAAGTTTCAAGTGACTGCCCCAAGCCAATCAATATATGCCTTCGTGTTTCCAATGAATTGCTAGTGAAGATCTTTGACTTGTCACCAGTCAATTATTGTCCCTCAGATGTTCGTTAATTTCGCTATTTAGTGTGCCGAGAATGATGGGAACCATTATGTCACAATGAGTTCGCGTCTTACTGGGAGCCTTATATTGCTTGTAGTAAACTAAGCTAAACTTAGCAAAGGATATTTTAATGAGTCTGTTACAAAATCATGTTGCTCGATTTATTTTTTATGTAGTTGTTGTCTAAAAGGTTTTTTTTTTTTGCGCCCGGTTATATATCAAGTGTTTTAATCTAATAGAAATGATTTGCAGTTTAATGATTTCAAGTATTCCTATCAAATACTAACAATCTTCAAACAGATCTATTCAGCCTGTGATAGGACCCTAACAGGAACAACCACTTCTGGTCAGAGTGGGCCTTGGAAAAGTGGCAAAGAAGGAGTACACCCAAAGAACTCCAGAACAAGAGCCTTACTATCAGATGGAGTTTTGACATTTCTTTTTTGAAGTAGGTTCTTACCCCACTCCAAAGAATACAGTCAGCATATTCTAAACCAAGCCAACAGAGTTTCCTGTCAAATAATAATAATTCATACTTAATTATGTTTTAAAGTAACTATTTCTATCTAATGATAACCTCTTGTTTCTGGTTTCCCGGCATATCAACTTTCTTGGGTTATTAAATGCCAAAAACGTCCTTGTTGGTTTGGTATGATGGTTGTTTGGGTTTTATGGCATATCAACCCTTGTAGGTCATTTAATGCCAAATTCTGTCTATATATACATACATATTCAACCAAAGATTTCAAAGCGAATACTTAGGTAGATAAATTTTTCTATTAGCTAGATTTCATTTGTTTGCACAAGATTAACCAGTTTTAAGTTGTCATGTTTTTTGGTACAACTCTGTCTCTCTCAAGAAGGACAGAATGTCATCTAATTTGACGTTCTCAGACAGATCGGTTAAGCTATTTACTTTGAAAAATCGCTTTCGGATAACAGCGAAAGCTCTGCATTCTATAAGAATGTGTTTAACCGTGCAAGTTGTCTGGCAGGTCAAACACTGTGGTTGTGGTTCCTGTTTCAAAATGTAAGTGTGAGTAAGCCTTGTATGACCAATTCGCAATCGGGTATAACAACTTGTTCTCTTCTTGATTGAAGAATGGTAGTGGCACTATTTAACCTATAGCTAGTAGGATAAAAGGGTTCATGCCTTTCCCAAGGATATTTAAACTTGAAAAAACTACACGAAAATGAAGATAATTGAAGTTCGAACTTGCCACCTATAATTCCGCAGCCCAGTACTTTGATTGTTTCGCCATGAGGACACACCAACCACTTATTTGCTCACAGTATTATCATTCTACAAAATCGCTAATGCTTTTGGAAAACAATGACTCCTCCGGCTCTAGATATTATTTTCTTAGATGGAATCCTAACAAGTACTAATATTTCCGGTCAAAGTGGATCTGGGAGTAATATCAATGAAAGAGTACAGCTATATCGCCGGAGCTCCGGAATCGGACACAGTTAAGCATAATATCTTAACGTCAAGTTAGAAAATCTGAAGAAGTCCACAAGATTCTATGCATTGAATTAAATGCCAACTATTTTCTTTTTGAATGACAACATTTAAAATGCGTATATGGTGTTTATAATTTGCTATAAAATTTTAGAAAAAAAGAAGTTCCGAGCAATATTTCCGTCAAAAAATGCTGTGCTTCAAGCAATTAATGGATGAAACAACGAATAAATAAAATAAACTACAAAGATCTTACTAGAGAGCTGGGAAAACATAAAGCTGACGGTGATATCAATTGTAATTGGTACACTTGAAACAATTTCCAAAGATTAATAAATGGAATGGACGACTTGGAAATTAGAAGACAAATTGAGAACACACAGACGACAGCATTATCAAGCTCGGCTTGAGTCTTCGAGACTTGTGGTAACTTGCTGTCACTCAAACTCCAGTGGAAGACCATCAGCAAACACTGGTGTGAAAAACTCACAAGAGTCAAATAATAATAATAATGATAATATACTGAGAAGAGTCCTGGAGACTAGAGGAAACTTGCTGTCACTCAAACTCCAGTTGAAGACCATCAGCTAACGCTGATGTGAAAGACTCACAAAAGAGTCAAATAATAATAATTATTATTATAATTATAATTGGATAATTCAAGCGAAAAACTGGCGAGATTTCACACGAGAAAACCCGGATATGGCTAAGAAAGGGAAATCTCAAGAGAGAAACTGAATCTCGCTTAATAGCACCAAACAACACAATGAGGATTAATTTTATCAAAGATGAAAATTAATCATACGCAACAGATGTTTTCATAATTCCCTTTGTCATCAATATAACTCAACTCTTATAACAACTTGCCCTCTCATCAAAACATGTTGTAAATTCTTTTTTATAAAAACAGTCCTAGCAATAAAAAAAAAAATTTCCTTCACTACCGTTCGAAAATCCATTATGTTATTACACATTCGTAATGTATTTCTCCATTCTTCTAAAATCTTCATCAATTTCTTTTACCTTTGGGTAATAAACCGCCTTTCTGAACGGTCACTGAACCCAATAGGGTTACAGCACAACAACAACAAAAAAAAAGGTATAAAACTACGCATAACTGATTGAAAAAGGTAATTCATTAGGAATTGTGCAAGAAATAAAGATTTGAACATACTACCGAATGGTGTATGCACAAACCAGAAGACTCATAAAATTCTCTGGGATTTTGAAATACAAACGAATCACCTAAAATCGTCCAGAAGATCAAACCTTGTGTTTATTAACAAAAAAAAACAGAGTTTGTTATCAAGTGGACTTTACCATAACGGCTGACCTCAAAGTAAAAATGAAAGAAAGCGAAAAAATAGACAAATACTTGCACCTGGCCAGAGAACCGAAAAAACTGTGGAACATGAGGACGACGGTGATACCAATTGTATCTGGTACACTTGGAAAAGTCTAAAAAGGTTTTGAAAAGATACAGGAGGAACTGGAATCAGAGGAAGAATTGAGACCATCCAGATTACAGCATGACTAAGATCGGCTAGAATACTGAGAAGTGTCCTGGAGAGACTTGCTGTCTCTAAGAATTTAGTGAAAGACTACTAGCTAACGGTGCTGTGAAAAAACTCAAAAGAAGTACAATAATTAAGATACTCTTAGTCATAAAAATGTTCAGTTGAAAATCACGCGGGTGGACTGTATGTGAAAGTCATTTATTTACCAACCACTAAGCACGATGTAACACAAAGTCAATTTTTAAACAGATTTTAACATGTTTAAATTCAGTGTTTTTCTTCTTCTAGACTGGTTGCCTACTCAAGGATAAAGAACCCCATCTCCTCTAATATTGACCCATACTTAGATCGTGAATAGCTAGATTCATGCCTTTCCCGTGTATATTAGTTATAAGTGGAATAGTGTCAGTCTTGTCCAGGATTTGAACTCGTATCGCCTTGTTTATTTGCTACGACAATAACCATTACAGCACCTCCTAAAGAAACTGGTATATGTCTATAATAATCTACAATAATCAGTGCCTCGGCACTGGAGAGTTCTTCTGGCCTCAGGGGGCCATTCCCCCAGGCTTTTACCTCCTTCGTGGGGGGTTATTGCATGGCGCCTGAGGCGATTCTAATAAGGGGGATGCTGACGGGGTCGAAGGTATTTTTGGCCTGGCTGGACGCTTCGGCCCTGCAACCAGACCCACCTTAAAAACGGCCTTGTGCCACATTCATGCGTTGGCTGGACGTATGATAAATAACAGTGTATATATTATCACAGAGGAACTGATGTTTTTTAAAATCATGACGCAATTTTTATCTTAAATTGGGAGGGACAGTTATTTTTTTTATCCATAAGAATGACAATGGAAACTCATTAAAACAGTTAATCAACTTCTCAGGTATCGTTGCCAAGGACAACTGTCTTTAAATCAATCTGGCTGAGTAGAGAGACTATTTCATTGCTTATGACGCTCAAAATTTCAAATGCAACACGTACGAAAAGAAATCTACCCGAAAGCGAATATTAATTCAATTTTAAGCTTCTTTTGAGTTTTTTCACAGCACCGTTAGCTAGTAGTCTTTCACTAAATTCTTAGAGACAGCATGTCTCTCCAGGACACTTCTCAGTATTCTAGCCGATCTTAGTCATGCTGTAATGTGGATGGTCTCAATTCCGTTCTCGAAGAGATTTTTTTAAATCATCTATATGTATTTTAAGTATTTCAATAAAAGGCAAATTTAAATTCTTTGTCTTTTAGAATCTTTATGATTAGTATAAAACAGAATAATAATAATAATCCTAGCGAGTTTTTACTACTACTTTTAACTGCTTGTTTTACTCTGAAGTCCGAGTGACGGCAAAAAAGTTCAGCTGAAAAAGTCTCAGGGGAAGGACTGTGTTCGAAGTCTTTAAAGGGCTGTCTTTGAAGGCTTAGAAAGGACCGTGTTCGAAGTCTTTAGAAGGACTGTGTTCGAAATCTTTGAAGGGACTGTGTTCGTAGTCTTTAGAAGGACCGTGTTCGAAGTCTTTAAAAGGACCGTGTTCGAAGTCTTTGAAAGGACCATGTTCGAAGTCTTAGAAAGGACCGTGTTCGAAGTCTTCAGAAGGACCGTGTTTGAAGTCTTTGAAAGGACCGTGTTCGAAGTCTTTAGAAGGACCGTGTTCGAAGTCTTTGAAAAGACCGTATTCGAAGTCTTTAGAAGGACCGTGTTCGAAGTCTTTGAAAGGACTGTGTTCGAAGTCTTTGAAAGCACTGTGTTCGAAGTCTTTGAAAGGTCTGTGTTCGAAGTCTTTAGAATCCAAAGAAAATTTAAAAAGGAAAAAAACTTTTTATTTAAAGTTGTAATGATTGCTTTGATATCGATGTTTGAATTTTTAAGCTGGATGGAGAAAATAACTGGATTTATGGGTCTTTTTTAAAAGGGTTACTCAAGGTTTGCGTGTGAGAGGGAGTTGGAGACCGAACAGAAACTGCAATATTTTGACCCCCACTCTTATGGCCGTCTTTCTCGTTCTCCAGGGCTGCTCAACCGGAGGCCCGGGAGCTCAGCTCTCTGCTGGATGATGGCTTTCTTTTTCTGCATCTTATCAGCAACTTCTCTGGACCCCAACTCAATCGGGGCCCCCGAGCCCCTTCGGCCTAGTGTGGCTCTCCCTACCACATCTCGTCTATAACTCCGTCCGATCTCTAACTGCAACTGTTTGACTTCTGTCTTGACTGAGTTATATAATAGGTCAACGTCCACTCAGTCGTCTACTCGATGTTGGATCGTCGTCAAGCGGAAATAACTGTCATGCAGTTCAGAGGTCCTCATTTCATCAGCCAATTTCCGCCTACGCGATTTCCTCTCATAACTGCCATTAGAATGTGTCACTTCCTTCCGGTGCATCACCTTGGAATGGCATTTTTAGCCGGGTCGAAGGCCAAAATACAACACTATGAGTAAATAGTGGGGCAGACTGAGCTTTTTAACTTTAATATGGCAACTAGTTTTGGAGAAGGAAAACTCTGATTTCAAACTTATTAAGTACGGCTTAAAAATTGACATTGTGTAACATTCTGCTCCTGTGTCGGGGTTGGTACAAAACATACATGCTCAATGTATTATTTTCCACACACAAGACGTATGCGACTGCTAACTGCAGCTTATGCTATATTTATGTAGTATAGTTCGACTTTCTCTCGACTGATGTTTAAATGAATTCTTAGTGATATATAGCAATATTTGGAACCATTTAACTTTGTTAACTTACGCTAAATTGAATTGTTAGAAACAGAAGTATTTGATCATTTAGCTGTGTGTATCTAAAAAATGTGTTTACAAATCATTTATTTAATATATATGTAAAAACAGGATTTAGCATTAAATAACCAACAATGGTTGATATGTCAGAAAACAAAACCAAAGCAAACCATTCGGATTCTTGAGAAAATAACCAGCTTGTGCTCATGTGAAAACTTGAAAAGAACAAAATAATTATGAGCACAGTACATATCATATATCGTACATCAGAGAATAGTGTCGACATTACATTGGCATAAATTCAAACCAGCTGGATAGACCAACTATATCTAGGTTGTTTCTTTTTCTTTTATGGCACAACAAGCCTTGTAAGTTATTTAATGCCAAGTCCTCTTTCTACATATATATTAAACATATATGATCTGTAAACATTTTGTAGATAACATTTCTAAATTAGCCAGAGCTCATTTTTGGTCCACAGCTAAATGGTTTCCCATATATCTATCTATTATGACTGTTTCTATTTACAATTACATATTTGTTTGCGCACAGTTAATTGCTTTCAAGTACTGCAATGTAACAGTAACAATTTAACATCAGGTATTCATTTGCCCACGTTTAAATGGATATAAATATATGATTTTAAGTGAATAATTCGTTGGTAAATTCCTTTTTAAATGAGTTGTTTACACACTAGTATTGCTATTTCTTCTACACAGTTAAATGGATTTAATCATTGCAAAAAAATTCTATTCAATATTAAGCATTTGTTTGCCGTCAGTAAAGTTGTAACAAGTATTGCTATTTAACACTAATTATCATATTTAACGCTTTTCATTCATTTGCACAGTTAGTGGTTTCCAAGTATGGCTATGTAATGCCAATAATTCAATTTTGGCACACAGTTAATGAGTTTCAAGTATTCCTATTTAACATAAAGAAGTTTTTTCAACATTTCTCATTATTTTGCTCACATTTAAATGTTTCCAAGTATTGCTATGAATCACTAGCAATTCAATTAAACATCACTCATTAGTTTATACACAGTTAAAATTATCCAACAGTTCTATTTCAAACAATTCAATTAAGCCTATGTTATTTGTGTGCACATAGTTTAAATGTTAAACACTTCTATCAGGTGTTACCACTCTAGACCAGAGAAGACCAGGGAGCAATGTCAATGAAAAGGCACTCCGCATTCCCCAAAGGCTGGAGCCACACCATCAGATTGTTTCATGTCATATCCAAGACATTCGTTAGGTGGGTGGGGGTCTGACACCCCTGCAGGGAAGCAGTCAATGTATTCAACAGCCCTATCCGACTCGGCGATTTATATCGGTTGCTGCTCTTGGATAATATATATATATATATATATATATATATATATATATATATATATATATTCATCCTCCGCTAGTTTAACTTCTCCAACCTAGGCTAGAGAACCTAGTCTGCTATACTAGTTACCCATAGCTGAAGTGAGGATGGATTGTTTCATGCCTTTCCAAGAGCATCAACATGAAGTGAAACGCAGACAGTTTCGTTCAGGATTTGAACTCAGTTTTCCTACTCCATTCCCTCTGTTGATAACTATCACGCCAAGTATATATATATATATATATATATATATAGCAGACATCATTTTTTTAATCAAGGCTTTCTTTCTTTATATATATATACACACATATATATATATATATATATATATATAAAGAAAGCCTTCATTAAAAAAAATGATGTCTGCAAAGTCAATGCGTCGAAAAGAGTGTGAGTGACTGATGGAATAAATGGTGAAGTTCGTCAAACGCCCAACCAAACAATGACGAGATTGACAGAGTAAAATGGCGTACAAACATATCCGTCTAATCAGGGCGTGTTTATGAAAGATTGTCATATCTTAGCTTGAAGGCGGGAAACTCGTTCATAATTTATCACCTTAGGTCGACTTGAGTACTGACCTTCAAAGTTCTCGCTCCTCCCACTTGGCTGCGCGTGTGCAATATCTATTTGCCACCCAGACTTACTTCCCAGTGCTACCCCACCTATATTCTCAGATATCCCGCCACCGGCGCTACTCCTCACTCATACACACACACACACACACACACACAAACTACGGTTTACATTCGGGTTGCCTCGAGCCTTACGTGCCTTCCCCGCTCGTACCTTGCCACCTCCCTTGGTGAACTTCCTTCTCAGATTTTGTAAAGGTCTGTAAGAACGATTTATTTGTAAAATGTTCGCAGATGCTGCTAGTTTTATGGATTGAGACAGATGTTTAATTTAGCCATTATATCGCACGGACTGTAAACATCTTGGTCGTTTGGAAGAATCAAGAGGCATATATTTTATACAGCAAAACATTTCTATTCCCAAGTACATCGCACGCCGACATATATACGCATTCCAGCACACACACACAGACACACACATACAAGTATACAGAATACTGTACCGACAGACACACAAAGAGATATGAATAAACAGTCTCGAGATATCCGTGATATAATGGATATCGTCGTTGAAAATGGACAGTGCGACCCGAGTTCAAATCCTGGACGAGGGTGTTTGCATTTCACTTAGCACTAATGATATTTACCTAACCCCTCCGCTCGGGCAGGATATGACACAAGGTCGATTTTTTTTAAGCGGAGTTTAACAGGTTTGAATTCAGAGTTTTCCTTCTCCTAGACTAGTTGCCTCACCAAGGCTGAAGAACCTAGTCTGCCCTACTATTTACCCATAGCTGGAGGGAGAATAATTGGATTCATACCTTTCCCAAGGGTATTAGTGCTATGTGAAATGCAATCAGTCTCGTCCAGAATTTGAACTCGTATCGCCGTGTCCAATTCCTACGACGATAACAATTACTCCACGGGCACCTCCACTAGTACCCTAAATAGTGGGGCAGACTAGGCTCTTTAACTTTATTATGGCAACTCGTCTAAGAGAAGGAAAACTCTTATTAAACTTATCAAAAACTTATTGAGCGCGGCTGAAAAATTTGACATGGTGTAACATTATATGTAGGGGGTTGAAACAAAACATACATATTTACGTTTTATTGCCCCCACACAAGACGTATGCCACTGTTAACTGCAGATTATGCTTAGGTAGTACAGCTCGATTTCCTCTCGATAATACCATCATACTGGACGTAATGGAACATTCAGATTCGAACAAGCGAAACCTATCATACACCGGTGACCGTGGTGTAATGGTTATCGTCGTAGGAATTGGACATGGCGACACGAGTTCAAATCCTGGATGATACTGATTGCATTTCACGTAGCACTAATACCCTTGGGAAAGGTATGAATCCAATTATTCTCCCCCCAGCTATGGATAAATAGTAGGACAGGCTGGGTTCTTCAGCATTGGTGAGGAGAAGGAAAACTCTGAATTGAAACCTGTTAAACTCCGCTTAAAAATTGACCTTGTGTCATATCTTGCCCGAACAGAGGGGTTGGTAAATAGGATACACCGGTATAATGAATGTATTTACCCAAATCCTCCGTTATTGGTAAGATGTAACATAAGGTAAATTTTTGCAGAGAAGAGCCTATTTTAATTTGGAGTTTTCCTTCTCCTAGACTGGTTGCCAAACCCAGACTTAGGAGACCGTTTTTTTCTATTCACCAATATATAGCAACAAGAAGAAACAGATGTATTCATTTCTTTCCTACTGACATTAGCATCGATGACTAAAAAGCACACACACACACACACACACACACATATATATATATATGTGTGTGTGTGTGTGTGTGAGTGTGTGTGTGTATTACAAAATCAAATTGTCATGTTTCACCATAAGTCTTAGCGTCAACAGAAAGTAAATGGTTTTATTGATCCAAAACTTATTTGTATTGTGATGACGTTAGGTCTCAAAGAAAAAAGACCCTGTCCGCGGGGATTAAAATACACTGACTGTATCCCCCCAAAAGAGAGATAAGATATCCTCAAAAGGTGTGTCCTAGGTATGAAACTAAACTGCATCTGGTATTTAGGCTACTAATCTTATGATCTTGTGAGTGTGTAGTACCTATTAGAGCTTCATCTCCTTGTCAAATAGATATGTTTAAAAATTAATCGGATACGATAGGGCCGTGTTCATAAAACATTAAAAACGACACAAAATTTATGAAGAAGACAACAAAAAAATGCCAAACGAGAATCCAGGGGCACATAAATTCTATGCTTCAATATTCGCTACGTGGAATCAATGAATTCAGAGACAACAGGTTGGTGAAATGGCTGCGTCATACGCTTGCTTCATTTGAGCCTCCATTCCCTCATACTTTGTCTAGATCTGTTGGCTAGGGCTGTAGAATATACTGACTGAATCTCTGCAGAGGGGTTATACCCCTGGGATATAGCACTATACAATCTGATGGTGAGGCTCCAGTAATGCTGGAGCTTTGGGAAAACGGAGCAACTTTTCATTGCCATCAGTCCTAGGTCCACTCTGACCCGGAGTGGTAGCACTTGAAAAGGTTCTATCTATGAATCAAATAGAACTGTTTGACATTTAAACTATGTGTGAGCTTACGACTAATGCTAAATTAAATTGTTAGAAATCGAACGGTTTCATCATTTAACTGTGCGTAAATAAATGACTGTTGTTTGATTGAATTGTTAGTAATACATAAGAATACTTGGAACTTCTTAACTGTGCGCAAATGAATGAGTAATGTGGAAGAGAATAATCAGTGCGATATAGTAATACTTGAAACTATTTAACTGTGTGAAAAATGAGCTCAGACTCGTTTAAAAATGTTATCGGCAAAATGTGTTACAAATCAAATATATTTGATATGTGTAAAAACAGGAATTGGCATTAAATAATCGATAATGATTGATATGCCATAAAACCCAACCAAACCAAATCATATATATTTAATAAACGCAGTTTCTTCCAGGCAGCGGTCACATCGATACTGCTATATGGCTGCACTACATGGACGCTAACAAAACGGCTGGAGAAGAAGCTAGACGGCAATTACACAAGAATGCTACGTGCAATCTTAAACAAGTCCTGGCGGCAACACCCCACAAGACACCAACTGTACAGCCACCTGCCCCCTATCACGAAAACTATTCAAGTTAGACGAGCCAGACATGCAGGACACTGCTGGAGAAGCAGGGACGAACTCATAACAGATGTACTCTTATGGACCCCCACACATGGCCGTGCAAAAGCAGGACGACCAGCACGAACATACATTCAGCAGCTATGTGAGGATACGGGATGTTGTCCTGAAGACCTACCTAGGGCGATGAACGATAGGGAGGAGTGGCGAGAGAGGTCAGGGATATCCGTACTACCAGCGCGACATGATGATGATGATGATGATGATGATATATGTATAAATAGGATTTGGCATTAGATAACCTACAATAATTAATATGCCATAAAACCCAACTAAACTAAATCATAAATATTTGGTATATATGTATGAGGGGCTTTGGCATTAAATAACCTACAACGGTTGATACGCTAAAAAACCCAACCAAACCAAATCACAGATTTTTAACATATATGTATAAAGAGGTTTGGCATTAAATATCCAATAATAATTGATATGCCATAAAACCAAACCAAACCAAATCATATACATCTAATCTCGTATATGTATAAAGAGAATTTAGCAATAAATAACCTACAATGGTTGACATGCCATAAAAACCAAGCAAACCAATCATACTATGTCAGTGATCTTGCTTTCCACGAACAAACGTCTTACATGAATAAACTTGGTGAGCTCGTGTAAATAACGAATGTAAAATTAGTGAGGAATTTTTTAAGTATACTCTTCCTAACAAATTGACAATATGGCGTTTAGTTCATAAATTGTATGAGATTTAGAAAGAGCAGAATTAAAAGTTCACGTCGGCCATCTTTGGTAAATTTTAAAGTGAAATAGATAAGACCAGACTATGATAGATAGATAGATAGATACTCCTGAACAGTTTTAACTGAATTTGTATTAATCTATCCTGAGAACAGAATAACTAACAATGGTATCGACCGTACGTACTCACACAGACATACCAATATATATATATATATAAATATATATATATATATATATGTGTGTGTGTGTGTGTGTGTGTGTGTGTGTGTGTGTAATACGATACCTATGTTGTGCGCGTATATGTGTGTATTTTGTAGGTTTTGTTATTGTTCATCTTTGGGGGATTTTCCTGTTTTCTTTGGGGTTTTGTAGATTTTTTTTTTTTTTTTTGTCTTTTTTTTCAAATTTCTTTGACAAAAAACCATTATTACCTGCTGAATCCCATGATTTTGGGACCCATTGCAAAACCCTTAGCAGAATCTCCTCCCATCTCTTCTACTTAATTTGTGAAACAGATGCCAGAGCTGGTAAACTCCTTCAGAATCACTTACCAACCTATCCCTAACGCCATTGTTATTGTTTTTTCTTTCTTTCAATTTTTCTTTTTTCTTTTTCTCTCTTTCTCTCTTTTTTCTTTTTCTCTCTTTCTTTCCGTCTTTTTCTTTCTTTTTCTCTTTTTATTCTTCATCCTTTTTCTTCTACTTTATCCTCTTCCACTACTTGCTCATATTTACTTTTTTATCGTTTTCCTTTCTCTATTTTCTTTGCTTTCACCTTATTTTTCTTTTTTTACCCTGTTGTGCTCCCTCTATTAGTCATTTCCAACTTCTACATTTTCTAGGTAATTTATTATTATTATTATTATTATTATTATTATTATTATTATTATTTTACTCATTAGAGTTTTTCACATCAGCGTTAACTGATGGTTTTTCACTGGAGTCTGAGTGACAGCAAGTCTCCTCAAGTCTCCAGGACTCGTCTCAGGATTCTGGCCGTTCTCAGCAATGTTGTCGTTTGAATAGTCTCTACCCGTCCACCAACTTCCAAGTCCTCTAGGCCTTTTAATAATCCTTTAGTTATTGTGCCTAAAGCACCAATCACAATTGGTACAATCGTTACTTTCATGTTCCATAGCTTTTTCAACGCCAATAAACATAACGAATAGTTAAAAGTGTGCGCCTGAATTTTTTTAACGGAAAAGGGCTATTTTATTCTATTAGTATAATGCTAGATCATAAGTATTATTATTATTATTTTTTCACATCAGTTTTAGCTGATGGTCTTTCGCTGGAGCCTGAGTGACAGCAAGTCTTCTCAAGTATCCAGGACTCTTCTCAGTATTCTGGCCGTAGTGCTGTAGTTAGGATGGTCTCCACTCCTCCTCCAACCACCAAGTATTCCAGTCCCTTTAATAATCCTTTAGTTACATGTACCAAAAGCACCAATCACGATTAATACAATTGTCACCTTCATGTTCCGTAGTTTTTTTTCAATTCCCTAGCAAGGTCGAGGTACTTATCGTTCTTTTCACATTCTTTCAGTTTTATTCTGTGATCAGCCGGGACAGAAAAGTCAACAATTTTGCAAATTCTCTTTCTTTTTTTTTTTTTTTGTTGATTATTATAAGGACCATTGGGCTAATGAGTTGAGTGATCGCCAATGGTCTGGGAGACCGGGTTTCAATCCCAGTTCGAGTCATACCAAAGACTCAAAAAATAGTACTTGAATCCGCCTTGCTTAGTACTTAACATTATAAGGTTAGAATTAAGGGTAAAGTGGAGCAATCTAGGGAAAGGAGTAGCGCCCTCCCCAAGACATAAGTGTAGTAGCTATTAAAAAGGGAGCCTTTGGGTCACCATCGACTAAAGTCGCCAACGTTACTTAACCGGACTTTGGCATAATTGTTTTACTTCTCCGCCGGTCCTCAGTCTGTCTTGTTCGTCTTAATTAGAAGGTTCGTGAGATCAAACGCAAGAGGCCGTACGGTGGCTCTTTTATGAGGAGCAGCTTCCAGGTTTTGTTCAAACTTGTACATGATTTGTACTACATCAGCAGGATTCTTGTCTAGTTCTCATCTAATTTTTTTCCAAGCGTTTCATTTGAATCCAGTTTGTGCAGCTATATGGGAGTACTCACACGGAAACAGTTTGGAAGAAATCCAGTTTTATATCCTAAGAGAGATCAGATTTCCATATGATTGATAACCAGTCAATTATAGTAGACGTCTTCCCTAAACGTATGTTGGCACCATTTTCAGTAGATGCACCACTTGGACGCTAACTAAACGGCGGGAGAAGAAGATAGACGGCAATTACACAAGAATGTTGAGAGCAATATTGAACAAGTCCTGGTGGCAACACCCAACAAGGCACCAACTATACGGCTACCTGCCTCCCATCACGAAAACTATCCGAGCTAGACGAACCAGACATGCGGGACACTGCTGGAGAAGCAAGGACGAGCTCATAAGGGATGTGCTCCTATGGACCCCCGCATATGGCCGAGCAAAATCGGACAATTCTAACGCTTCTTTGAATTTCCAGTTTCCTTAATCTTTGACTCTATGGAATAATTCTTTGTGAATCAGGATCGAAAACTTTCCGTCCGTCTATTTTTGTTAATTTACGCAATTGTAAATGATATGCCATGCAATCAAACTCGGTCATCAATACATATTTACCAACCCTTCCGCTCGCAATTTCTTAATAAACTTTCTTTGACAGAGGGGATGTCAACAATTACTGATTTTTGCGCTACCAATAAATCTCAGCGTCATGCGTAAACCTCTTTTGAACATTCATTTCCTTATGACTATTTTTTTTATGAAGAACGAACTTATTTCATCTATAATCCTTACAAACATGTTGATTTTCCTTTTAAGAGGCAAAGGGTTCCTTCCTTCTAATGAAAGACGGTTAGGAAACTTGTGAAGAAGGCTGGCTTGAATTACTGACACATTAATAAACGTGGGAAACAAACTGTAAATAAGCGCTTATCCATTTCTTTCATCAGCGGAATCAAGTGAAAAACCTCTTAGACTCCTAATCTTTTCGTGAGAACCATTAGGTTACACGTGGCCAAATTCTGTGAATTTTCAATAAATAAATAAATAAATAATCAAAATTTTCCCCAAAACGGTAACAGAATACATTCTTAGATGAAAAATACCTTTTGTGCATGGCTAGATAGAATTCTTTAACACAATTTCCAACGTCACTTAAATCTTTTGTGCATGGCTAAATAGAATTCTTTTACACAACTTCCAATGTCATATAGACTTTTTGTACGAGTCTAAATAGAATTTTTTTAGACAAAATCTAACGTCTCAAACACCTTTTGTTCATTCATGAAGAGAAGTCTTTTACACAATATATAACGTCACATAGACTGTTTGTGCTTGGCTATATGGAAGTCTTTTATACATGTGCTTTAATCAAAGAGGCCACATCTCCACACTA
The DNA here is from genome assembly GCA_963585895.1 of Sepioteuthis lessoniana. Taxonomy (NCBI): domain Eukaryota; kingdom Metazoa; phylum Mollusca; class Cephalopoda; order Myopsida; family Loliginidae; genus Sepioteuthis; species Sepioteuthis lessoniana. Next base: position 53,779,877 of record OY757932.1, on the reverse strand, counting down.
AAGGAAGGTCCTCTGAAACTAGTAGACAAATTCACCTAATTCGGAAGCAGCGTCTCATCAACTGAGAATGACATCAACACGCGACTAGCAAACAGCTATCGATAGCCTATCGGTCATATTGAAATCAGACCTGACCGACAAAATAAAACGGAGTTTTTTCCAAGCAACGATCATGTCAATATTGCTATATGGATGCACTATATGGACGCTAACTAAACGTCTGGAGAAAAAGGTTGACGGTAATTACACAAGAACGCTGCTAACCGTAGTGAACAAGTCCTGGAGGCAAGACCCTGCAAAACAGCAGCTGTACGGCTACCTACCACCCATCATGAAAACTATTCAAGTTAGACAAACCAGAGATGCGGGAAACTGCTGAAGAAGTAGGGACGAACTCATAGATGACATACTCCTGTGGACCCCTTCACATGGACGAGCAAAGGTTGCACGACCATCTAGAACCTATATACAACAGCTCTATGCCGATACAGAATATAGCCTTGAAGACCTCCTAAGAGCGATGGACGATAGAAAATGGTGGCAAAAGAGGGTAAGAGAAATCCGTGTCAGCAGCGTGACATGATGATGATGATAGCGAGTCACAGGTTTGTTTTACAGGGTCAACTGGTTGATTTTTGGTCCCTTCTTTCTTTCAACATTAACAACGTATAGAATAAATTCATGGCTTCGTGTTGGTCCTATGACAGTGATTCGTCCCAGTTCTTGCTCGTTCTCTTCACCAGTAACCACCATGGCATGCCAGTGACGAGAGATTTTTTTCAAGATGTATCGCAATGGGATTTAGCTTGGGGAGTAGCAGTCATCCTTTTTTTAAGGTGCGAGCGTTAAGATATTATGAGCAACTTCAATATTTACACTCACTCACATGACACTCGCATATAAAGATATGCAAAGTAGATAGATAGATAGATAGATTTACAAATTCTCGAAGTTGTTACATAAACACAAGATAGATAGATAGATAGATAGATTTACAAATTCTCGAAGTTGTTACATAAACACAAGATAGATAGATAGATAGATAGATAGATTTAAGAACAGACTGAAATAGATCTTCTGTATTGTCTTTTATGTATCCAATTTACATATTTTTGTTATAAGCTTGTATATTTATACACATATGTGTATGTCTACGTGGGGACATTTGGACTCATTCGTGTGTGTGTGTGTTCGCAATGCGAGGATATAGTTTTATTTTTGTTTGTTTCCTTGTTTCTTTTCTTTTTTTTCATCCTGCCGTTTCCACATTTATTTTCGTTTCCCTCAAGCTGTACGACTAATCAAATCACTGGTTACTTCATGTTCCTCGTCGGGAGCCGGATCCCATTTCTCCCCCAAGGGCTCTGATTTTGATATTACGCCTTCTCGAGTGGCACTGGGACATGGTAGGTCTTTTTGAAGCCTAAAATATTCGGGAAAACGATGCGAGCAATAATTGTCCATTATTGTTATTTATGAACCATATGTACGTACACGAACGGAGGGTATGTGATGGGGGGTATGTGTAGGTGTGTATATGTGTATGTGTGTATGTCTGCATGGTTGTGTGTCTATTTGTTTTATACATTAGTGTGCCCGTAAAAGCAGACCTAAATTCTTTCATTGGCATGAGGATACAGAGAAAAACATATCCAAAATTTCTTATATATATATATATATATATATGAGTAGAAATAGAAAGAGGAAAATAAATACGATGATATATAGATATAAAATAGGAAAGACAAAATATTCAGAGGCTGCATTCATCCTATGAATTTTGCCAACGTTTTGGTATATGCAACCATCTTCCAAGCAATGTAACCATTCTTGAATGTTTCATCTGAAAAAATAATTTTCAGATTATTTCAAAGATGAAATGGAAAAAGATATTTTATTAATTATAGCTTATTTGTAATTAGATTTAATATTCATGATATGATTTCTAAACAACAAAGACATTATTCTGTTTTTTGTTATTTTTCTAATTTCACTTTTTCCTGAGAAGATTACAAATTAAAACACTATATAACAAAAAATAAATGTTGACACAAAGCGTGGATAAAGCAACTAATGAATTAAAGTACTATATATATATATATATAAGTATTATTCGGTCCAGTTAAACCGGAGTTGGGAGTAATTCCATCCGGACAAAAAAAAAAAACATTCAACAGTGAACATTTAAATTTTCCTGGTAAAGAGCTCAATGTAACTGACATTACAGAGCAATTATTTCTTCAAGAAAAAAACAAAACCGGTCACATTAAGATTATAAATTTATTTCTGAATCATTTTATCCATAAGATCTAAAGAAGTCCTGTTAAGTTTTTTTCGTGTTTTTGATTTATATCAAAAACACATAACGGAATGGAAATAAATTTATAATCCTAACGTGACCGGTTTTGCTTTTTTCTTAAAGAAATATATATATATATATATATATATATATATATATATATATATATATTCGCGCGCGCGCGCTCGTGTGTGTGTGTGTGTGTGTGTGTGTGTGTGTGTGTGTGTGTGTGTGTGTGTGTGTGTGTGTTCAGCACCTCCGTCACAGACAGTACGTGACATAAGATCAATTTTTAATGGAGTACTGCGGGTTTGAAATCAGAGTTTTTCTTCTCTTAAATTGGTTGCCTAAGACAAAAGATAATAATCTACCTTATTATTTCCTCAAAGATGGAAGTAACACAGATTAGTTCATGAGTTTATTTATCGCTTTCAGACGAAATGAAATGCAAACACACTTGTTCAGTATTTAAACCCGAGTCGCGGTGTTTACAAGTTGTATATATTAACAAACCCCTATGTATATAGATAGAAGGAGAATATTTGGATGCATACTTTTTGTCGAGTTTCGGAATTGAACTCAGATCGCTGAATTTATTTTACACTACGTGCGCTACCCCATCCACAAATAAATAAGTTGGTGTGTATGAGTGTGTATAATTAGTTGGTTCACGTGTTGTGTGTGTTTTCCTAATTGTGCATATCTATTGATCAGCCTAAACAGTGGATTGATTTTTTTTTATTCCTTGCTAAAGTGGACTGGTGCCATCATATCAGTCAGCTATCCGATTACACTGATAACAGGGCAACTTAGGTATTTTAGTTGAATCAACAAACATAGAAACAATTCCATAAAATCATAACATCATAAACTCGAAGACAATGTTCGTGGTGTAATGGTTAACGCCGTTGGAAATGGGCACGGTCAATCGAGTTAGTATGGTTTGGTTTTATGGCACATCAACCATTGTAGGTTATTTAATGACAAATCCATTTTTAAAACATATAAATAGCTCTATTTCAAACAATTCAGTTTAGCACAAGTACACAGTTTCCATATCTAAATCAGTTCTATTTCAAACAATTCAGTTTAGCATTGATACACAGTTTCAATGCCAAAAGAGTTCAATTTCAAACAATTCTGCTTAGCATATATGCACAGTCTCAATGTTAAAAACAGTTCAATTTCAATCAGTTCAGTTTAGCATGAGTACACAGTTTCAACGTCAAAAAACAGTCCTGTTTTAATCAGTTCAGTTAAGAATAAGTACACAGTTTCAATGTAAAAAAACAGTCCTATTTCAAGCAGTTCAGTTTAGCATAAGTACACTGTTTAGTTCTATTTGACCTATAGATAAGACCTTATCAAGTTCTACAACTCCGGGCCTGTGTTGGCCGGAGAGTGATGGCAATGAAGGGGTACACCGTATTCCCCAAAGCTCGAGTATTACTGGAATCTCACCATCAGATTGTTTAGTGTCATATAACAGGACACTCGTTGGCGGGGTATCACCCCTCTGCAGGGAAGCAGTCAGTTTATTCCAAAGTCCCAGATGACTGGGCAATCCAACCGAGTTCAAATCCTGGTCGTAACTGTTTGCATCCTGCATAACGCTAATAACCTGTGGGAAAGGTATGAATCTAACTTTTTTTTCCCTCGAGCGATGGGTAAATAGTAGGGAAGACAGGGCTCTTTAACTTTGGTATGTTAGGCGATCAGTCGAGAAAGAAAGCTCTGAATTCAAACCTGTTACACTACACTTTAAAATTGACTCTGTGTTACACCCTACTCAGTTTCCGTAAATATAGATGCTAAATCGTGGGGTCACTTCTGTCTCTAATTCTTCTGACATCCACCCACTAAAGTCAAATGTACAGTGTGTTTCAGAAAGGTTAATGTCATCTGATAATCTAATAACTTGACCAATTCTCGTTCAAATGTTCCAAAATTTTTGCGGCATGAGTAGAAACAACTTGAAATTCCTTGTTTAATGGTTTATATTTTTTCGCTTTTTTATATATTGATATGCTAATGACTGAAAAAGAAAATTCAAATTAAAAAAAAAAAAAGAAAAAAAGAATTTTTAGTTGTTTCAAATCTGAAATCATCTGAAGAAATAGACAAATTATTACAATGGAAAATCATATCGATTTTTCTTAAATGCCCTGTAAATCCCAAATAAGATGAATATTTTCGCAACAAAATATAAATACGTGTGTGTGTGTGTGTGTGTGTGTGGGTGTGTGGTGTTCGTTGCGTAATGGTAAATGTCATTGGAAATGATCACAGTGACCCGAGTTCAAATCCTGAACGAGACTATATGCATTTCATATAGCTCTTATAACCTTGGAAAATGTATGAATCCAATTGTTCTCCCTCCATGTATGGGTAAATTGTTGGGAAGAATGGGCTCTTTAACGTTGGCAGGGCAGGGTCAATCTAAAAAAAAGGAAAACTCTGAATTCAAACCAGTTAAACTCTGCTAAAAATTGATCTTTTGTCATCTCCTGCTTGTGCAGAGTGTTTCGTAAATATATTTTTTCTTCATCATTTTAATGTTGACTTTAACATCATGATAAATTCATTCACATATGGAATGCTTTGTTTTCCTATTTTCTTCATACTGTCGGAATTGTTTTCATAATTCACTTCTACGTACTTATATATATATATATAACAACCTACATCATATGTATATATTTAACAACCCTTTCGTTAATAATTAATTTTTATTTACTGCGGACTTTTTGTCCTCATCTTGGTAGTTTATGTGAAATGGACACGGCGACACGAGTTCAAATCTTGGACGAGACTGATTGCATTTCACATAGCACTAATACCCTTGGGAAAGGTATGAATCCAATAATTCTCCCTCCAGCTATGGGTAAATAGTAGGACAGACTAGGTTCTTCAGCCTTGGTGAGGCAACTAGTCTAGGAGAAGGAAAACTCTGAATTCAAACCTGTTAAACTCCACTTAAAAATTGACCTTGTGTCATATCCTGCCCGAGCGGAGGGGTTGGTAAATAGTATCTTGGTAGGTTTTTTTTGTGTGTTGTTTCTTGTTTCACTACGTTTCTAAAAAAAATCACTAAAAAGAATCACCTGAAGAAGGCCAGAGGTGAAATTTTGCCGAAACGTAGTGAAAGAAGAAACAACACAAAAAAAAACTACTAAGATGAGGACAAAAAGTCCGCAGTAAATAAAAATTAATTCTCAGATTAAGAAGCCTCATCTCAAAATGATCCAATTAAAGACAACTCTTTCGTTATATATATATATATATATATATATATATATATATATATATATATATATATATAAAACGAAGGATTTATTATATATATATATATATATGTGTGTGTGTGTGTGTGTGTGTGTGATGTAGGTTGTAATAGATAGATAGATAGATAGATAGATAGATAGATAGATAGATAGATATGGAAGATAAAGAAATATAAGAATTGAATATAAAAACAAAACTGAAATCCATAACACATTATTCCATCATACAATTCTGCATTTATCTGAGTATATTTTTTGCCTTCTGTGCAAGGCCCTTGACTTATGCCCGTGACCTTCCACGTGTTCCTGCCAGACATAACGAACCGACAGCTGACTAAGTTAGTTGGATGGGCAGGTCAAAACGAAAATCAGGGTCGGTCGGATGATTTCGTCTCTGTTCAGTCGTGCCATTATTTTATTCTTTCGTGAGATCCTAGTCAATGGACAAGCACCAGACACTAAACAGAAATACAAAGAGAATATTGACAGTGAGAGATAGAAAGAAAATCATACGTTTTAAATAGAACTTTAAAAAAGTAGCATTGTAATATAGTTTATGTGAATAGATAGTTGATAGAAATTGTTACAAATAGTTGGTAATTTCGTATGATTTCTTATTTATAATTTGAAAACATTAATAGTTACTAGTACTTGATCGTTACAGGTAGTTAAAAATAGTTGATAGTTATAAATAGTTGATAGTTACGACTTGTAACAAATAAGTGGTTGTAGGCAAATAGGTACAAATCATTGATAGTTTCAAATAGTTACTAATAGTATAGTTTTAAATAGTTAAAATTGTTGATAGTTTCAAAAAGTTAGAATAGTTGATAAGTACAAATAGTAGATAAGTACAAATAGTTGATAGTTCTAAATAATTGATAGTTTCAAATAGTTATAGTTGATAGTTTCAAATAGTTAAAATAGTTGATAGTTACAAGTAGTTGATTAGTACAAATAGTTGATAGTTACAAAAAGTTGATTAGTACAAATAGTTGATAGTTCCAAAGATTGATAGTTTCAAATAGTTACATATAGTTAATAGTTTCATATAGTTACAAATAGTTGATTAGTACAAATAGTTACAAACAGTTGACGGTGTGTCCTCGTGGTGTAATGGTTAAAGCGACGGACTACGGAATTGTAGTAAACGAGTTCTAACTCCAGTCGCGCTATTACATTCACTTTCGAACAAATACCCTCGGGAAAGGTATGACCCCCTCACCTTATCTTCCCAGCTATGGGTTAAATAGTTCCACCTCTGTTCTTCAAGAATGATGGATTTGGCAGTAAATAAGAAGGTTGATATGGCATTGAAAACAAACTAACAAATATTTGAGAGTTACATATAGTTACAAATTGGTAACTATGACCAATGGTTGATCGTTATTAATGATTACAAATAGTTGATAGTTTTTGTCCACAGGGACACATAAGGCGTTTTGGTTGGAAGGTGCTTCTGAGTGAAATCATTAGGAGGTTACAGGTTCAATCCCAACAACAGGTAAGACTAACAAAGAATACTTACTATAACAAAACACTTGTATCCAGTAATGGTTAAGAGAAATGGAACAGTCAACTCCTGTAGACGTAAAGTGGACGTAATAGCGCGACTGGAGTTCGAACTCGCTTACTACGATTCCGCAATCCATCGCTTCAACCATTAAACCGCAAAGACACTCATTTTCTTTTAATTAGATCTGTTGATGTTCGTCATACGTAATCTTAGCAGCCTATAAGCATATATGGTGCTAATTTATCTCCTTATAAGAGTCCAGCGAAGAAATAGATGTCACCATTGTGTGACCAAACTATTGCTTTCAGGTTTTGGCAAAGTATCATTATAGCTGAAATAGTTTTTTATGGGAAGACCATATGCTAAAAATAGTTGCCCCCTAAATAGATAGGTACCAATAGTTAACAGTAACAACGTTAAAAACAGTTATATATAATTAACACACATATACACACACACACACATATATATATATATATATATATACCCATTGGTATAGTGTTCATCAATGGTCCGGGAGACCAGGGTTCAATCCCATGTCGGATAATACTAAAGACTTAAAAAATCGTATATGATGCCTCCTTGCTTAACACTCAGCATTATAACGTAGAGATCGAGGATAAGTGGACCAATTCAGGGAAAGAAGTAGCGCCCATCCTTACACTTCGATGTAGTAGCTATTGAAAAGCCTTCGAGTCACCCTTGACTACAGTCAGCCAATATATATATATATAACAGAATTTGTTATAAGCTTTAGCTGTTTGAATACTATGTGGATGCTCCACTTGGACGCTAACGAAACGTATTGAGAAAAAGTTGAGATGAGAACTCTGCAAGAATGCTACGAGCTGATTTAAACAAATTCTAAAATCAACACTCATAAAACAGCGGCTGTAGGGCCACCTGCCACCCATCTCTTCAACTATCCTAGTAAGACGATATGTGCTGTACATGTCGAACACTGTTGGAGAAGCAAGGACGAACACATAAGCGGCGTTCTCCTATGGACTCCAACACAGAGACGAGCCAGTATTGGCAAACCAGCAAGCACTTATATACATCAGCTCTGTGCAAACTCTACATACAGTCTAGAAGACCTACCGGGAGCGAACAATGATAGGGATGGATAGCGAGAGTCACGGACTCCGTGGAGTTAGCCTGACTTGATGATAATAGATTTATATGTATACACATCCACTTTTATCTTCCACAATTGATATCATCGTAATTTCCAAGAGTAAATATAATTTAAAGGAATATGATTTGACCTTATCTTATCCAAAAGATGTTAAATTTTTCAAAATTTTAAGTGACTTTTGTGGCAAACTATATATATATATATATATAGAAGGAGAGAGAGAGAGATTTAGACATATATATATATATATATATATATATATATATATATATATATATAAAAAGTAAAGTTGGCGACCATAGTCGAGCGACCAGAAGGCTCCCTTTACAATAGCTTTTACACCGAGGTGTTGGGGAGGGCGCTACTCCTTTCCCTGGATTGGTCCACTTTACTCTTGATATGTACCTTATATTGCTGAGTGTTAAGCAAGGAGGTATCAAGTACCATTTTTAAAGTCTTTGATATGACGCGACCTGGGATTGAACCCAGGTATACCGGACCATTGGCGAACACTCTACCCACCAGTGCAATGAGCCGATATATATATATATATATATGGTCTATCATTGATATTGAGCACTATTTAACAATACTGCAACATTTGGTCCTCTATTAACTCACCAAGTGAGCTAGAAAGAACCATAAACCTCTTATATATATATACATACATACATATATATATATATATATATATATATATATATATATATATATATATATGTGTGTGTGTGTGTGTGTGTGTGTGTGTGTGTGTGTGTGTGTGTGTGTGTGTGTGTGTCACTAACAAAAAATTAATTACTTTTTTATTCATGACATATTTCATTTCAAGATATACACCCATTTTTCAAAGTTATTTTTAAAAGACAAAATGGATGTAATCAATAAAAAATTTATTTACCTTTTTTATTCAAACGTTGTTGAAATTTTCGAAAGGGTTTGCGATTTTTACACCATCTTGAATATTTTCGAACAGTATTCTTTGTGGATATTTATTTTATGATTCTCTTTCTTTCTTTCTTTTTTTCTATCTATCTATCTCACTTTGTTCATATCTATCTATCTATCGATATATCTATCTCCATATGTCTATATCTATCAATTTATCTATCTGACAGAGTCCATATTTATCAATCTATTCATCTAAGTCGGTGTAGGTCCGTTAATCTATCTATCTATCAATCGATCTATCTCAGTCGCTCTATCTCATTGTCTTCATATCTATCTCTCTATCTATCTATCTATCTTCGATAAATTAGTACCTCTCTAAAAACAGATTTTATGAATCTTCTAAGAAATATTTCAGACTTTTTTTTCTTTTTACATGAACTTACAAATGCATATATGTATATACAGAATGTTTAAAAAAGGATGCAACAGTCTTTTTGAATAATTATATTCAAACTATCTGAAATCTAGAAACTATTTGTAAACACGATTTGTGATGATAGTTTTATAAGAGTTTTTTGGAGGACACATTATCAAGACTTCGACAAATCACGAAAACGACTAACCTGAATTATTTCTATCTTCTCTGCTCTCTATTTGAAGAATTTTATTTATCAAACTCAATATTTTTGTCTCGGAGGAAAATGCGAAAAACGGTGGTTAATAAATTTCCCTATGCCATTAAACAAAAAAAAAAAAACAGCTTTTTTTTTACAATTAATATTAATGTTCCATTAAACAAAGAAACCAAATCAAACCAATCCATTAAAAAAAAAAAAAAAAAAAAAAAGTAAACGTCAAGGGTCCTATGAAATAATTGATTATTTCTGTCGTCACGTGTCCATGTTTGTACAGATTTACTCTTATGTAGCGAAGGATGGAAAAAATATAGATAATCAAATTTGTAACCAATGATTTAGTTACAAGTAAGTAATCTTAAGACTAATAAATTTATATCATTTACGGTATTCGGACAATTGTCTTCGTCTTTATATGCACAACGTTTCGGCTGATAAGCCCCTTTGGCTTTCTTCATGTGTTTCTAGTCCAACTCGGGAGCCTACACGCAACTTCGAACCGAATCCTTTATTTAATTCACAGGGTTGGATTGTTGTAACTCTGTTAACCCTAACAAGATTCAAGTGTTAAACTATAGTGGCTGTTTCTTGTCATTTTCCTGAAGTCAGTAATGAACCTGTAACCTTCACTTAGAAGCACTTTTAACCAAACGCTTATATTCGTTGCGCCATGTGTCTTTCAGACTGAATTTTTGGGACTTATAAACCTATTGTCTTTATCAGCCTATGAGATACTAAAAGTAACAGTTGGCAGCCTTAGTCGAGGGTGACTTGAAAGTTCCTTTCTCGATAGCTACTACACCAAGTTGTAGGGGAGGAGCAACTCCTTTCCCTGGATTGCTCCACTTTACCCTTGAGCCTTACCATATAATGCTGAGTGTTAAGCAAGGAGGCATCAAGTACCATTTTTGAGTCTTTGGTATGGCTAGACCTGGAATTGAACCCAGGTCTCCCAGGCCATTGGAGAACAGTCTAACCCTTATACCAATGTCCATTTTTTTATCTTTGCTCATACTGCAATTTTTCGTTTTTTATTCATCTAGCCATTTTAATTTTTTGATTGTTTGATTTGGTTTGGTTTTATAGTACATCTACCATTGTAGGTTATTTAATGCCAAATCCGTTTTTATGCATCCAAACAGCTCTATTTCAAACAATTCAGTTTAGCATGAGTACAGTTTTAGTATCAAAAAAGTTCTATTTCAAACAATTCAGTTTAGCACATGTACACAGTTTAGTTCTATTTGACCCATACATAGTACCCAATCAGTTGCTAACACTCCGGGCCAGAGTGGACCTGGGAGCGATGGAAATGAAGGGGTACTCCGCATTCTCCAAAGCTCCAGCATTTCTGGAATCTTACCATCAGATTGTTTAGGATCATATACAGGAAACTCGTTGGTGGGGGTTCTTACCCCTCTGCAGAGAAGCACTCGGTGTATTCTACAGCCCCAGCCGACTAGGCAAGCCCTTTTAACTATTTGTTCCTATAACGTATTTATCTCTATACTTGGTCTACTCAAAAGGTTACTGTACCCCAATATATGCATTGTCTCTAAGATCTCTTATTCTCCAATGTTCTCCCGATCTATTATTTTAACTTCATCCCATTATACCCGAGAGTTTCTCGCTTTTTCAAATATATCGTCAGCCATAGCTGACTTTTTGATCTCCCCTCGATAAACTGCCTTTCGATATTCCTCTTGCTTTACTTTTTGTGGATGGCATTTCTCGCCTTTGTATACTTTACCACAACTGAAATATACGTAATTTTTGGTCATGTTGTATTCTGTCAGGGGTTTGACTCGGAGAATATAGTCTCGAAGAGTTGTACTACTCCTGAATAGTCTCCTAATATCATATAGACTACATATATTTTCATTTTTTGGCTATGCTTTTGACATGGGGCAGGCAGACTGTGGAGAGTTTTCGGGTATCATTCTCCGTCGTTCGATCCAGAAATCTTGGAGTTGGTTGCTTGGTTGGTTGCTTGGTTGGTTGGACTTTATGGCACATCAACCTTTGTAGTTTATTTAATGCCAAATCCATTTTAAAACAAATATCAGTTCTATTTCAAACAATTCAGTTTAATGTAAGTACACAGTTTAATTGTCAAAAACATTTCTATTTCAAGCTACTCATTTTAGACAAACAGTTCTAATTCAGCTAATTAAGTTTAGTATAAGTACAGATTTTCTGTACACTCAGTTACATGTCAAAAAAGTTCGATATCAAACAATTCAGTTTGGCGTAAGTACAGTTTCAATGTCAAAAACAGTTCCATTTTAAACAATTCAGTTTTGCATGATACGCAGTTTAAATGTAAGTACACAGTTTAATAGTCAAAAACATTTCTATTTCAAGCTATAAAGTTTAGTCAAACAATTCTAATTCAAACAATTCAGTTTAGCATATGTATGCAGTTTAGTTCTATTTAACCCATAGATAGGACTCTATCAGGTGCTATCATTCTGGGCCAGGGTGGACCTGGGAGCAATGGCAATGAAAGGATACTCCACATTCCCCAAAGCTTCAGTATCACTCAAACCTCCCCATCAGATTGTTTAGTGTCGTATCCAGGACACTCGTTGGGTGGGAGTGTCTTACTCTCTGCAGAGACGCAGTCGGTGAATTCTACAGCCCCTTGGAGTTGATGTTTTGCTCCCAGGGTAATTGTTGCAATGGAGGTTGTCGCTAAAACAATTTATTTCTTCTTTATATGCATTGCTGTCACTGCTAATTATTTTGTTCGATTTTTTTGGCAACGAAAGATTCCTTCCTTTACCTTATATGGATGGTGGGAGTTGAAATAGAGATACTGCCCAGTGAAGGCTGGCTTTCGATACCAAGATGACCTGAATCCTTGCTCTGTGCGAATTACTAATACATCTAGAAGAGATCGTTTGTCTTATTTCTTCATTGTGAACTGTGTAGATGATCTGATTGAGTTCACATTGCCCAATAATGTTTAGACGTCTTCTGATGAAACCAGAGAATGAATGCATCATCTATGTATCAAAACCACAATGATGACTTTAGTTATATAGATCCTGATGTTATTTTTTTTCGAAGTATTCTAATCATACGATGGTTTGTACAAGCGACAATGGAGATACCATTGCTAGTCCTTCTTCTTGCCGGCATATGTCAGACCTAATCTCGAAGTAAGTCGTTTCCACACAGAAATTCAACCTCTCCATCAGGTTATCTCTGCAGATACTGGTGCGTTCTTCCAGTCAGGAATCCGCAGTCAACTTATTTCATACCACTGTTAGTGTCTTATCAGTGAGTAACTTCGTAAACAGACTCAATACATCAAGACTAACAATCTGGGTGGAATGAATGGGAGCGTTACTGATTCTCTCCACAAAATCTGCCATGTTCTTGAAATATGATGGGAACTTACTCGTTAGTGAAGTGACCAACTGTACAAAGAAGCCGTTCAATGGGTGATATGCTGAACCTCTGTTGCTGACAATGGGTCTTGATGGAATACCATTATGAATCTTAGGAAGGCCATATACGTATTGTAGCTTGTTGTAGTGTTACTTTAGCTGTCCATATTTCATTTGGGGCATGCGATCTTTGTTCTTACTAAAGATCTTTGATTACTTCTTTTCGGTCTTCAGTGTCCGGTCCTTCAGTTACATATTGCTCTTTGATAGACCTGGTAGTTAAGGATTTAAAAACAGGATATGCACCTGTGTAAACAAGGGACAGCGGAAATGATCCACATGAATTGAGAACAGGAAAGAAAAATGTCTGTGAATCCAGAAAATATATAATGCTGAAGTTTTTCCAGTCCAGAGAATCAGGCAGTCAATCATTCAGAGAGCAACCTGCGAGTAGACACGTCAGCCCACAGATAGGGGCCTAGTAGCCCCTGGGCTGAGAACCGGCTCTGTATCAAAGTTCCCGTCAAAGAAACAAGAAGCAGGACTCTGTATATGGCTGTCTCAACATGGTGTCAACCATAACAGCCATCCGTCTCTCTCTCTCCCCTCTCTCTCATAACCGTCATTACATTTCGAATCTCTCTATCTCTTTATATATATCTCACGCATAACCGTCTATCTCTCTATCTCTCTCTCATACATAACCGTCACAACATTTCGAATAAAGGAGTTTATAGCTTTAATAAACGAGTGATGTTGTCATCTTTCTCTCCTGGTATACAACACTTCTTTATTTCACAATATTCACCATTGCCCATCAAGTCCGCCAATTCGTTGAGGTATTCCACCTAATCTATTGTTACAGTAGCTTTGCTTTTGTCTGTTCGTGCAATTGTGATATTTTCATCACTATAGTAATTTGGTGGCCAGTCTTTCTTCCAATGAGATATTTGATTTTGGAGGCATTGATTTCTCCCTGGCCTTCGGTTGGTTGGTTGGTTGGTTGGTTGGTTGGTTTTTATGGTATATCAACCATTGCAGGTTATTTAATGGCAAATCCTATTTATACATATATATTAGATATATATTATTTGTAAAGACATTTTGTTGGCAAAATTTTAAAATAAGCCTGAGCTTTGAACTCAGTTTATAGGTTTCAAGTATTTCAATCAAAAACAAATAACTCTGTTTATTATCTATCATTTGTTTGCCCACAGTTGAACGGATATATATATATATATATATATATATATATATATATATATATATATATATGTGTGTGTGTGTGTGTGTGTGTGTGTGTGTGTGTGTGTGTGTGTGTGTGTGTGTGTGTGTGTGTGTGTGTGTGTGTGTGTGACTTGAAAGTGAATAATTTATTGGTAATTCCGTTTTGAAATGAGTTAGAACTTATTCAATTGCACCGAAGCATTGCTATTGTTTCCACCCAGTTAGATGGTTATATTTATTGCTATCTATCACTAATAATTCGATTATTAATCATATTGTCAGCCAGTGAAGTGGCTCCAAGTATTGTTATTTAATACTAATTAATCTATTCAATACAATTCCTTCATTTCCACAGAGTCAAATGGTTCCTAGTATTGCTGTTATAACAATATTTCAAGTTAAGCACACAGTTAATTTGTTCCACACATTGCTAATCAACCCTAATAGTTCTATTCAACATTACTTACTCGCTTGCATACAGTTAAATAGTTCTAAGTATTGACATGGATCTCTAAAAATTAAATTAAACATCTGCCATTTGTTTAAAAGGTTAAAAAAGTGTTCTATTTCTAACAATTCAGTTTAGCATAAGTCATTTGCTTGCACTCAGTTGAAATGTCAAACAGTTCGATTTGACCGAGATATAGGATCCTATCAGGTTGTACCATTCCAGGTTAAAGTGGACCAGGGAGTGTTGACAGTTAAGGGGTAAACCACATTCCCCAAAGCTCCAGGAGTGGAGCTCCACCATCAGATTGTTTAGTGCCATATCCAGGACATTCTTACGCTTCTATATAGATGCAGCCGGTATATTCTACAGCCCCAGCCAACTGGGCTGCGGGCCTTAGTAATTTTATGAAATGACGTCTGTTGCCTAAAATGAACAGGATTCTCCTGTACGCCCCCATTCAAAGTCTTACCGAACGGCGTAATGGGTAAAGTGCCTGATTGTAACCTCGAAGTTAGCGAGTTCGAACTCTACTTAAGCTGTTAATTTTACTTTCAGACAAATACCATTTTGAAAACTATGAGCCCCCTTATATCCCCTTCTACAGGTCATGAAGAGTACTACTACTGACCTTCAGCAAGGATGGCTTTGTCATCAAATAACCCAAAAAGGTTGATTTTTTTAATGAAAAACGAAACCAAGTCAAACCAAAATTGTCCTGGTAACGAATTGCACGCTACCGAATGTTTCTTTAACCAATTGTCGTGACACCCATAACACATTTTTCGATAGATTTTAAAGAGTACAAACATCATCCTCATTATTCTTATTAATCTGATCACTGATAGTGAAAACTTCATAGAAAAAAATTCCGTCAATTTATAGTATAATATTGAACTAAACTTGAATCTAAGACGACAAGAAAAATTGTAAAAAATCTTTTTTGAAGAATGTTTAAAGAAATATGCAAAAAAAAAGACAACAGCCTGAAAATCCCTTTTATATATATATATATATATATATATACATAAAATGCCATATATATATATATATGTACATATATATATATATATATATATATATATATAACGCAATTATATATATATATATATATATATATATATATATATATGTATAATTGCGTTTCCTAAGGTTTTTCCTTGTTATCATACCGGTCAGTATGTCGTTTGGTCTATCACTTCTGTCGTCCGACAATTTTTCTGGTTATCTGAATCTTTCTCTCATCTTTGCTTTTCTACGTATCGTATAAGGAAACGCCGATGGTGGGGCGGTACTACATCCTTCCCTATACCGGTAAATCTTGTCGCTTCCCCCACCGACATCAACCCAACATCCCTCCCTTCCTTCTTTCATGTCTCTTTACTTCTGTCTCACCACCTACCCACCACCTACACACCTTTAACCGTTGTAGCTGCGTCCCCCGATCCCCTCATTCGCGAGCCTCCCCCCCAACACCTCCCGATCAGTCCAGCTACCAATAACCACTTGTCATACACACCATCAACACTGACGTCGCCTCGACCGCCACGCTCGCTCTCCCTCCACACACACACACACACACACACACATACCCTGAACGCCGACCCACCACCCTCCACCCCAATCAAATTCCAATTACTCGCATTTATTCAGTTTACAGATCTTGTATAGTGTTTGGCCATGTTTATGAATTGCGGAAAACTGACGTCTGAAGCTGTCTTGCCGAGTTCTTCCGCACTGCTGAGTCTGCGCAGCCTTTTTTCCCGCCATTTTCCAAATTGCCTGTCTCTCGCACAAAGAGACGCGCTGATCGCACCGCCTCAAATATGGCGGCTTATTAATAGGCGGCTTCCGCCCATCGCTAGCGAATGCTTCAACGGTTGAATGAATAGAGAATATCTTTGAAAAAGGACGTTGCTGTTCCAACCAAAAACCGGCCGGTCGGTTAGTCACCCCCCCACACACTTTTCTTCCACCCACCACGAAATCCCCCTCCTTCCTCTCCACCTTTCACGTTCTCTCTTCTAGGGTTTGCAAGGTTTGTTGGTTGGTTGGTTGGATGGTCGTCTGGCTGGCTGGCCTTGTAATGACAAGAGATTCAAAATAAAAACGGCAATAAATGGAATATCTCGTTTTTCATATTCCTTCGAGGGTTATTTATCATTTTCCGTGAAGTTTTTCCCAGATTTTACTGACAGCGTTTGTTTAGCACTTCTCTCTTCCTTCTTTCCTTCCTTCCTTCATTTTACCCCCCCCCTTCATCTCTCTCTCTCTCTCTCTCTCTCACGCGTACATAACTTTTCCTTTTTCTTTTTTGCTCTCTATTTTTATCACGACTGTCAGTTTTTGTTCAAACTTATAGTATCGATTACTTTGTTCTCCATTAAACAAAGCTTCTTCTTCTTCTTCTTCTTCTTCTTCTTCTTCTTCTTCTTCTTCTTCTTCTTCTTCTTCTATTACTCCAACTCCCTCTTTTCCCTCCTCATTCTCCAACATTTTACTTCTTCCTCTTATCCTTTTTCTTAACTTCCTTTCTTCATTTTCTTTATTTTTTCTTTTCCTGTTCTCTTCCATCCATTTCTTCTTCTTCTTCTTCTTCTTCTTCTTCTTCTTCTTCTTCTTCTTCTTCTTCACATTTTCATATCCCCTCATTTGGGTTTATCATCTGTTTCTTGCGATCATCTTTTTTCACCTACTTTTCTTTTTCTTTCCGATTTTTTATAATCTTTTCAGTTGATCGAGACGAACTAGACTACCATATAGTGTACCTAACCTAATTAACATTACACGCTTATATGATAAGAAAATGGGGCGGGTCTAATATAACCTAAAATAAAGTACTTTCTTTGCCTTTCTTATTTTCTTGTTGGCTTTTTCTTCTCATTTATTGTCATTTTCTTGTCTTTCTTCTTCATTTAGGGTTTTGAATTCAAGTTTAAATCTATATAAAGCTTCTCTCTCTCTCTCTCTATATATATATATATATATATATAAGTAAAATTAAATAAAATTAACGACCGTAGTCGAGGGTAACCAAAAGGATCTTTTTCTTTTGCAACTACACCAAAGTGTAGGGGAGAGCGCAACTCCTTTCCGTTGATAGCTCCACTTTACCCTTGATCCTTGCCTTATAATCCTGAGTTTTAAGCCAGGCAGCATCAATTACAATTTTTTTTTAGTCTTTGGTACGACTCGACCTGGGATTGAACCCCAGTCAGCTGGACTATTGGCGAACACTCTACCTTCCATATATTAGTTATTTATTTAATTATTTATTCATTCCATTGGCCTAATGATTAGAGTGTCCGCTCATGGTTCGGGAGACCGGGGTTCAATCCCAGGTCGAGCCATACCAAAGACTCAAAAAATGGTATATAATGTCCTCTTGCTTAACATTCAGCATTATAAGGTACGGATCAAGGGTAATTGGAGCAATCAAAAGAATGGAGAGGCACTCTCCCCTACACCTCAGTGTAATACCTAGTGAAAAAGGAGCCTTCGGGTCGCTCCGACTACGCTCGCCTAACTTATATAAATATATACTAACCCTTCTGTACGAGCCAGCTTAACAGATTAGAATTTAGAGTTTTCTTTCCCCTACGTGAGTTGCCATACCAGCGTTAAAGAGCCCAATCTGCCCTACTATTTACCCATACTTGAAGGAGGATACTTAGATGCATATCTTTCCTGAGGGTATAAGCGCTATGTAAAATGCAAACAGCCTAGTTCAGGATTTGAAATCTATAAGCCGTGTACCTTTCTTACTAGCGCCTTCATTTCACTTTTTCTCTTTATCTCTCTCTCTATATATATATATATATATGTATATAAAATTTGTTGTTGGTCCGAGAAGAGAAAAGTAAACATCACCAAATGATTGGTTTCATTGGTTGATGGCATATCAACATTTGTGGATTATCAAGTTTTCATTCTCCAATACTGGTTGCCGTACGAAGGTAAATGAGCCTCAGTCTGCCAGTACTATTTAACCGATAGTGAGGGGAATAAGGAGGTTCAATAGCTTTCCTGAGATTATCACTACAAAATTGGATGTATCAATGTGAGTGGAATTCGAATTTGCTTACTTCGAGGCAAAGTCCAACACTTCTGCTGTTACGTCACTGGGATTCTTTTCCTATTTAAGATAAATAGGATCACAAATGATTTCAAATTTGGTATTTATTCATTTTTTTATTCCATATATTTGTGCTATTCGTGTATCAAACATTTCAGTCCACGTCTAGCAGTCTGACCAGACAGTTATATATATATACTATATATATATATGTAGTGTCATCCACAAACGTCTATACTGACAGACTATTTCGTTGTATCAAATCTCTTCTGTGTGTCTAGACACGCCGGAAGCTTCAGGCTGGGATCGAAACCCACCCAACTTTATGTTTGATTAAGTATCTTAATAACTAACGACGTTCGTCAGGTCTATGTCATCTGCAAACCTGACTGCTTCGTTGTATCACAACTCATTGCAGTAGCTAGACACGTGATATGCTTCAAGGCTGAGATAGAAAACGCACCTGACTCAACCCCAGTCGGATATCTTACCGCAGACTATCGGCACCTTCAGCGTAAGTGAAGTCATTTTACGTAAATATATATTTTTCTTTTGTTTGCATGTACGCTTAACAGCTACTGGAGTGATCAATTCATTAGAAGGGCTTTATATATAGTATATATATATATATATATATATATATATATATATATATATATATATATATGTATGTATGTATATATACGAGAATTGATAAAAAGTATCGAGGCTGAATCTTAGAAAAATTTTAAGTTTGAAATTTTAATAAAGACTTGTGTACAACTTGGTAACTTATAACTTCGTGTGAATGTCTTTGGAAAAGGCATGAATCTATCGCTTCCCTCCAACCTCTAGTTATGGGTAAACAGTAAAAGAGACAGGGTTGTTTTCGCTTCGTACGGCAATTAGTATAGGAGAATAAAAACGTTAAATTCAAACCAGCTACTAAAAAGTAAGCGATCTCAGTCGAGGGCGACCTGAAGACTCCTTTTTCAATAGCTACTACAACGAGGTATAGGGGAGGGCGCTACTCCTTCACTTGGATTGCTCCACTTTACCCTTGACCTGTATCCCCTAATTCTGAGTGTTAAGCAAAAAGGCATCAAGTACTATTTTTTTAGTCTTTGGTATGATTTGACCAGGGATTGAACCCCAGTCTCCCTGGCCATTGGCGAACATTCTACCCACTTGGCCAATGGGCTGGTTAAAAAGCAGTTATACTCCGCCTTAAAATTGGTCTTGGGTCCCATGCAAGCAATAATTATAAATACAAGTGCACGCATATTATAATCACCACACACACACAGATGCAATTACAAGGGCACACATTATATTAGTGTGTTCATATAGTCATACATATGTGTGTGTGTGTGTGTGTGTGTGTGTGTGTGTGTGTGTGTGTGTGTGTGTGTTTGCGTACAAAAGCTTACGAGATGACAGAGGCATTCATATATTCACATAAGCCCATTTGTTGAAAAAAATTATTGTAAATATCGCCTGTCACATATTCGGAAACTACAGTTCGTGTTCAATTAATTCAACGCAAACGCTTCATTAATACACATATGTTTTTGTTTGCGCATGCGCATATAAAATTAATGAGCTTCCGGTAACCTATTCCTATTTTTCGCACTTCAGTTGAAATCAAAATGGATGAAGAAAAATAAAAAAGAAAGAATGAATTTCTTAAAAGTTAATTCAATTCTCTCATGAATGAATTTAAATCCTACGTTTTATTAATTTGATTGTTATCTGGGGTTTTTTTTTAATGAAAAAAATGAAAACAGAAAATATGAATAATTTAAATTTATTGGATTTTATTTTTCGTTTATTATATTTTGAGAAATAGGATCATGATACGCATGCGCCGTTTTCTGGCGACAATTAAGGAAATGCCAATCAAATTTAAAGTACCTGCAAGAAGATATTTCATTTTTGAAAAATAATTTCTTGTATTCTTGTGTTTTATTTCTAACCCATTTTTTTTCCATTCTGAATTGAGAATCTAAATGTGAATAATATCGTTAATTTAACAACATTTAAGAGCATTAACTAAATTTTTTTCATCCATTATTTATTTATTTTTATATGACGGTTATTATCAATGTCATCGTTATTTTAATTCGCCAAACAATCCCTGGGTCAGAATTGTCAAATGCCAGTAATATTCATCACAATCAAAGAAATCTAAAAAGCGTCATTTTCTCTTTTTAAAAATATGAATAACTACACTCTCTATCATCCCTGCCGACGAGGTTTTGAATACGCAAACAGTATCCCTTCCAGAGAAGCAATATCTGTCAAACATTGGTGTTCTACAGGGTGCGGAAGCAATATATATATATATATATATATATATATATATATTTATATGGTGCGGAAGCAAAATGTGGAATTATTTTTAAAACGCTTTTATTGTCTGATTAGTACAATTTTAGTAAAAGACACGATAAATCTAAACTTACATTATCATCTCTATTATTCAAGGACTTTTTTTTTAAATTAAAATTAAGCCCAGTATGAGTGAGCAAGAAAAGAAATGACAAAGAATCTATGATTCGCTTAACGTCGAAACCAAGCAAGAAAACATGTCCGAAATAATAGAAGTTTCTTTATGAACTCCATCAAGCCCAGACCTTAACCCCATAGATTACCCTATACGAGCCGTTTTATAAAACAAAACAAATGCAACTTCTCATTCAAATATTGGTTCACTTAAGATTGCTGTGAAGGAGAAATGGAATAAAATATCTGAAGAATTTATTTTGAAGGCATGCAAAACCGTTTCGAAGACGTTTTGATAAAATAACTGAAAAAATTTACTGTTTTGTGTCTATCTTTTTTTTTCTTTTTCTTTTTTTAATTAAGATTAATTTTGTTTCATAATAGAATCGTTGATTATTATACAAGAATATCCCTAATTTTGCTTCCGCACCCTGTATGTATTGCACGAAACTCCATCTGAATGTAAGGCAGCAAGATCTAGAAAATGTAAAGTGTCACTTCATTGCTATTATTCCCTAGACCCACTCAGACCTGTAAGGTTACCATCTTGATCGGTTCAAAAACTATTTGTATGCAATAGAACCGTGTAAATAAAAAAAAACTCTTAAAAACAGTTACATGTAAATATGAACGTAAATTGAACGCGATAAAATAATGCTACAAGTGTTAAAATGCCGTGAAAATCAATCAATTGAAAATAAACATGCCGAAAAAAAAACAACTAAAAAAACTGTAAATGCAAACACATAATGAAAGTGATTCCCTAACCTCTCAGCGTAAAATAACCCTATTCGAGTAGACATGCCGTTAAAATCAATTATTCAATCAAACAGAACTTACTGTATCACCATGAAACAGAGGTTTACGTGTTTGAGTCATAAACTATTACAAGCAAAGGGAGTTGAATCCCTATCTCTGTAGGGAGAGCCCCCGTGGTGTGATGGCTAATGTGACTCAGTGTCCCTATATATATATATATATATATAAGGGGTCTAAATTACGTAAAAATAAAAATAACTATCAGACATATTTACCAAAAGTATATGAAAATAGCTTGAAATCTTATAAATAATATTCATTCAAAGAAATTGTCATTGGTTTCAACCACAGTCTCCAGACGACTTCAGAATATCCTGCACGCCTTTCTAATGATTCCCTTGTTTAAGTTGTTAAATGCTACATTTATCCTTGCCTTCAGTTCATCTTTTGTGTTTCATAGTGTTTTGTCTCTCGCTCGTTCACTTTTTCTCAACCGTGACCCATACATAACGATCAAAGAGTTTGCAGTTTTGGAAGTTAGGACCTGATGAGAGCGGTAATGTGGTCGTAGAACTTTTCTGACAGCCAAAACTGGATTCTCCTGCTTGTATGGCATAGTGCAGAGTCCGGTTGCCAGACGTAAGGTCTTCCAGTAGCCACCCTCTTTATTCAGTGCCGCATTACCTTCTTTAGTCACTTAATGAAAGCTTTCATGTTGAGTCTGGTTGGTTGGTTGGTTTGTTTTACGGCGTTATTAACCCTTTTCAGGTCATTTAGCGCCCAATTAATTCATTTTAATAAAAAGTTTCAAACAATTCAGTTTAGTATAAGTATAGTTTTTTGTTTACATACAGTTGAATGACAAAACAGTTTTACTTCAGACAATTCAGTTTAGCGTAATTACAGTTTTGTTCTTTTTGACCCATAGAGAGGACCCTATCAGGTGCTACCACTCCGTGTCAGAGTGAACCTGGAAGGGATGGCAATAAAAGAGTACTCCGAATTCCCCAAACCTCCGGCATCACTGAAACATCACTATCAGATTGTCTAGAGTCATATCTAGCACACACGTTGGTGGAGTCTTACCCCCACTGCACAGATGCAGTCTGTGTATTCTGCTGCATTAGCTCACCGTGCCTTGTTGAGTCTGAGGTCATGTGGAAAGATTAATGGAGTTATAACGTCACCATCGCTAGTGACTACCCCACACACAATTATGTCCCCTCGGTGTTTACTTTTCATTAATATCCGTACATCTTGTACAGTCAGAGCTGGGCAGCGGTTGTTCCTTGAGTTAACTATTGGATCCTGTTAGAAATGTTTCTCATCTGAGAAAAACCAAAGCAAGAAGGGTTAGAGAGGAATTCTTCAATTTACGAAAAGCTTTTCCGTGCAATCTTTTCTCTTGCCCTCCATGGCCTATAATAAAAAATTGACCCTTTCTGATCTTGTATAAGAAATAACAGATGTCTTCCTATACTATCTGCCAGATAAGAAATTCAGGTACAGATTGATACCCAAATACTATGAAATCTCCGTAATGGCGTTTCCAGCGTGAATTTTAACATAACTGGATGAAATTTCCTTATTTCTGGTGGAGTCAATTGCGTCAATGGAGTACTTTTTTCACAGTGTCTTGCTGATTCTAGATTACTACACAATAGACAAAACCTTAAACAAAGTGCAAGCACAAATTCAATATTTTAAAACGGTGAGGATTTACTCATTGCACCCTGTATAGACACAAGATTCATTCAGTAAATTAGGGGAATATTTTTAGATTGCAAAAACTTATTTTAATCTCGCGGAAATATTTGTTTTGAAGCTATTCAAAATGGTGGCAAATCACACGGAGTGCTCTGGGCTTGAACAGACGTCTGTCATCAAATTTTTGGTGTCATTTTTCAATCTCTATTTCTTTACAACTAGCGCTCTTTTTCTTTTTCTCCCATGCTTTATTTCTTTCTTTAGTTTTCGCCTGTTTACTCACGCGGCAAAAAGATTTTAGTCAACGTATGAACCTGCTTCCCCCACAGAACGAACGCTTACAATATCGAACTTATATACAAGCTAATCCACTGAGTCAGACGAAAATAAATCAATCATCTTTTAACAGAAATGATACTTATATGTAATATATATATATATATATATATATATATATATTATTACTTATTTGTTATATACTGCTTTAACTATAATTGATACTATGAGGAGTGGTTAACGTATGTAGGTTGGACTGTTTTTTACGATACATCAAATCTTGTGGATTATTTAATGTCAAATCTTGTTTTAT
Source organism: Sepioteuthis lessoniana (assembly GCA_963585895.1). Taxonomy (NCBI): domain Eukaryota; kingdom Metazoa; phylum Mollusca; class Cephalopoda; order Myopsida; family Loliginidae; genus Sepioteuthis; species Sepioteuthis lessoniana. Next base: position 53,755,433 of record OY757932.1, on the reverse strand, counting down.
ATCTATATATTGAGACATTGTTGCCGGTGTTTTGAAAACGGATACATTAGCCTCATATCTGTTCATACGTACTTCGAACATCGATAGGTCTAATGAAAGAAAATGGTTTCATACTAAAATAGGAAAGAAGCAGACGATACCCCGCACAAACTATTATGTACGCAGACTACGCTTCTGGCAAATATAACTACATAAGCCGAACCCCTGCTGCTTAGTCTGGAACAGGCAGCTGGTGACATTGGCCTCCATGTCAATTAAGACAAAACGGAACACATGTTTTTTTAATCAAAAAGGAGACACCTCCACATTAAATGTTGGTTCTCTGAAATCAGCGGACAAATTCACCAACCTCGGAAGCAGCGTCTCATCAACTGAAAGTGCGACTAGCCAGGGCATGGACTGCTATCGATAGGTTATCGATCATATGAAAGTCAGAACCCTCCAATAAAATAAAACGCAATGTTTTCCTAGCTGCGATCGTGTACATTATACCATATGGATGCACAACATGAACGCTGACTAAATGTATAGAGAAAAAGCTAGACGGAAATTGCACAAGAATGCTACGAGTCATATTGAACAAATCTTGGAAGCAACATTCCACAAAGCAGCAGCTGTACGGCCACCTACCTTCCATCTCTAAAACCTTCCAAATAAGACCGACAAGTCATGCGTAACACTGCTGGAGGAGTAAGAACGAACTCATCAGTGACGTTCTCTTATAGATCCCTTCACATGGACGTGCAAGTGTTGGACGACCAAATCGAACCTATCTACAATAGCTCTGTACGGACATGTAGTCTAGAGGACCAACCGGAAATGATGGATGATATA
>OY757932.1:53732099-53749599 GCA_963585895.1 Sepioteuthis lessoniana | reverse complement strand
CTCATACTCCAATAAAAAAACCATCAGCTGACCCTGATGTGAAAAACTCTCAAGGAGTAACTATAATAATGATTTAACCATATGAACAAGAGATATAGGCACAAGCCAGAATCCGTCCTTGTGAATGAGACGACCAAACTTCTATAGGATTTTGAGATACAAACGATCACCCAATTTCGGCCAGACGACCAGACATAATGATAGTCAACAAATCTGCTGAATAGTGAACTTTGCCGTCCCGGCGGATCAGAGAGTAAAATCAAAATAAAACAAAAAGAGAGATAAGTACTGAGACTTATTAAAAGAACTAGAAAAATATGGAAGGTGACGGTGATACCAGTTGTAAATGGTGCAGTTGGAACAATCCCCAAAGGATTGGTAAAGGAACTGGAAGACTTGGAAATAAGAGGACGAGTGGCGACCATCCAAACTACAGCATTAGTGAGATCGGCTAGAATACTGAGTAGAATCCTGGAGACTTGAGGAGACTTACTGAGACTCAAATTCCAGCGAGAAACCACCCGCTTACAGTGTTGTGAAAAACTCTCAAAAGAGTGAAATAATAATAATGCTAATACTGATGTGAAAAACTCTAGAGGAGTAAATAATAATAATGATATATGAAAAATAATTTTGAGTATTCCCCAATCCCTAAAATGATATTGCATTAGATTTTTGCTTTGATTCGATGTGTACTTTTAGAAAGGGCATTTCAGTTTTGGGTAAGTTTAGGGGACATGTCCTTAAAAAAGAAGACACTTGTGTTGTTATGCTCTTGAGAAAGGTATGAATCCATCTCTTCTCTCCTTAGGGTATGGGTAAAAAACAAGATAGATTGGTTGGTTCGTTCGTTCGTTCGTTTTTATGGCATATCAAGCTGTGTAGGTTATTTAACACCAAATCCATTTTTATGTAAATAATAAGTTCTATTTCAAACAATTCAGTTTAGCATGAGTACACAGTTTAATTGTCAGAAAACGTTTCTATTTCAAACTATTCGATTTAGTCAAACAGTTCTAATTCAACTAATTCAGTTTAGTGTAAATACTGATTTTGTTTACACACAGTTAAATGTCAAAACAGTTCTATATTAAACAATTCAGTTTAGTGTAAGTACAGTTTCAATGTCAAAAACAGTTCCATTTCAAACAATTCAGTTTAGCATAAGCACGCAGTTAGTTCTATTTAACCCGTAGATAGGGCCTTATCAGACGATATCATTCCTGGCCAGAATGGACCTGGGAGCAATGGCAATGAAGGGGTGCTCCGCATTCCCCAAAGATCCAGCATCACTGGAACCTCACCATCAGATTGTTTAGTGTCATATACTAGGACACACATGGGAGGGTCTTACCCCTCTGCATAGGAGCAGTCGACTGGGCGAAAGACCGATTGGATTCGTTAGACTGGGTTAAGTAACTGTTATAGAATAAACAAACTGAATCCAAATTCCCTTTTAACACGTCATCAAGGTAGGATAATTTGCTGCAATGGAGTCACATGGGAAATTAATAACTAATGTAGGGGAAGAAAAATAACGACCAATGTTGGAGAAGGAAAATCATGAATTCAAACCTTGCTCCGACATCTTTTGTTAATAGTAGAACAGATTCTGTTCTTTAAAGAAACTGTAGGTAAACTAACCCAAGAGAAGGAAAAACAATTAATCTACACCCCCACCTTCTAAATCATCAGCGTAGCAGTATAAGTCGCCACGATAAAGACAATGATCGAGCAGACTAGGTTCTCTGTATTTTGTTGGCAACCAATATGGTAGAAGGAAAGCTGAGTTGAAAACTAGTTTACACATAATATATTACTTCATTGTAAAATATGATTATTTAAGGCCCCCCTTTTTCAATAGCTACTAAACCGAGGTACAGGGGGGTGCTACTCCTTTCCTTGGACTGCTCCACTTTCCCTTGATCTTCACTTTATAATGCTAAGTGATAAGCAAGAGCGCATCAAGTACCATTTTTGAGTCTTTGGTATGACTCGACCTGGGATTAAACTCCGGTCTTCCGGACCACTGGCCAACACTCTAACCATTTTTTAATGGGCCGGTAATCCGGCATAAATAGATATCATTTGAGATATAGTTAGTAGTGTTATATAATTGCGGAATGATTTTTTTTATATTATCATTTTTTGTTGGTTATATCTTATCATTCGGTTTAGTTAGGCTTAGAACTATTCGGCTTAGAGCACGGGTAGGTGCACACATTGATCGCAGGTGTTCATACTCGCGCGGGGAGGATGTGAAAATCATAGATGTCATAATAAAAACCCCGGATAGAAAATGTGACTGGGGGTGTGAATGACGTTCACTTTCTGACAAATACCCTTTGGAAAGGTATTAACTCCCTTGTCTTCCCGACTATGGGTTAAATAGTGTCACTAATGTTCTTAAAAAAAGGGATGGTTTTGGCATTAAATAACCTACAAAAGTTGATATGCCATTAAACAAAGAAACCAAAACAGTAACTCAAAATTCTGTGTTTAATGTTTTAAACATCTTTCTCTTTTTTCCAGTAAATGACATTTCTATGAGGTAAAATAAAACGAATAAAACATAAAACAGAATTTGATGCTGATAAAAATTTGAGATTTACTGGATATTTCAGAAAAATTGATAACGTTTCGTAAACTAATAAATTGACTATTTCTCGTTGAAATTATCTCAAATTATAATAGCATGTCTTGAAAAACTCAGAATTTCCCATTTAATGTTTAAACGCAAAATACTTTTGACTGATGGTATATATATATATATATATATATATATATATTCATTTAATTTTATTCATCATTTTCTGCTCGAGCTTGAGTGACAGCAAATCTCCTCAAGTCTCCAGAACTCTTCTTGGTATTCTGACCGATCTCTGCAATGCTGTGGTTTGGACAATTTCCACCCGTCCCGTTATTTCCAAGTCTCCATTCCTTGTACTAATCCTTTTGTGACTGTACCAAGTGCACCAATTACAACTGGTATCACCATCACTTTCACATCCCAAAGTATTTTCAGTTCTCTAGCAAGGTCTAGGTACTTATCTCTCTTTTCACTTTCTTTCAGTTTTCCTTTGGGGTCAGTCGGAACGACAAAGTCCATTATTTGGTGGGTTCTCTTTTTTTCTTTTCTTTTCTTTTTTTTTTTTTTTTTTTTTTCACTTTCTCTAGGTTTTGTCGTCTGACCGAGATTAGGTGATCCGTTTTTATCTCAAATTCCCAAAGAATTTTATGCGTCTCATTTTCTAGGCCGGATTCTAGGTTGTGCATATTCCATTTGTTCGTATGGTTAAATTTAAACTTTTTGCACGATTCCCAGTTGATCACCTTCCCAACCCAGTCGTGTCTAGTCTTATACATTTTTTGCACTAATTTACTGCATTCCCTTTTCATGGAATTAATCGTTTCTTCTTTATCACTATATAATCCACATCTGCTATTTTGTTGTGTCTTTTCTATTCTTGCTTTGACATAGTCCTTATGGCGTTGTTTTGTGCTGCTATCAGAAGAGATTCAATTTCTCTCTTAAGGTTTTCCTTTCTAAGTTTTCTCGAGTGAGATTTCGCTAATTATTATTATTATCATTATTATTATTATTATTTGCAATAGTATTTTATGCGATTGCCCAATTTTATTGCCCAATAAAAAAGTCCGGGAAAACAGCAGATCGCAGATTTATCTAGCCATGACATCTTCCCAGTAGAAGTGGTTTGAGAAGAGAGAAAAAAAAAATGTATGACAGAAAAATGCTAGAAGCTAAGTAGTCAATCATATATTCGTATTTGACACCTTCCTCATCAAACGCGGCAGATGACGAACCCCAACCTTCAACATAAAGGCAGGCAGATATAGAAAAAGTATATTTTTGAGGTCGGTAAACGCTCGGAAAAAATTCCCATATAAATTAATCGTAATTATTTCTTCGCATTACGATATTTCATATTGCGAGGGGAAAAAACTAAAACAGTCCATCAAAATGATTGCTTGATCAATTGATCAATTGATTTTAATGGCATGTCAACACGTCTAGGGTTACAGAATCCCATTCTTTCTGCGTTTATTTTTGCATATTTTGTCTAGTTATTTCTTTAGCACTTTCTTTTTTTTTGGGGGGGGGGCTTGCACATGACCCAAAATAAAATTAAACATTCAATCTAAACTGATCTAATAATCTTTATTCATTTATTTTCACTTTGTCATTTCCCGCCACCAGCAACGTCTTTATAATATTCAAATTTTCAATTTTTCCTTTCAAGTTTGTTAATTTGTTTGTTTGTTTGTTAAGTTGGTTGGTTGGTTGGTTGGTTGGTTTTGTTGAAACTGCAAGGTTAAATTTCATTCATACTAATGAGGTTATTAATTCAACATATTTATCTGAGAATATTAAATTTAAATATTTGCAATTATATTGCATATATTCCATGGAAATTTCACGGGTACAACAAGCATATATGCTAAAGCAAAACTGAAAATTTTCAAACAGATCAAACTGACCCGCAGATGAGACCCCCACAGACACCACTCCATCTCAGAATGGACCTGGGAGTAATTACAGTGAAGAGGTATTCTACATTCGACCAGATCTCCAAAATTTGAGCTTCACTATCAGATGCAGGTTAGTGTCAAATTGGGGACACCTTAATTTTTTTAAAGGGAGGGCCTTAATCATCAACTGGGGATACAGTCTAAGCCATGTCAACCGGGAAGCCCATCAGAAAGTGTTGGATATTTTGAAATAGTGAAAGTATCAAAATTTTACGTATTCCCAAATTAAAGTTATGAAAAAGTTTCTTTACTGTGGACTAACGAAACAGGGATATTATATTCTGTGTTTCTAATTTTAGTTATTCAATTAGCTTGGTCCAGTACAGAGACTTAAGATTACACTCACTATCTGCTTCTACTAAGAGGTCATCCATTTAAGTACCGATCACACTCATTATTGCTTAACAGAGGCGATCTCATGGGAAATGGGTCTTTTAACATGACTTGACCGTAAAGCTATTTATTATTTATCATTTCAAACTTTAAATACTATTAGGCCCTTCTTGGCTCAAAACGGCCAAACTTGTCTAATCTGAAATCCAAATAAGAAGATATAAAAGACTGATCGTTCAAGAGAGAAGTGTAAATGTTTTGATTAGCTTGTTCGCACAGAGTTATATGGCTTGAAGCATTCCTATCAAACACCAATAACATCCAAGCAAGTATACAGTTTTAAGCAACGAATAAGAATATTCTTTGAAAAGCAGTTATTGCTTCAAGTATCTATTCTTAAAGAATAATTTGCATTCAGTTATATGGTATCAAGTACTCCTATCTAATACAAATAATTTTCACACTGCTGTATAATTTCAAGTATTCCTATTTAATAATAATAGTTTATACACAATTAGATGATTTCAAGTATTCCATTCTAATTATAATTTATGCACAATTGTTTTCAAGTAATTATTTCTACCTTATTATAATTATTTGTTTGCACTCGTATGGTTTCAAGTAACAAATAATAAAAATCCCTTATAAGCATTTATAGCCCAGTCAGCTAGGGCTGTCGAATACGCCCACTGCATATCTGGAGAGGGGTAAAACCCAACCAACAATAAGTCTAAATCCTTCATTGTTATTACTCCCTGGTCCACTCTGTCCCGGAGTGGTAATACCAGCTAAGATTTCATATATAGGTCAAATAGGACTGTTTAATCATTTACTATACTTGAAACCAGTTTACTATGTGCAAACAAATGATTAATAATAAATTGAATTAGTGCTGGATAGCAATACTTGAGACCATTTAGCTGTTTGCAAACAAATGACTGATATTAAATTGAGTTATTTGTATTTGATAGCAATACTTTAACTGTATATAAACAATAAATATGAATACTTGAAACAATGTAACTTCGCAAGAACAAATGAACAATGAATCGTTTAAAATCTTACCTACAAAGTATCTAACAAATCATAAAGGCTTGGCATTAAATAACCCAGAAGGGTTGATACGCGATAAAACCCAACCAACCAAACTTATAAGAAAATTATAGCTTCACATAAGTATTCTTAATACTAATAATTGATTTAAAGTATTGCTATCCAGTACTAATTCAATTTATGGTGTAATGGCTATCGTCGTAGGAAATGGACACGGCGACACAAGTTCAAATCCTGGACGAGACTGATTGCATTTCACATAGCACTAATACCCTTGGGAAAGGTATGAATCCAATTATTCTCCCTCCAGCTATGGGTAAATAGTAGGACAGACTGAGTTCTTCAGCCTTGGTAAGGCAACTAGTCTAGGAGAAGGAAAACACTGAATTCAAACCTGTTAAACTTCGCTTAAAAAATTGACCTTGTGTCATATCCTGCCCGAGCGGAGGGGTAAGGTAAATATGAATACTAATAATTTTTACACAGTTCTTTGGTATCAAGTATTCTTTGAGAATACAAATAATTTTCAGACGGATCATCAAAGAGATTTTCAAGTAGATTTTCCCTGTTCAAATTTGACTTCAAACTGAGTTTGTAGTCGTAAAGAAAAAAAAAAACGCAACCTAATGTTATTCTTTTGTCGTTTTCAGGCATCTGTATCTTAGAAGTAGAGACGTTAGCTTTTTGTATGGATCTTTATAAAACTTTATTTTTACCGTTTAATCTTCTTTCATAGGAAGTGGCATAAAACTAAGAAAAATTGCGTTAACTTGCCTTGCATACAGATCTCTGATACTAACGGTGAAAATTTAAATTAATTATTAAAAAAACATTAAGAATGCAAATTGTCAATACATGCATGCAAGAATTCTCCATTTAGATACGATGAGATAAGAGAATATCTTAACACGTAAACAACATGACTTCTTCAGAATCGCGAACTTGAGGTCAGCAACTTTGCATGTGCCCTTCTTATATGTAAAAAGGACATCGTCTACACAACCTTGTTGGTAGAATGTAGAGTACTCTGACTGCAGCTCCTGTAGAGGAGTAAAATCTTCTCACTAAAAGAGGTGTTTTAGGTATGGCACAAGACTGAATGTGGTGGTAGGGACCCAGTTCTGGAGCTCTGGGAGATGCAGAGTACACTTTCATTGCCATTACTCCCAAATACTTGGTTGGTTGGTTAGTTGGTTTACGGCCTGTCAACACTTTACCGGTCACTTAACGCAGAACTAAGTCATTTTAGTTTGGTTTGGTTTAGTTTTATGATGTATCGACCATTGTAGGTAATTTAATGCCAAATTACTTTATATGCTTATAAACAGTTCTATTTCAAATAATTTAGTTGAGCATAAGTACATACTTTAAATATCAAAAACGGTTCTATTTCAAACGATTCAGTTTAGCATAAGTACAGTTTTCTTTTGTTTACACAGTTAAAAGTAAAAAAAAAGTTCTACTTCAAACTGTTCAGTTTAGCATAAGTGCGGAGTTTAAATGTCAAAATAGTTCTATTTTTAAAAAATTCAGTTTAGCGTAAGTACACAGTTTAAACGTCAAAAAGAGTTCTATTTCAAACAATTCAGTTCAGCCTAAGTACAGCGTTTAAATATCAATTTGAATTCTGAATTCTTTCTTTCTTTTTTTCTTTCTTTGCTTTAGTGTCTCTCTTATATATCTACTTCCTTTTTTAATGTTTTTCTTTTCCAGCTTTCCTTTCTTTTTTCCCTGTCGCTTTCTTTTTTTTCTTTTCTTTGGTGACTCTCTTATATATCTACATCCTCTTTTAATGTTTTTCTTCTCCAACTTTTCGTTTTTCCCCAGTATCTTTCTTTCTTTCTTTCTTTCTTTCTTTCTTTCTTTCAGTACGTCTCGGACTTTGATATTTTATTCAGGAATCCTATCATGGAATTTGTGCAGTTCAAGAATCGAGACGTTTAGTGATATGCAGATGCACACACACACATATATATATATATATATATATATATATATGCATCTGCATATCACTAAACGCCTCAACTCTTTAACTGCACAAATTCCATTATATATATTGGCCCAGCGGTTAGAGTGTTCGCCAATGGCCCGGGAGACCTGGGTTCAATCCCAGGTCGAGTCATACCAAAGACTTTAAAAATGGAACTTGATACCACCTTGCTTAACACTCAGCATTATAAGGTACGGTTCAAGGGTAAAGTGGAGCAATCCAGGGAATGGAGTAGCGCCCTCCCCTGCACCTTGGTGTAGTAGCTATCGAAAAGGGAGCCTTCGGGTCACCCTCGACTATGGTCGCTAACTTTACTTACTTTACTTATATATATATATATATATATATATCCGGCTGGCTTAAAAGCCAGCCAGGTTTCGATCCCAGCTTCGAGTATCTCGTGTGTCTAACCACAATGAAGAGTTATGATACAACGAAACAGTCTGTGTGTGGATGACAACATATATATATATATATATATATATATATATATATATATATATATCACCTGTCAAATATAGAAATGTTGTAATGAAAAACAATATCTTCTGATGATATGAGCCAAAGTCGCTTCCTATTATCTTATTTTACTTTCAGTTCGTTTTATTATACCTCTTCAAACAAATAAATTTCTTCGTCCTATTGTCTAATAAAACGCTCCATTTTTCACCTCTTGAAACAAGTGCTCTTCTTTTGCTCTCCTCTCACAGCTTTGTATTGGGAATAAGTACACGAATTTAACTTTTAAACAGACTGCGCCACACACCACGCTCACATGTGTATATGATCCCCCACCCCGCCTCCATCATTAAAAGACGCATATTTGTAACCTTCTAAAATATTCTGCATACCCTGGGGCTTATTTTTTGTTGTCGGAAGTTACTGTATTTTTTGGGTTTAATTCTGACGTGTTGATAGGCAGCAGGAAATTAATTAATTTAGACTGCTTCAAAATCCTTGCGTGCAAAAGCTTGGTGGGCAGCAGCGAGAGAGAGAAAACAAAACGGAACGGTACTACTTTCTCTTGTGTTCTTAGGTTTTGCGGGAGAAGAGACAGAGAGAGAAGAATTTCTTTTCCTGTAAACGAAGAATTTATGCATCAACAACAATAAATACTTAACCAAAAAAAAAGAATTGTAAGTTGTGATTTATCTGACAAACAATAAGTTGATTAATTGATACAATTATTTATTGACGACGGTTTAGTGTGACACAAGACCATTATATAAAGAAAAACTTATCAGAAGATTCTGCATCTAGTGTACATTCCCTAACGACTTCTATACCTTATACAGATAAGATGTCTGTCTTAGCCTGTTTAAAATCAATCTCTTTATTTAATTTGCCATCATGGGATAAGACACAACCAAGAAGGTGCCCGTGGTGTAATGGTTATTATCGTAGGAAATGGACAAGGCGACACGAGTTCAAATCCTAGACCAGGCTCATTGCATTTCACATAGCACGAATACCCTTGGGAAAGGTATGAACCCAATTATTCTCCCTCCAGCTATGGGTAAATAGTAGGGCAGACTGGGTTCTTCAGCCTTGATGAGGCAACTAGTCTAGGAAAAGGAAAACTCTGAATTCAAACCTGTTAAACTCCGCTTAAAAATCGACCTTGTGTAATATCCTGCCTGAGCGGAGGGGTTGGGTAAATATGATAAGACAACAACCAAGGAACGTGAAATCCTGGACTGCTTTTAGTTTTGTGAGGCCAATGGAAATGAAAGGTAAATGATGCAACTGCTAAGATGGTAAATTGACGGAGGAAACTTTGAAATTCAGTATTCAATATCTTGGCCTTTACTGAACTTGAAAACTGTCTGCATGCACGGGAGATTTGGAGTCCTTGTGGTGTAGTGGCTAATGTGCTGGACTGACACATCGCAGTAAGCGAGTTCGAACACCAATCGTGCTATTATGTTCCTTTTCTGACTAATATTATTAGGAAAGGTACAAACGTATGTCCAATCCCCAGCTTAAAGGTAAATACAGGGTGTCTTAAAATAGATGCAAGCCATTAATATTATAATTATCAATTACTGAGACAAGCGCAATGGCGGTCATTCAGATCACGTCCAATAAAAATGAGCTAGACACATCAAATCAATGGGTTATTATTGTTATAACACATATTTACCCAACCCCTCCGCTCGGGAAGGATATTACACAAGGTCAATTTTTAAGCGGAGCTTAACAGGTTTGAATTCAGAGTTTTCCTTCTCATAGACTACTTGCCTCATCCAGGCTAAAGAACCTAGTTTGCCCTACTATTTACCCACAGCTGGAGGGAGAATTATTGGATTCAAACCTTTCCCAAGGATATTAGTGCTATGTGAAATGCAATCAGTCTCTTCCAGGATTTGAACTCGTGTCACCATGTCTATTTCCTACGACGATAACCATTACCCCACGGATTGATTGTTATTATATAAGCTTTCAAGACATGCAATCTTTTTGTGAGTTTCTTGTCTCAGTTATTAATCATTATCATATGAATGGGTTGCATCTACTTTGAGACACGTTTGAATGAATTTTTCCCCAAATAAGTAGTGACGCAAAATATTTTTCCTCTCTTGTGCAAGGCATTGTGATCAAGGATTAATAGTTATTATAGTATACTATTTTTAAATCTGTAACAAAAATGAAAACATTATTATTAGTAGAGTTATTTTGCAGTCACATTAGTTCCATATATATTGAGACACCCTATACGATCATATGTTCGTTTTTTCTTTGTTGTTTCTTCAAAAGGTTTTTCCATAAGCTTATCTGATATCAAATATTCCTATTTAATACAAATAATTTGCACAGTTGTATAATTTCAAGTAACTAATATTAAGGATAATTAGTAAATAATTAAACACGTCATTTTGACACTTACATGGGACTCATACAGGTAAAACTACTCCGTGTTAGAGTGAACCTGGGAGTAATGGCAATGAAGGAGTACTCCACACTCCATAGAGTTCCAAAACTGAAATCTCACCATCAGATGAAGGAATCGGGACAGAAGCTCCACCCCATAAAATACCTACTTACTTTTGAAACGGTACCATTTTTATAGAAGGGGATACGCTGGAACCTTGTACCACGCTTAGGGGACATTGTGAGAATTACGACTATAATAAGCTTGTATACAATCTCTAACTGGCATGTGCCTTTCATATTGAATATGAGAATTTTCTAATTAATGAATTAATTAATTAGTAAAATGATTCCTATCCAGTAAATGGTGGGGAGTTTTCGTGGTGTAATGGTTAAAACGCTGGACTGCAGAATCGTAGTAAGCGAGTTCGTACTCCAGTCGTGCTAATATGTTCACTTTTGGGCAAATACCCTTGGGAAAGGTATGAACTCCCTTATTCTCCCAGCTATGAGTTAAATAGTACCACTACTGTTCTTCTCGGAGAATGGGTTTGGCATTAAATAAGCTACAAAGGTTGTTATGCCATTAAACAAAGAAACCAAACCTATCCAATAAATAAATAAACCGCACCAGATAAATACCTGATCTCACCGAAAAGGTTCCAACCATTTCATATTGAAAGACCAATATCCATCAAATAATTTGGACACAGTAATATATTATCCTGGATTCCTATCTTTTATTAACTTGCAAACACTTATATAGTTTTAAGTAAAATATTCCAATTAAATAATAACAACAATAATGATTATAATGGTGATTGATGGTCTTTCACTGGAGTCTGAGAGGCAGCAAGTCTCCTCAAGTCTCCGGGACTCCTCTCAGTATTCTGGCCGATCTTAACAATGCTGTAGTCTGGGTAGTCTCTGCTCGCCCTCTGATTTCTAAATCTTGCAATATCTTTACCAAGCCTGTGGGCATTGTTCCGAGTGCACCAATTACAATTGGTATCACCATCACCTTCATGTTCCACAGCTTTTTACTTCTCTTCTCTAGCAAGGTCTAAGTGCTTATCTCTCTTCTCGTTTTCTTTCATTTTCGCTCTGTGGTCTGCTTGGACGGCAAAGTAAGAAAAATTCGCGAAGAGTGAAAAATAATGATAATGATAACATGTATTGGAGGTGCCCGTGGTGTAATGGTTATCGTCGTTGGAAATGGACACGACGACACGAGTTCAAATCCTGGAAGAGACTGATTGCATTTCACATAGCACGAATACCCTCGGGAAATGTATGAATCCAATTATTCTCCCTCCAGCTATGGGTAAATAGTAGGGCAGACTAGGTTCTTCAGCCTAGGTAAGGCAACTAGTCTAGGAGAAGGAAAACTCTGAATTCAAACCTGTTAAACTTCGCTTAAAAAATGACTTTGTGTAATATCCTGCCTGAGCGGAGGGGTTGGTAAATATAATAACATGTATTGATAGTTCAATCAACTAACAAGAGAAATCTCACGAGAAAACTTCCATAGAGGTAAGAAAGGGAAACGTTAAGAGAGAAACTGAATCTCTCCTGAGAGCAGGACAAAACAACGCCATAAGAACTCTTTCAAAGCAAGAATTGAAAAGACCCAACAAAATAGTCAATGTAGATTATGTGGCGACAGAGACGAAACGATCAATCTCATAATAAGCGAATGCAGCAAATTAGAGCAAAGAGAGTATAAGACTAGGCACGACTGGGTGGGGAAAGTGATTCCACTGGGAATTGTGAAAGAAGTTTAAATTTGACCATAAGCAAATGGAATATGCACAACTCAAAATCCGCCCTAGAAAATGGGACGCACAAAATTCTTTGAGATTCTGAGATACTAACGGATGACCTAATCTCGGCCAGACGACCAGACCAACTAATAGTTAAAAAAAACCTAAAAAAAAAAAAAAACCGAACCGTGAAAAACTTTGGAACATGAAAGTGACAGTTATACCAATTGTAATTAGCGCGCTCGGTACAGTCAGTTTCCAAAGGATTGGTAAAGGGACTGAAGGACTTGGAAATAAGAGAACGAGCTGAGACCATCGAAATTACAGCATTGTTGAGATCAGTCAGAATACTGAGAAGAGTCATGGAGACTTGAAGAAACTTGCTGTCACTTCATGTCCAGTGAGAAACCATCGGCTAACTCTGGTGTGAAAAACTCCCAAATGAGTAAATAATAATAATAATAATAATAATTGTGCAAGAAATTTAAATTCGATCATACGAACAAATGGTTTATGCACAACATGGAATCCGTCCTGTAGAATGAGATGCATGAAATTCTCTGGGATTTTGTGATATAAATAGATCACCTCATTTCGACGGTCCACTGGGAACTGTGTAAGTATGTTTTTAAATAGTCTTACTTTACTAAGATTATTGCTTAGACGTGTCGTGTCACAAGACTGTATGAATGGAGGCACCCAACGAGACTCGAACTCATTTGTAAACGTTAATTACTCTAGCTTGCTAACGATTTCACTACCAGATGTGCAGGATATAAACCTTTTAATGAAATAAAATGGATAAAACTTTTATTTATGTTTTTATCAAAGATGAAATTCACAACTTTAAAATTTGTAAATAAGTACTTTTAAACAGTTTTAGTTTGGTTTGGTTTAGTTTCTTTGTTTAATGGCATATCAACCTGCCAAAGCCATTCTCCTAGAAGAACAGTCATCATCATCATCATCATCATGTCGCGCCGCCAGCGCGGATATCCCTGGCCCTCTCTCGCCATTTCTCCCTATCATTCATCGCCTCCGGCAGGTCTTCAGGGTTACATCCTGTGTCCTCACATAGTTGCTGTATGTAAGTTCGTGCTGGTCGTCCTACTTTTGCACATCCATAAGTGGGGGTCCACAGGTGTACATCGCTTACGAGCTCGTCCTTGCTTCTCCAGCAGTGTCCCGCGTGTCTGGTTCGTCTAACTTGTATAGTTTTCGTGATGGGGGGCAAGTGTCCGTATAGTTGAAGTCTCGTGGGGTGTTGTCGCCAGGACTTGTTTAATACTGCTCTCAACATTCTTGTGTAATTTCCGTCTAGTTTCCTCTCCAGCCGCTTCGTTAGCGTCCATGTGGTGCATCCATATAGTAGTATCGACACAACCGCTGCCTGGAAGAAACTGCGTTTCATTTTATCCGTTAGGTCCGACTTCCATATGATCGAGAGCCTATCGATAGCTGTCCATGCCTTCGTCAGACGTGTGTCGATGTCTTTTTCGGTTGATGAGACGCTACTTCCTAGGTAGGTGAATTTGTCAACTAGCTTCAGAGAGGCTCCGTCTAGTGTGGCAATGTTGCCCGTTTGGTTGTAACACATATATTCAGTTTTGTTTGCATTGACATGTAGGCCAATGCCAGCTGCGGAGTGGTACTTTTTAACCCATAGCTGGGAAAATAAGGAGGTTCATACCCAGTGCCTTAAACAGTTTTAAAAGATTTACCATTGTAGAATATATATTTATGCTCGTACATTGCTATATATCAATCTAAACTGATGGTTTCTTTGTTTAATAGCATATCAACTCTTTGTAGGTTATTTAATGCCGAAGCCATTCTCATAGAAGAACAGTAGTGGTACTATTTAACCCATAGCTGGGAGGATAAGGGGGTTCATACCTTTCCCAAGGGTATTTGCCCGAAAGTGAACGTAACAGCGCGACTAGAGTACGAACTCACGTACTACGATTCCGCAGTCCATCGCTTTAACCATTACACCACGAGGACACCCTCTAGCTAAACTGAAAGGAAAAAAAAATGTTGTTGAGATTAACAATTTATTCGTGTAACATGTTTTGTGGGTATAGCTCTATGTGATATATTGAAATTGTCTTTTAAAGATGATTCTAATATAGTTTTTTATGTATAAATTTTTAAAAACTGTAAGGCCTTGAAGATGGATGATAACATTAATGCTCTCGTAAACTACCAAAATTTAGCCATGCTGACTAATACGCTACATGCACAAACCAGAATTTGTCCAAGAAAATCAGAGAAGTAAAATTCTCAGGGACTTTAAAATACAAACGGGTCACCCAATCGTAACCGGAGGATCAGATCTTTCATTAATTTGCGAGAAAAAAACAACACGTTGACGAGTGGATTTTTCTGTTCCAGTGAACCATAGGTTTTTTGACCTTGAAAAGAGTGACAAATACAAGGATCTTGCCATAAAAACTGAAAAAGTGGAACGAGAAGGTGACGGTGATGCCAATTGTAGTGAGAACCTTTGGTGCGGTCCGCAAGGGCATTGAAAAGAGGTTTGGGGGGGGGAACTGGAGGTCAGAGGAAGAATTGAGACCTTGTAGAGCATAGCAGAGTTAAAAATCAGTTGGAATACTAAGAAGAGTCCTGAAAATCTAAGTAGACTTGCTGTTACTCATACTTCTGTGAAAAATAACAAATTTTTAAAAAATTGCAAAAAGGAAAATAATAATTTTCTAGTAATTACATGATCATAGCTGAATGAATAAAATGAATGAATAGAAAAATGGTTATGCTAATTAAAAGAAGTTATGCCGTGTGTGTGTGTGTGTGTGTGTGCTCTTCCACCACAGGAAGGATGTGAAAGAAGGGGTCAATTTTTAAAGTTTTGAAATTAAGAGTTTTCCTTTTCTATGACTGGTTGTCTAACCAAGACTAAAGAATACAGTCTGCCCTACTATTTAACCGTAGCAACGGTGAAACGAGAAGGCTTGATACTTTTCCCGAGAGTTCGGGTTAAAAATTCTATTTCATACGACAAAACCATTACGCTAAGTGCGCATATATATATATATATATATATATATATATATATTCACATATGAGTATGCATGAATGCATATACATGTATGAGTCTGCATATCGTCGAAAGAAATGAACACGGCGACACGAGTTCAAATCCTAGATGGAGAAAGGTATGAATGCTCTTATTCTCATTCCAGCTATCGGTATATAGCAGGGTAGACTAGCTTCTTCAGCTTTGGTTAGGCAGCCAGTCAAGGAGAAGGAAAACTGATTTCGAACGTGGTAAACTCCGCTAAAAAATTGATTTTGAGTCATATCCTACCCGGGTAGAGGGGTTGGTGAATACATATATGAGTCTACATGTATAAATATACGCACATATCTGTGTATGCATATATATATATATATATATATATATATATAATGAAAATTTACAACTTCAAGTTTTTTTAATCAGAAAAATACATTGCTCTAAATGTAGAACTGTATCACTATATTACGATGTTATGAATTCTATACGTATCGATACAAGCTCACCTGAAGATCTACAACGTTCAACTTAGAGTCGTGAGTTTGGTTTTTTTACATTGCTTTATTTGAATTAATATCGTGTAGACTGCTATCGATAATAAAAACTTTTTTTTTTCCAAGCAGCGGTCAAGTCAATTCTACTGTCTGCATGCACCACATGGACGCTGACCAAACGTATAGAGAAAAAGCTAGACAGAAATTGCTTAAGAAAGCTGTGAGTCATATTGAACAAATCCTGGAAGCAACATCCCACAAAACAACAGTTGTATGGCTACCTACCTCCCATCTCTAAAACCATCCAAATAAGACCGACAAGACATGCGAGACACTGCTAGAGAAGCAAAGATGAACTCATTAGAGACGTTCTCATATGAACCCCTTCACACAGACGTGCAAGTGTTGGACGACCAACTTGAACCTATCTACAACAGCTCTGTACGGACACAGGATGTAGTCTAGAGGACCTACCGGAAGAGATGGATGATAGAGACTAATGGTGAGAGAGTCAGGGAAATCTCTGCTACCAGCACGACATGATGCTGATATATATATAGATATATATACTTTTTTTTTACACACAAACGCACATAAGTGTATGTAGGTACGTTTGTTGTTTATCATTCACTGATCAGAATGCATTTATCCTAAGATTTATATTGCGCACATATGCCCTGGGGAACATATTCATATTGCACACATATGCACTGGAGAACATGAAATTAATCATACGCCATCTGATATAATACCAAAGGAAAGAATTATGCAATTTCTACGCGGTTCTTGGAAAAAATCCAGTTTTCAATCGGCACTCCTCCTCTAACCATTCTTATACCTTCTTTCTTTTCTGCAACCCAACCAGTGTTTGTTAAAACAAACAAACACACACACACACACACACACTTCTTGGATTAGGCTGTTTGCATTTCCCATAGCACTAATGCCCTTGAGAACGATATGAATCCAATTATTCTCCCTACAGCTTTGGTTAAATAGTAGGGCATGTTGGGCTTGTTAGCCTAGGATGGCAACCGTTCGTGGAGAACGAAAACTGAATTCAAACCTGGTAAGGTCCGCTAAAATACTGACCTTGTGTCACATCCTGCCCATGCAGTTGATTTGGTAAATATATACATTCATATATATATATATATACACATACATGCTCATACACAAACATCCATCCAATTTAATAACATAACTTCTCGCTCAGGTAGACGGAGTTATAGCTAAGAAAATCACAAATGTATTCTCTGGTTTATATATATATATATATAGTTTCTTTGTTTTGTTTTGTTTTGTTTTATACGATAGGGTAGATACGTCGCCCAATGGAGAATGTCGAATACACAATTTCGTCTGAGAAGTCGGCAAATAATAATAATGACCTCATATTTATCAGGCA
>OY757932.1:53727099-53729599 GCA_963585895.1 Sepioteuthis lessoniana | reverse complement strand
GAGGTAACATTATTTTTAAACGAGCCAGAGCTGATTTGTTTGCACACAGGTGAATGTTTTCAAGTATATGATTAAATAGTTCTATTTGACCCATTAAAGGGACCTTAACAGGTTCTTACATTCCGAGTCATAGTGGACCTGGGAGTAATGGTATTAAAGGGGTACTTCATATTCTCCATACTCTGAGAGTGGAGCCACACTATCAGATACAGTTTAGTGCTATATCCAGGACACGCGTTGCTAGGAAGGTCTTACCCCTCTGCAGAGATGCAATCGACGTATTCTACAGCCTCAACAGACTGGGCTAACTCGTTTTGACTGATTAATTTTAACGGCATGTCAACTCATCAAGAATCATTTTATACCCACTGGTTAGGGAATTGGGTTCATTGTACATTTATATTTATATCTTTTGTGTAGCTGTTTCTCCTTTTTTTTTTTAATTTTGTTTTTTGTTCTTTTGTACACGGTGCTATGAAATACTTATAATTTTTAAACATATTTGACCCATAGATGGGACCGTAACAGTATCAGAGTGAACCTGGAAGTAATGCCAATGAAGGGGCGCTCCAAACTCCCCAGATCTCCTGAACTGGAGCCTCACCATCAGATACAGTTTAGTGTTATACCAAAGACACCCCTCCACTCAAGATACAGTCAAGGTATTCTAAACCTCGCCAACTGATGTGGGGTACGCATTTTAATTGTATAATGGTCAATATAAATTTTAAAAAATGTTCTCATGGGTAAAAATTGACTTTAAAAATTGACTTTTTACAAATAAAATTATTTAGAGTATAATTATTTATGGGCGATATTTTACATATCATTTGATAGATAGATAGATAGATTGATAGATGAAATTCCAGGGAGGTAAACTTACAGGGATATTTATCATCAATCTGCAAATGGGCAAGGATAGATAGATAGATAGATAGATATAACGACTCACTATTCGCAGTTTCATGCAATCGATTTATTTTCAGGTAGATCAGAAGACTATATTTAGTATTATGACAGATATGATCTACAAAGGTCGACCAAGCAACTTAGACTGGTTACTTAACCCAGGCTAAAGAACACAGTCTGGCCAACTATTTATCCGTACGCAACCAGTCTAGGAGAAGAAAAAACTCTGAATTTAAACCTGCCATACTCCGCTGAAAAAAGACCTAGTGACTCATCCTGCTCCTGGTGGGACGGTTATATATATATATATATATATGTGTGTGTGTGTGTCCTGGTTGAAAAGTAAGAGAAAAATGACACGAAGTTCAAAGCCTTTAACAATCATGTCTCGGTATGAACATCGAACTATGTGTGGGCTTTATAACCGTATTACTTAAAAGCTTCAAGCTGGAATTGTGAGTTCATTCCCTGCGCCCAGCTTCAGCGGAAATATTATAAAGGCGGAATAACCAATAGAACAGATTAACTGATACTTGATATTCCCAGGCATAGAAACAGTTTGCCCCCTAGGTTTAAAAAAAAACGGCCCTTGATCTTTATCCTCTTGTTTTCAAACTATGGTTCAGCGGCCTTTAACGTCAACGGCAGGATTTTTCAGACGTTTCAAGTATATCTTAAAGATTTATATTATCCGATTAGTGATAGAACCGCAAATTCATATTTCTAATTATTAAGACACATGCTGATGAAAATTCAGCTTAAACAACAACCACTCCCCAAAATCTTGGCTTGGCATGGCTTCTGAGAATCCATTGTTGTCTCAAAAGGCGGTCAAAATGCTGCTACTTTTTGCAACAACATATTTACACAAAACAGCATTTTCGGCGCTTACCCTATGATGACCAAATACAGATCTGGACTTGTTGTGCATGAATCTTCGTCAAGGATATTACCAAGAATTAACAATTGTACCAAGCAAGATTGTACCATAGTCATGATACGGATATGTAAAACGTACATAGAATGTTCATAACATATATCAATAAATCATAGGAATCCCGAAACACGAAAAACACTTACGACTTCTTACTTCAGGTACGAAACTTTTTATAACCTTTGAGTTTAAAGGTTCTTCGACATAAGGAGAGAGATACACATTCTTTCTATTCTGGCTTTTCCATCTGCCCCCCCCCCGCCATCTCGTGAGGCGCCCGTAGCGCGCAAATTCGTCTGGCCTCTGCGAGCCCCGAAAGTCGACCCTTCTCGTTCGGTGTCTAGTTCTCAACTCTACGACTTTTTCAAAATCCCCAAAATCCTCCGCGCGCACTTCCGGTGCATGACGTCATTCACATCCACTGGTCAACCTTTCTCTGGGATTTTTATTTTGAGATCTGCGAACGACACATCCTCCCCCGCGCGCGTCAACACCTGTTCTCAAGTTTGCACCAAACTAACCCATGTGCTGAGCCGAAAGGTTCTCAGCCTAACTAAACCCATATAAAACGAAATCCCTCGGCCATTATATTACAATTGTGCCAAGCAAGACAAGTACATCCCTCTCACTAAATGTCATTACACAGTGCAAATATTG
>OY757932.1:53719599-53722099 GCA_963585895.1 Sepioteuthis lessoniana | reverse complement strand
CTCTGCAGACATGCAGTCGGTGTATTACTTTAGCCCAAGCTGACTGGGCTAGCATTTTTGTTAAATGATTATTGGATTGTTTCTTTGTTTGATAGCATATCAACCTTCGTAAATTGAATTACCGTGACCAGAAATTCTGTCAACCACTTGCGCGTGACATACGGAACCACTGGACGGGTGTTTCGACCTTATTAGGTCTCCTCAGCAGTGTATACCGTGATCTCTCCCACTGGAGATCAAACCAGCGACCACAGCATGCATAGCCGAAACTCTACCACTTAGCCATCGGTCCACATCCCACACAAGCGGTGCCAAATTAATTAGTCTTGGAGAGAGAGAGAGAGAGAGAGAGAGAGAGAGAGAGAGAGAGAGAGAAAGAGAGAGTGGGTGTACATATCAACCTTCGTTGATTAATTAATGTAAAAACAATCTTAGTAGAACTATGGTGTTAAGGAACAAGTGACTTCACGTTTTCCATATGAGTATTATTTCGAAAATTCCAGCCCGACTGGAATTCGAACACGCTTCCTATGATGTCACTGTCCAGCACGTTAGCCATTAAGAATGGTCCTTGATATGAAATTACCCACAAAATGTTCTTGAGCCTCTGCGAGTTGGATGTGGTTGCTCTTTGCAGATGGAAATTCTACTTACTTTCCAGACGAATTAGACTTTCTTGGTCAAGCTAAATTAAAATGTTTCGTGTACTTTTGAGTGGGTGGGGAGCAGAAAGGACTCACTACGCCCTTTCCACCACGTTCTTTCTCTTGCAAATATCTTTTGAGCCCCCAGTGGGATCAAAGGAGTTCACTTAGTAAGTTTCAAGAATTTCCGTGGTACTTGTTAAAATATGATGTGTCTGTGAAGGGATCACATATATTCAAGATCCCTCGATTAGGGAGACTCTCCAACGAATTTCTGCTTTATTTTACAATCATATATATATATATATATATGTATATATATATGCATGTGTATATATATATATATATATACATATATATATATATATGTGTGTGTGTGTGTGTGTGTTAACGTAATTTTTGCAATGTTATAAAAAAACTTAATATCTTAAAAAACAACATCTACACATTCAAACAGCCCCTGATGATGGCCAATGAAAGGTCCGAAAGCACTCGGGACAATTTTGGTAAATTCCTTTCCCAACTTCAACTTAAAACCAACACACTTGTCATGGAACTTGAAAGGATCCTAATAAAATTATATAGACAAAATGCGTCTTTATTATTTAATCAAACAGGCTTAAATGAAAGACAGCTACCCAACAACACACACATACACACACACACACACACATATATATATATTCTGTATAGGTACTATTTACCAACCCCTCCGCTCGGGCAGGATATGACACAAGGTCAATTTTTAAGCGGAGTTTAACAGGTTTTAATTCAGAGTTTTCCTTCTCCTAGACTAGTTGCCTCACCAAGGCTGAAGAACCTAGTCCGTCCTACTATTTACCCATAGCTGGAGGCAGAATAAGGGGGTTCATACCTTTCCCAAGGGTATTTGCCCGAAAGTGAACGTAATATGGAGTACGAACTCGCGTACTACGATTCCGCAGTTCATCGCTTTAACCATTACACCACGAGGACATATATTCTGTATAGGTAGAAAACTTGAGTATATATATATATATATACTCAAGTTTACTACCTATACAGAATATTCAAACGTGCAAGTTATTATTAATAATGTAATGTTTGAGGATGTTCTCACTTTTTTTTTCGGGGTGTTTATTGTTAGATACTAATTATAGAGCACTTGACTTTATCACTTTTTTGCCATTGTCTATAATACAAATGTCATCATTAGGATCTTACTCACAATTGAATAAAGAAATACATCCATAAAAGTTTTATAAAAAAACAGATATTATGTATTACTCATCATTGTAATCTATAGCTAAATAGGAATTCCAATTAGATGGTGCTGTATGATACACCGGCTGCATCTTTGCTGAGGCGTAAAACCCCCATCGCCAACGAGTGTCATGGATATCATACTAAACCATCCGCTGGCCTAGTCAAGTGGGGCTGTAGAATACATTGACTGCATCTCTCCAGAATGGTAGGACCCTCCCCTCCAACAAGTATCCTGTATATGACACTAAATTGTTTATGGTGTTAAGGTTTCACTCCTGGAGCTTTGGGGAATGTGGGGAATCCCTTTATTGCCATTACTCCCAGGTACACTCAGGACTGGAGTGGTAGTACCTGTTTGGGCCCCCTTTATGGGACAAATACAAATATTCAATCCTCTTCTGTATATTATCGATTCTTGAAGTCATTTAACTGTGTGCAAAGAAATGACTGTTAAAATAAATTTAACAAAGCAATACTTGGAACCATTTAACAGTGCACAAATAAAACTATTTATGTTTGATAGCAATACTTGAAACTATTCATGTGAAAACAAATAAACTCGGGTTGATTTTTAAAAATTTACCGACAAATTATTCATTTAAAAATCATGT
>OY757932.1:53709599-53714599 GCA_963585895.1 Sepioteuthis lessoniana | reverse complement strand
TTAATATTAATGATAACGTATTACTTCTGACAAAGAATGACAGCATTTTTGACGAGAGAATTCATAATTCTATCCGGCCTAGAATTGGATAACCAACGTACTCAGCCGGTGATCTAAATCCCATTCCCTAAGTCCCTCCCTACGATGGGTGTAATATATGTGCACTTTGCTTAACATGGTAATTCCTTATTAGATTTAAACTCATGCAGGGACCTTAATCCTGTTTATCTCTACATCAGAGGCTCGAATTTGCTCACCTGCAGATCAGGAGCGCGTGGAATATCCCTTTATAGCCATTACTCCCAGTTTCACTCAGATCCGCAGTGGTAACCCTCGCTTGGACTCCATTAATGGGTCCAGTATACCCGGCCATTGGATTAATGGTTATAGAGCTTGCCAATTGTGCGGACCATTGGCGAATATATATACATATATATATATAGTCTAATAGAAGGAATAATATATAATACATATATAAATATATATATAATATATATATATATATAGTCGAATAGAAGGAAAATCATTTTAAAGATTGACCTTTTGACGTATCTTGCTCGTGAAGGATATATATATATATATATATATAGAGAGAGAGAGAGAGAGAGAGATACTTTTCTTAAAATGGTTTTCCTTCTGACTGATTGTTTAACTAAAACTAAAGAACCCAGTCAGCCCGACTATTTTCCCCTTGCTTGGGAGAGGACAGATGAATTTATGCCTTTCCCATAGGCATTTGTGCGAAATGAAATGCCGTCTCATCTAGGATTCGAACTCTGGTCATCAATTCCACCGTTACTCGAAATTACTATAGTCCTAGTATATGTGGTTTAGAAGGAAACTTACTTTTACAATAGAATCTAATGGGTGTATTTATTTATGGGTTACACTGTCAATAATACCTAATAATATTCGTTTTGATTGACTAATATTCCACTTGGAATAATAAAATCCTGATACAAGTGGTTCAGATGGAAATTATCGTTTCATAGAAAAGTATTTTAGAGGTGTGTTTTATTCATGGATGAAGCTGTCAGTGATACCTAATAATATCCGTTTTAATTGTATAATCTTTCTTTGTGTTGTGTAGAAAATTAATTTTCGATTCTAATTGATTTATTTTTTTAAAGGACTACCTATTTATAGACTATACTGTAGATAACTTTTTGCAATACTTTTTAATCGTTAAACTTTCTAACTGTTAGAAGAATATTCCATTCAATGTGAAACTTTCACCATTCCGTAAAAGAGATTAGAATTTCTGAGAAACGAAAGAAAAAAGCCATGTGCCCAATGGTTTTCTTCTTTTATTTTTTAGCTTTTAGCTTTTTCATAGCATTTTAAAGCAGCAGTTAACAAATGGTAAGAACCTTATGTTTCATATATATATATATATATATATATATATATATATATATATATATATATATATATCTTTGCCTATCAGTGTGTGAGCAGATATTGTAAAATATATAAAAGAGTGTGTTTATGAATATGTATGTACACTCATTTTTTATCAACACAGCCCCTTTATGAATCTCATTATATATATATATATATATATATATATATATACGAGTGTATGTGTGTGTGTGTGTATTTGTGATTATCATACATCTATATATGCAGACGTAATTTTGACTCATGATTATAAATCAAATTTGTAATTTGTCTTTATAAATGAGTTTATATATATATATATATATATATATATATATATATATATATATATATGTTTTCCTTCTTTTCTGTTCTATTCATCCCTCTGCTTTGACATTGCTTTTATTCATCCTTATCTTCCTCCTCTTCTTCATTCGTGTACTCTTTCTTGCGTAACCTCTTCCTACGCATCTTCTTCTTCTTCTTTGCCATTTTCCTCCAATTATGTCTCGTTATCTTCTTCTTCTTCTTCTTCTTCTTCTTCTTCTTCTTCTTCTTCTTCTTCTCCAAAATCTTAATTCATCGTAACAACTTACTCATCCCATTCTTTTATTTCTTTCGATCACTTTCACCATTTCTTTCCCACTTCTCTTTTTCCTTTTCCAACGTTATTATTCTTTTCTTTTACCCATTATTCTCCATTTTTCCTATTGAGATTTTCATCCTTTTTTTTACCTCGTCAGACAGAACTTCTTTCGCGTTATTTTTCATCTTATTCCTATATTGATATATTTTATTCTTTTTCTTTCTCTCCCTTTCCTCTTCACTCTTCTTCATTTTTTTTTCTTAAATCTTCTTTTCCTTGTTCTTTCACTTGTTTTTTGTTTTTGTTTTTGTTTTGTTTTTTGTTTGTTTTTTTTTTTTCCTTTTTTTTTTAACTATTTTTTTACAACTCCATCTCCAAATTCTCCTTCTCTGATTTACTTTGATTGAGTTTCTTTTCTTTACTTAATGGCATATAAATCTTCATTGCTTACTTTATGCCTAAGCTATCCTTGTAAAAGAACAACAGTGATACAATTCAACCCATAGCTGGGGTATTAGTTCGAACAGGAACATCATAAAACGACTGGCTTACAACAATGTCACACTCCAGTACGTTAGCCACGGTGCTACTGAAACTCTCCCCATAGAACTGTTTGCAAATAAATTGTTTTTATTATTAGTAGTAATTGTACTCAGCTCATTGGCCAAGTGAGTAGAGTGTTCGCCAATAGTCCGGGAGACCTGGGTTCAATCCTTGGTCGCGTCATACCAAAGACTTTAAAAATGGTACTTGATACCTCCTTGCTTAACACTCAGCAATATAAGGTACGTATCAAGGGTAAAGTGGAGAAATCCAGGGAAAGAAGTAGCACCCTCCCCTACACTTCGGTGTAGTAGCTATTGAAAAAGGAGCCTTCTGGTTGCCCTCGACTAAAGGGAGACAACTTAACTTACTTTACTGTAGTAGTAGTAGTAGTAGTAGTAGTAGTAGTAGTAGTAGTATTAAACCAAAGTTTGTTTTAAAATGGTTTCAATAGTACATTTAAAATATGGTTATGATTAAAATTTAGGAATTAATCGAATTTCAGCATTGAATAACCCATAAGGAATTGATATACCATTAAATAAACCAAAGAGTACAGTATTTTCGCTCCGCCTTGCCCTTAGCCAGAAATGCACAAAATCCTGAGGATAAAGTTTCAGTTCTTTCTTTAAAAGTATATCGACCTTCGTAGTTTATTTGTTGGCAAAGCCATCTTTGTAGAGGAACAGCAGTGTTACTACTTTAGCCATAGCTGATAGTGAGGGATCAGGGTTCTTGTATTTGGTTTTACTTTTTTCTCTTTATTCTTCTCTTCTTGTTCCTTCTCATTTTTACCAGCCCAGTCGCCAAGGCCGTAGAATACACTGACAGCATCTCTGCAGATCCTACCAATGAGTATCCCGGATATGACACATAAACAATGTGATAGTGAGGCTCTATTCATACTGGAGCTTTGGTAGATGTGGAATCCCTCTTCATTGCCATTGCTCCCTGGACCACTCTGGCCCGGAGTGGTAGCAGCTGAAAGGGTCCTATCTAAGGATCAAATAGAACTAACATTTAAAATGTATCCAAACAAATGTCTTATGCTAAATTAATTTATTTGATCATTTAACTGTGTATGAACAAAAGACTGATGTTTAATTGAAATGTCTGTGATACATAACAATACTTGGAACCATTTAACTGTCTGCAAAAGTATGAGCTTTGGTTGGTTTAAAAAACGTTAGTAACAAAATGTTTACAAATCCTATATATTTAATCTATATTTATGAAAAGGATTTGGCATTAAATAACCTACAATAGTTGATATGCCATAAAACCAAACCAAACCAATAATTTTTCTATGTCTTCCTGTTTTTCTTTTTACCTCTTTCTTTCGTTCTCTCTTTTCTGTTGTTTCTGTCTTTCTTTTTCTTTTTTTCTTTTTTTCTTCTTTTTTTATCTTCTCTTTCTTCTCCTCTTTCTCCTTTTCACCTATTTTTATGTCTTTTTCTGTCTTCTCCCTTTCACTCACCACTCATTTTCTCACAGCTCTTTTTCTCTCGCCTCATTTTATCATCACTCTCTCTCCACATATATATATATATATATATACCCGTTCTTTTCTCTCCTTTTACACCCCCCTCTCTCTCTCTCTCTCTACCTATCCTCTCATGTCCCTTTCCCTTTCATCTTATTCTCTTTCTCTCTTTCACTTTCCGTCTCTGTCTCTCTATCATTGTCGCACTAGTCTTTCTCTTTCCTCTGATTCTTTCGTCTCTCTTCCCCAATCGTCTTCCTCTATCTGTCTGTCTGTCTCCCAATCAATCTAACGCTTATTTTTACTCAAATCTCATTGTCTTACTTCTCTTCATCGCTCCTCTCTTTCTCTCTCATCCAGCGTTCTTTTTAACTTTTTTAGCCCCCTCTCCAACAAATAAACGTTCCTTTCACTTTTTCTCCGTCCCTGATGTCTTCTCTCCAAAACTCCTGGTCCGTCATTTGATATCTGACCGAACAAGCATCCATATGCGATGTGCTCCCGAAAAACAGAACAATCACACCATTATCGCGACTAAAACTTCACTTCATACCACAAACTCTACCCACCCGACGCTTACACCTAACAACACTGCAAACCGGCCTTCTATTTACAGCTTGGCATACTTATATAAGTAGACACCAACGCGCCGATATGGAACAGATATATTTACAGCAAAGCTACCTCCACCCACACACCCAATATATATATATATATATATATATATATATATATATATATATATATATATATATATATATATATGTTTCTGTGACTTCATTTGTGAACACACAGATAATCGTAAATATATATACGCACACATATATATAAAGATACTTATCTACGCTTATCTGTCAATGTATCTATCTATCTATCTATCTATATATATATATATATATATATTAGTAAAGTTGGCGACCGTAGTCGAGGGTGACCCGAAGGCTCCCTTTTCGATAGCTACTACACCAAGGTGTAGGGGAGGGCGCTACTCCATTCCCTGGATTGCTC